>VDFB02358134.1:74923595-74941285 GCA_007258455.2 Sequoia sempervirens
GGTTACTAAGATCCTCCACCTTTACATCAAACATTTGTTCCACCAACAATGAAATCCAAAGTACATGGTTCTATTAAGAAGTTACATTTCTTGCATCCTATATCCAAACTGAATGGGCCTTAGAATTTTTTTTTAAGTTAGGATACATTACATTACCACCCATTCATTACCAAGGAGATAAGAAAGGAAATAGTACAAATATATCTTACTAGGAATATTATGGAATACTTGGACATCTTATAGATGAATTTTGTGCTCTAAGGAGTAAATTAAGATAATTTGATCCTTATGGGGATCAAATTAAATGTCTGATATATTTACATTCATTATGTTTTCTCCTTGCCATGTGGTAGTTGTAGTATCATACAATACTCACTATCATCCATGAGGGTATAAAAATAGCTTTATACAATCATCTTTTATTTTGTAAGGAAAAACATATCACAATCCATTTGACCCACCTTTGTCCTTACACTTGGAGGGAAAGGGGTTATATATTCTTGTTTTGGGTGAATTCCTTCTTGGGATTCCTTTGTTTCTCCTTAAAATGTTTGTGTAGCAAGTAAACTAACATTTTAAGGGGGGAATATAGTCCCTCACTCATTACTAGCATAAGAATGAAAATCAAAGTGTGGCCTTCTTAATATTGTTGAACATAGGTTGTCATTGATTTCAAAGGAATGTCAAAGGTTGTTGATCATTATTATCTAAGGGTGTCAAGGCTATCAAATGTGAACATTGTCAAGAAGAAAGAGATTGAGGGAGTACTTGAATTGTCATTACAGTCTCTTGACTTAAAGTACTATGTATGCAAAAGTAATAATCATGAAGAATTCTTATTAGTCAAATCCTATATCAAGTAACATACATTAAGTTTCATTGAGATGTGACTACCTTTAGATAGTTAGTGTGTTTATTATATCATGTCAGGTATGTAGTCAATATGAGTTTGGTGATCTAGATGTCATTTCAAGGATATCTTTTAGGTAGAAATATTTCTAAATATGGTTGGCATTTCCTTCAAAAATCCATGTTTGATTTGCAGTTTGGAACCAGAGTATGTCTATACTTGTTTTATTAGTTTCCTAATATTTTAGAGGATTTGTTTAGTGTACAAGATGTCTGAAGTGTTATAGGGTTTTAAATTCCTATTCAAAGTTTAAGGCATGTGTGGTAACAACTAGTAGCATGTGGAATTAAAATCTTACATCTTGAGTAAGGATAGGACCTCCTTAAGGTTCCTATGGTGGAACATGGCATAAATTTCTTTTGGCAACAAGAAACTTGTGTTTGGACTATTGTATTACAAATTTCATTTAATTTGAATTTAGGTCCATCTTGTATTCACCTAGTTATGTGTAGATCCTTGATCAACATGGAAGAGTATTAATGTAAAGTCATGTATATATTTCAAATGTTCAAATGCATCAAGTGTGTGTGAGTGTTTTATTATTTATTATCTTTGTTGGTTGTGATCAAGTTTGGTGTAGAACTGTAAAGAAAAGAGGGAGAAACAGTATTAGAAGATCATTCTAAGTGTGGAAGAGTGTTAGTTGTGACTTTGGTACATATTAGAGTTATATTTTAAATACAATATTATCTTTATATTCTTGTAGGAATGGTTTTCTACATTTATTATTTCAATAGGGATTGGTGTCTCTTGCAGGTTGGTGCCTACTTCATATTGTAATCTCACTTATTATATTTCTAAATTGTAAGGCTAGATTTGGGTAGTAGATCCAAGAAACTATTCTCATAGTTGCTTTTCCCATCTTGGGTTTCCACATATATCTTTTTTTATCGTATGTTGTGTTATGATTAATTTTTGATGTGCTCTTCATGATAAAAAATATATAACAATAGAAAATTTTCAAGTTCCATGATCTTGTAAATAGCGTCAATGTTGAGAATTTTGATTAAAGTAAATCTATTGATTTCCCCCCTCTTAGTAGATTGTGTGCCCCTCAATTGGTATTAGAGCTAAGTTCCTTTGAAGTAGCCTAAGAGCATAAGGTATATTTGGGTTGGCACAAGAATTTTTTTCTAGAAATAGAGTACTAGTCTTTAAAAGATCAATTTTGCATTGTGGAAAGTTAGAATGGAGTCCTATTTGATGGCTTTAGGAATTGACTTCTAGATGTCAATTGTAGAAGGATTTAGGCCTCTCGAAACTCATTTTACTAGGTATTAGGCTAGAAAGAGGGATCTTGAACTCAATGTTAAGCCAAATAATTCTCTTTTATGTTGACTAACTCATTATGAATTTGTGAAAGTAATGTAGTGTAGAACAATAAATAAAATATGGGAAATATTGGAAGCAATCTATGAAGGTGATGAAAATTCAAAGAGGAAAAGTTGTAGACTTATAGAGCTTAGTTTCAAGGTATGAAGATGAAATAAGATGAAAACATTACTCTATTCATGCTCAGATTTCATGAAGTTGTCACTTATATCAAAGGGCTTGGTTAATGTTTGGAAGATTAGATTGTTGTAAAGAAGTTAGTCACATCTCTCCATAAAAAGGATTGATCCTAAAATCTCTACTATTGAGGAATCTAAGGATTTGAATACCTTAAAATTGATTGAATTTCATGGAACTTTAACTGTAGTTGAGATGAGATTTAAAAGTGAATACTCTATAAGGAAAGAGGTTTATTTTAGAGTGTCTAAGAAGTAGGTTGATGAAGATTCAAATTTTGGATCAGATCTAGAAGAAGCATTTTTTTTAGGAACCTACAAATAGGTTCTAATAAGTAAAAAGGAAAATTACCTTTCATTTTTTTTTACTTTGGAGAATTAGGGGATTTTATAGCTAAATTGTGTCCCCATAAGAATTCTAACAATGATGAGAAAAGAAATCGAAAGAAATCATTTTAGAAAAATATCAAATTTTAGAGGAAACATAAAATTTTCTACACTAATGAGGAAGAAGAATACTTCACTAAAGAAGAATATGAAGATGCATCTAGATATGAAAAAGAAAAGGTTGTGTTCATGGATTTTGAGACTATTCATGGAGATGGTGAAATAGATTCTTGAAATAATATAGAAGAGGTAGATCTTATGGAAGAATGGATGTGTGCTAGAAAAGAAATCAAGAGACCAAAGAACATAATTGTTGACAAAGTGAAATCTAAAAAAATGGTATGTAAGGAATCAAATAATATATAAAAGATTATTTTTGAATTAAAGACCTAGACTAAAGAATAAAAAAGAGTTGAATAAGTTCTAATAGAAAAGTTGCTATCAAGAGAAAAGGATTGTGAGAAGTTTGAAGTAGAAATTGTTCTAATAAGAAAAGAGATTTAAAAGGTGATCCAACAACTACAAATGAATTTTTTTTAAAGTACTAAGACCCTAGATCAAATTTTGGAGAGTCAAATAGATCCACATATAAGAATTGGAATAAGTTTTGATGATCTGAAGAAGAAGGTGATATAATAGTATGAGAAGACTACTAAGGCAACTCTGAAAGTGACAGGTTCTAGAAGTTCAAGACTTGAAACAACCATGGAAAGTGATGAAAGAATGAGATGAAATGATGGTGTTATTCAAGTCTAAAATAAAAGAATAAGATTCAAAAGATAGGGATACAATACTAGGTCAAATTTTCCTTTCTTCAGTTATTTTTTTAATTGCAATATTTTTGGTCATAAGGTTGTTGACTATAGAAGAGCTTCAATAATAAAAAATATTTTTTTCAATAATAATTCATTTTCACCTCTATACAACTTTACTATCATTTATCGCAAATGCAACAACTTTGGACATATTGCAAAGAACTACAAAAGAAATTTTATGATTCCTTTTATGGAAAGTGGGAGAAAAGAATCAAAAATTAGAATTCATGAATTAGGAAGGTCTAGAAGAAGGTTCCTAAAGTTAAGAAATTAAAAAAAACCAATGATTGTGCAAACTACACTACATGCTCAAAAGGAGAAGAACTTGTGGATTCTTGACAATGATTGCTCTAGCTATATGACTAAACACAAGAGTAAGTTCATGAATTTCAAGAAATTTAAAGGTGGTTTAGTGACCCTTGGAAAAAATTCAATTTCCAAAATATTGGGTAAGGGTACTTTATGTTGGAGAATAAGAAGATTTTTATTAATATGCTTACGAACAACATGAGCATGGATTCTAAGCATAAGTTGTACAGTATACAGTTTAGTTTTATCATTGATGTTAACATTGTATTTGGTATGAACATAACAATGCAAACCAGTTTGTATAGCTTGATCATGTTTAAAGATGATTATCGAGTGCAATTTTGCAAGAAGGTTTGATCTAGTGAAGATAGTTGAAGTGAGAATTTGACTGTGTCAAAACAGGTAATTTAGTGTATAGAACATTTGGTCTTTTGTTATGCATTGGTCCATTATGTAGAATCTCCCTCTTTGGGTTTTTGGTTAATTTTTTTGGATGTTAGAAGAGTCTAAACCTAGAGTTTCAATTTTTTTTCATTTTTGGTATTGAAGATATGAATGGCAGAAGTTCTGGTCTGGCAACTATAGTGTTACCAGTATAGTATGTATGTTTTAGAGGATCCACACTTCTCCATGGATTGGTATTTGGCTTTGTGGATTTATACAAATGTTGAAAGGTGTTAGTAGAGTGTGCATCCAAAGTGGCATGAAGTTTGTATGTTTGTGTGTCAGTTTTTAGATGTCTAGTTGGAAAGTTTCTATGTTAGGTCATTACAAGTGCCAACCTAATAAGTTTTTGGTATTGTGGTGTTTTAATAAGTAATATTCCATTATGTGGTAGCTATTATAGGTCCATGTCAACCTATATGAATTTGTTATAAGTTTTGATTTTTTGCACAAAGTATGTATGTGTATATGTCAAGCTAACAAGTTATACTTTGTATGATATATCCATTTAGGCTAACATAATTGATATTGTAAGTGTTTATATATGAAGTAGATATATGTGTAAGATCATTTTTTGGTTTATTTATATATGAGAGAGTTATGATATTTTTAGTTGATGTGAATTGTGTGAGTATAAGGTGAATGCAGAGTAGAAAAGAGTGTTAGTGTAAATCGGTATGAAGTGTGTAAAGTCTACATTTTGATCTTCAATGGAACTGTATCCCAACATGTTGTAGATGCATTTGTAATAGTTCAAAAGCTTGGATGTGTGACATAATATCTTCTATTTTTATTCTTTAATTGGGTAGTAAGTTCACTTGGAAGTGAGTCCATCTACAAAAATCAAATTTATAATATCTTATAACCAATTATATTATCTTATGAGCTACTCCTCATTGTAGTTTTTCCTATTTTTGGTTTTTCACGTAAAGAATATGGTGTTCATGTGTTATGTGATGTTGATGGTTGTTTTTATGCTTTCCTTTCGTAGTGAAAATTGAATATGTTATTTGGAATGGATGTTTAAATGTTTAAGTGATTTAAAATGATATTGATTCACCCACTCTTAGCATTTTGGGTGTTCAACAATTGGTATCAAATCTTGGTTACTTGGAAGGAACTTAACTTCTTGGGTGAGATCTTGGAGGTTGAACACATGGCTATTAGAATATTTCCTACTCTAAAGCAGATTCCTATTTTTGGATTTACCAAAGAAGATCTCCTTTTGTGTTTTGGATATGATGGTTAGAGGTTTTTAGAGAGGTTATAGCTAGAATTTGGGCTTCTAGATTGAGGTATAGTAAAATTTATGTTCACCAGTGTATGAACTAGTTTTTTAGTGTTTTGTACAAAAGTGTCTAGAAGAAATGTTCTTGCTCTGCGTTTCTTCGTAGATTAGATTCAAGAATTGCAGTTCTAAAGAAGAATTGATTATGTTTTTCTCTTTCCTATTTCAAGAATATTTTTGGTTTTGTATGCCAAAATTTAGATTATAGAGTTGCAGTGTTTGGTAGTGTAGTCTAAGTGTTCTACTTGTGTACATTTTGAGGGTGTGTTGCAAAGGAGTTTGATGGATTTTAGAATGATAAAAGAATATTCTAGATCATGATGAAGCATGGTATGTGGTTTGCAAGTCATCCTTGGGTTTCAAGAAACAATTAATTCAAAAAATTTACATTTTTTCATGGATAATAATTGACCTATTTTTTATAGTACATTCAAAGATGTTTAAGCATTAATGAAGGCATTCACATCACTCTAATCTTCAACTCAACAGTCACAACTTAAATTTGCATTTCTCTAATAATATTTTCATCATTAACATCACATAGATGTCTATCATTCCTTTCATACATCAAAACACCAAAAATTATCAAACATATATATCTACTTTGAGCATAACATCAATTAGATTAGCCTAATTAGATGTAACATACAAAATATAGAAATTGTAACTTGTCAGCTCAAATCCTTTCACACACACCTCACACCAAGATTCAAATCTCAAAACACTTTGAAATATGTTGGAATTTACCTATAATAGCTCCCATATACCACCACAATGCATATTTATCCTTCACATCCTTCAAAATTATTAGGTCAACAACGTAAAAGACCTAATACAAAAGTTATTTAGTTGTGTATCTATATTTGAACATGTGTACCTCAAAACATCATGCCAACTAGAATACATACCCTAATAGCATCTATTTATATATCCTTAATACCACAAATCCAAAAACTTATCCACAAAAAAATGTGGACTCTCCTACTCGTATACACTGTACAGGAAATAACTATAACATGTTAGGCTGAAATTTCGTTATCCATAACTTTCAAACCAAGAGCCAAAAATGATAAAATTTTGGAATCAAATACTTGAAAAAACCAAAAAAGTGAAAAATTTATTCATGGACCAGTGGAGACCCAAAAACTAGAGCTCTGTTACACAAAATTAATAGAGTTGACACTTAGTCAATTTTCCATCACAACTAGCTTTACCAAATCAAACCATCTTGCAAAAACTATATTCCACACACAATCTAAAACCTATTAGAACCAACCAAAATGATCTACAAGGATCTATACAATGATCTCCACATGAAGATACAATGTTGACATCAATGAGAACACTGCAATGCACAATAATATACCTTGTGCTTATCCCTCATACTCATGTTGCCAACAATAGAATCAATGACATTCTTCCAAAAATAATTGTAGTGGACCTCCCTATGAAATTCAAATCATTAGTCTCCCTGCAAGACCATGAAAACCATTTTTCATGTTTATGCTATTAGCTATAGCTACAAATCAAAATACTCTTTAGGGTAGGGACCATTTTCGCAAATATGTTGGACCTATAGGTTCAGGTAAAGACAACAACAATTTCTTGAAGAACAAGTTTGAGCCAACCTAAAATTCCATAGTTGTGATTATGTATTATAGAGAACCTATCATCAAGCAACCCAATTGCTCCAAATTCTACAGTTACTATTAAATATTTCAATACGTCTATATGAACACATGTATCTAGTCCAAGTTCTATCATATACTAATGTTTGATTGATGTGAGTTGTCATATCAAAGGTTTTAAAATGTTTGTGCTTTAAATTATATGTACTACACTAAGTCATTTACAATCATTGAGACTACCAACCTAGGATTTATTTGTGATTCATGAGACTTTTAAAGGTCATTGTAGGTTGTGTTTCTCCATTTTAATATCTACCCATTATCCTTTAATGTTTGTAACTTCCTTATTTGTATTTTTGAATAGCTTGTCCTTTTGAATCATTTTATGCTCCTTTACTTCTTCTATTTGTAAGTGATTGTATTGTCTTGTTTCACTCTTACCTCTGATCACTACTGTGCATCAACTCCCCCATGATATTACATATACTATTAAAAATTTGGATTGGAAAAATTCTAGAAGATAGATTGTATAGTCAAATTTTGTTGATTATCCATTGGTCCCAAAGAGTCCAACTAATATTTTTGTTCATTATTTTGTTGGAAAAGAGAGGCTCAGCTATGGAGAATAAAGGTAGCTCCAAGTTTGTAAAATTTTTGCAATATTTTTCAAAATTATTAATGAAAGGAAGCTTGTGAATTTCTAAGCACACTTGGGTAGTCATTATTATAGTTGTAGTGGCAATAGTAGGAATAGTCTTCCCAGTTATGAGTTTAGCCTTTAACCTGTACATGTCTAGAATGTTATAGTTTCTTTCATGAATATTGGTGAGTCTCGCTATAAGATCCATATAATAATTTGTATCATCATCCTTTTTAAATAGAATCAGATTCATTTGAAATCGTGGAAGTAACAGTCTAACCCCTTCCACTAGCATCTAAATCATATTCTTGATAACTTCATTGTCATCTTTATCAATAGAGCTAATGTTTGTGGCACACTCATCTACCACAATTTTCACTAACTTTTGTGGCTAGAAATTTGGAACATTATCTTTGTCCACTACCTCTTCCTTCAAATACTAGCACTATGGATTTTGGAAAGTCTTTTTTTTCAAGGATTCTCACTTCCTTGATCTTCTTCTTTGGTTCTTTAAGGTCTATACAACCACTCTTTGCAATGGGAAGAGTCTTTGATTAGTACATTAACCTTGATGCCCTCTTTTGTAGTTGATAAAGAGTCTCCTTGAAATTTTCCTTTGGAGAATAAAAATGCTAGATAGCCAATATACACCATGTTCTTATTGATAGTATCATTCTGGATACTTTCTAAGATTACCAGCTTTACACAAACCTAGGTAAATATTGCTCCATTGAAATATAATGTCTTTCATTGCTAAGTTTATTTCACTATTTCATTATTAAACCTTTCTACTGTTGTAGGGTTGTCATTATAATAGTCATAAGTGATTTTGTAAATCTAAATTTATTACAATCCTTTCTATCTAAGGCAATTATAAGAAGATGATTCAAGAACCTACTAGCTTCCATAGTATGAATTTTTTTCAATAAAATCAATAATGGAATTTGGTGTTGCCCATGTATGATTTAATGTTGTTATTATCACTTCCCTTGGGTGTATTAATTTGACTGATTTATATTGATAATTTCTAGACTCCTTAAGAATTTTTGTTTAGTTAGAGAATTCTTGTTGATGAGAATGTCACTGTATCCTTGATGATCTTCTGGAACAACTTCTTTTGAAATATATTTCCCTTTGTATTTACAACTATAATAACCCTCCTAGTTGCTAGTTGGACTCAGTAGTTTTTATGCTTTGATTTGATACATTGATACTATGATAGTACTAGTTTGGTGTGATTGGTTAGTTAGACTTTTGATGATGCTGTTATTCCATTTGTGGACATGATTATTTCATATGACATTGTGGTTGGTGATGTTAGTTGATTTTCATAATTATCTTATGATACAGTGATTTAATAAATTATGTCATGAGATGAATTGTTAGTTTAGAAATGGTGTTTTATCAGTCATATTATAATTGTTAGGATAGATGTGATGAAGGACAGTGTAGCATCACTCATTGTGAGTGCTCTGTTATGCTATGCTTCCTTCTCACAATACAATGCTTTGATTTTATATATATATGCACATGTACACAACTTCGTTTGTATGCAGGTATTGCAGGTACATAGTCTCGATTCCACTTGCTTCGGCAAGACAGGGCAAGCACCAATAGCCCAATGGTCAAATGTTGAAACAAAGGTGACAATGAAGTCATCTCGAGTCCCATGTTGTCAAACCGTCGAATTGATTGGTACTGTACATTTTTTTCTTGTAGTTGTTGTCATTTTTGGTTTGTGTTTGTGTATTGTTGTATTTTATCAATGTGGCACTTTATAAGTTATGATTTATTTAATTTAAATGATTGTTATTAATGTGGCACTTTATAAGTTATGATTTATTTAATTTAAATGATTGTGTATTTTTATTTAAAACAAAAAAAAAAAATATAAAATAAAGTGTTTTGTATGGGGTTTGGGGAGGGCAAGGCAGGTCGTACCCATCGCGCCCCCCTATGGCACGGACTGCCATAGCAGTCTGTAAGGACTACTGTGTGCAGCAGCCCATGGGGACTATGCAACAATCCCCAGTTGATCTCTGCCTGTATGCAGTAAGGTCGTCGGCCTTTTTCTGCGTGCAGTTTAACTTTAATTTTTTTAATTTTATTTATATTTATATTTATATTTTGGATTAAAATTTATTTTATTAAATATTATAATTATAATTTATTTATGTTAAATGGAATTATAATTATTTTATTTAATGTTATTTTTATTTTAAAATATAATTTTTTTGTATTTTATTCATGGTGTTAATGACGTTTATCTATAGATAATTATATGTTTTTTTTTTAGGGTATTATTTTATCTTTTGTTATAATTGAGCAAATAATTTAATACAGAAAATTAGTTTTATTTCGTTCTATAAATGGATTATTTTGAGTTAGTTATATTTTATTATTTTTGAAAATGAGGATCTTATATTTAATTATTTTCTTTTGTTGTTGTAACGATTAGTGAGATTAAGTTAATAAAATGATCGTGAATAAATCACATGAAATTTGTTATTGTCCTACAAAATTAATTTGTGTGTCCTTCCATTATGGTTATCGTTTTGTGTTGCCCTTGAGGGAACCCTATTGTCTTGCAACCCTTGACCCAGAGGAATGTTTAATTGTGAATGTTGTCTTCATCTTAGTTATACTTTTGGAATTGAAACTTTTAGTTTTGTGCTTGGAAGGGTTGAACGGTATTGTTAAGACTTTTGGTTATGAGTTATCACGAGAGGGTTAATGCCTCGCATGTTCTTGTTTTGAGTTTTATGTTTTGATGTTTTAGTTCAACCCTTGCCTAGTTCTTGGTTATATTAGGGGTCTTAGGGAGAGTGGCTCTTCATGGGGGTCGGTGCCTTGGTTAAGAGGAAGTGCATAGGAGAACCCATGTAAGAGTAGTTAAACAAGTAATAACCTAAAAATAGATTTAGGGGGATGGGTAGTAAAACACTCAAGATAATAAAAATTGGATTCCTCGTCTATGCATTAGGGCTAACATAGACTAATGATAGATTGAGAAGGACGTGGTCGGAAAAGTCATAATCTCATCTTCATGAGAGGTTATCAACTTTGCATGAGCTACCCTATGGTGTCGGCGCCTCAAGTAGGAGGAAGAGCCAGGAGATCCATAGATGGGTGTCGGTGCCTCAAGTTGGAGGAAGAGCCAGGAGATTCCATGAGAGCTATGCGATGACACTCTCCACTACACTTCTTGTTTACCTTGTTGATTTTTGCCTCTAGAAATGTATTTTGGATTTTGAATGTTGTATCAGTTTCCTTAGTTTTGTACTTCTTTTGTGATTATGATTCTTATGGAAGTGATTATGAACATTCTTTGGTGACTTGTTATTGTTATTGCTTGGTTTAATTGTAGTCTCTGATTTTTGTATTTGAGTTTGTACCTTGTTGTTCATGGAGTCAGTTTGACAATCATGGTCGAGTTAACTTCATTGTCACCTCTGAGCATGGGGGGTGAGTTATCTATAATTCACATGGTTGGGTGGAACGTGCTCCGCACCCATTGGGTTCCCCTTCAGCATCCTTTGTTCACAGCTTTTCCACAGTTGGAGTTGTACCAGTGCTCACTTTGTTATTCAAAATTCATTGTAATTTGTATCATCCCACTTGTTTGGAAAATTCATTGTAATTCTTATATCAAAAGATTGTAATGTAACATTGTAACAATGATGTAATAGTTAGGATTCTATGTAACCTTATTTGATGAGATACTATATGATTGTAATACTGGTTATGGTGATACTTTCACTCTTGGTTCATGGATGAAGATTTATTCATGTTATTATAATATAATTGGTTATGTGGTTTATTATTATCTTTTATTTCCGTTTAGTTGTTGCAAAGTAACCTCGCATGCCCTAGAGAACTAAGTGTGGTAATGTGATGCAATATGTTATGTGATTATGGTTAATGTGTTGTATATTTAATTTATTTGCTTTTAAAAAAAAAAGTTATTTGCCTTGTGTGTGTTCTCTAGGGTTTGCACGATGAGCGTTACAACTTGGTATCAGAGCCAGGTTTACAAACGTTGGGGTCTCTGGGTAGTTAGGTCCATTAGGCAACCTCACGCTTGAACTCTTGATCTTATTTGTACCTTTATCTTGTTGTGCAGAAATATGCCTTGAGGTAGAGGACGTGGTCGAGCAAGAGGCCATGGTGTTGGTCGTGGAGCAACCCGAAAAAGTCCCTCAGTTCCCAGTTCTCATGGTTCTGAGCATGAGGAACAGTTGAGTCTTGACAATAATCCGTCAGGTGGTCAGAACCCAGGACAGCCTGGATTGGACGGTCCATTACAACACATTCTTGGAGAGATTCTAGCTCGTTTGGGACCAAGACCAGAGGAGGAGCTATAGATTGAAAGGGAGAGAGAAAGGTCGCCAAGGCGAAGGGATACAAATGTGGATTAGGATGTAGTCATAGCAGGCCATATGAGGGATTTGTTGAGAGCTCACCCACTGACATTTGATGGTTTGGGAGGAGGACTAGAAGCCGAAACTTGGCTAATTGACTTAGAGCATTGTTTTTCCATGCATCCCTATGGTAGCAATACCAAGGCTCACTCTGCGGTTATGCATCTTCGAGGTTTTGTGTCTACCTAGTGGCACCTTGAGGAACAAAAATTGCACCTTGATATCAGTTTGGTCACTTGGGAATTATTCCTAGATAGGTTCAGTGCTTGTTTTCTCTTAGATCATTGGAGGCAGCACAGGGCTGATGAGTTTCATGATCTCAAGTAGATGTCTATGTCAGTGGAACAGTATGAGCAGTGCTTCTATGAGTTGAAGTAGTATGCAGGGATTAGCCATGATGAAGGCATGTTGGTCCAACACTTCGTTCGAGGCCTTAATGCCTGCATTAGTGGTGGTGTCCGAGTCTTCGAGCCGAAGACAATGGAAATGGCAATTGAGAAGGCTTGCTTGGTGGAGGAGAATTTGGCCATGGCCTTGGGTGGCCACATAGGAGTGCAGATTGGCAGTGCACCTACTCAGGGTTTTAGCACTCACAGAGGTCAGTCTCAGGGAGCAGGATCTTCCAAAAATAGGTTTCAACCCTCAAAAGGGGGTCATCAACAGTAGCAGCCTCAACAGTAGCATTCGAGATAGAAAAACTTCCAATCTTCATAGGGTGACAATTCGCAGTTTCGCAAGGATCAGAACAGGAATAGGAACCAAGTTCGTCAGGAATGTTTTGTATAGCCTGCACCTAGCTTCCAGTCAGCGCCGAGCTGACAGAGCTTCCAGCAGTCAAATGCTCCATGAGGGGGCAGAGGTTTTGGCAGGGGTACTGGGTGTTACTCTTATGGACAGTAGGGGCACATTGCCAGATTGTGTCCTTAGAAGAACACTTCAAGTTTTAATCAGAGGCTAGCTGGATTAGAGCCGACAGTAGGTGATGCAAGGAGGTCTCATCATGTTTTTGCTGTAGTAGATAATTGGTAGGCAAACCACCAAAGCACCATCATTGAGACTTTAGGTGTGTTACATGATTCTAGCATTTCTATACTTTTTGATTCTGTTGCATCTGATTCCTTTATATCTCTGTTAGTGGTTGAGCGATGTGGACTGGTGGCAACTAGTCAAGGCATGAAATGGCAAGTTGAATTGGCTTCAAGGTCAAAGCTCATTGTAGAGAAGCTTGTGTAGGATTTTAGTTTGAGTATAGGGGCTTTGTCAACCAAAGTAGACCTCAGAATCCTACCACTCGGCTCATATGATGTTGTCTTGGGCATGGATTTTTTGAGTGCACACCATGCTATAATTGACTGTCACCGTAAAGTAGTGCAGTGCTTTGATGATTTCAGAAAGGAAGTGGAGATCGTGGGTGTTCAAAAACCCATTTCTTTGTGAATGATCTCTGCCATGCAGCTTAAAAGGTGCTTCCAGTAGGGTTGTCAGCTCTTTGCAGTATCTATGAGGGACTTGGAGTTAGAGGATAGTCGAGGGGTATCATTAGATCAGTACCCCCTTCTTAAGGAGTTTTTTGATGTGTTTCTAGAAGAAATACCGGGTATGCCGCCTAAGCGAGATATAGACTTCAGGATTGATTTGGTACCTAGAGCTGAGCCAATATCTCAAGCTCTATATCGGATGACAACACAAGAACTTCAGGAACTCCATCTGTAGCTAGAAGAATTGTTGGCTAAGGGCTTTATCCACCCAAGTGTTTCCCCTTAGGGAGCACCTATGATATTCGTGAAAAAGAAGGATGGTTCTCTTCGCTTGTGTATTGACTACATGCATTTGAACAAGGTAATAGTGAAGAACCGATATCCATTACCTAGAATTTATGATCTTTTCGATCAGATAAAAGGGGCAAAAGTGTTCTCTAAGATTGATCTCAAATCAGGACGCCATCAGTTGAGGATTGCAGATCCAGATATTTATAAAACAACATTTCGTACTTGATACGGACATTACGAGTTCACTGTGATGTCATTCGGGTTGATGAATGCACCTTCAGTCTTTATGAGTTTAATGTATGGAGTGTTCTGAACATACTTGGATAGATTTGTTCTTGTGTTTCTCGATGACATTCTGATTTATTCTAGGTCTATGGAGGAACATGAGGAACATCTAAAGTAGGTGTTATAGTGCTTAAGGGACAATCAGTTGTTTGCCAACTTGGAAAAGTGTGACTTTTATAAGACTAAAATTTAGTATTTGGGCCATGTGATTTCAGGTGATGGAATCTCTATTGATCCTGAAAAGATTCAGGCCATTGTGGATTGGCCCACACCCACAAATGTCTTAGAAGTTTGCAGCTTCATGGGACTTGCAGGATATTATAGGCAGTTTGTCCAAGGCTTTTCAAGGTTTGCACGATGGGTGTTACAACTTGGTATCAGATTAGTTCCTTTGGTCAGATCAGTGTTAGTTAGCTTTCCAGACTCTGAAGGACAAGCTGACTAGTGCTCCAATCTTAGCGGTACCGGATCCGACAGGGGATTTTGTTGTTTGTACGGATGCTTCTTTGGAAGGCTTGGGGGCCATGTTGATGCAGGAAGGGCGAGTGATTGCTTATGAATCACAGAAACTGAAGGATCATGAACTCAATTACCCCACTCATGACTTGGAGTTAGCCACAATTGTGCATGCCTTGGTAGGGTGGTGACACTTTCTCCTTGGTCATCAGTTTGAGTTGCATATAGATCATCGTAGTCTACAATACATCTTTATGCAACCAAACTTGAATGCAAGGCAGAGAAGGTGGATGGAATTCTTGTACGAATATGATTTCGAAGTGAAGTATATTCAAGGAAAAGAGAATGTGGTGGCAGATGCGTTGAGTAGACGCAAGCATGAGATTTATGTTATGGCTCTTGAGGTTGATTTGAAGAGTCAGACCCTTGTAGCTCTTTCCTCAGATGATTGGTATCGTGCAGTGAAATTAGAGTTTGAGTCGGGCAGAGCATTGGAAGGCGAATTTTTTGGTCACTCTTTGGATTTGGATGGTGTTTTGTATTATGGAGGCCGAATGTATGTACCTTCTATAGAGGGTCTTCGTACCCTAAGCTTGACTGAAGCTCATCAGGCTCCTTATTCGACACATCCTGGAGTTAAGAAAATGTACGCTGATCTTCGCTCACTATATTTTTGGGCAGGAATGAAGCGTGACATTGCTAATTTTGTGGCTAGGTGTCTAGAATGTCAGAAAGTTAAGGCCGAACATCATCATCCGGTAGGTTTTTTGTAGCCTCATCTTGTTCCGGAGTGGAAGTGGGACATCATTTCTATGGATTTCATTGTTGGGTTGCCTATGTCTTCTAGGCGACACGACGCTATCATGGTCACTGTTGATAGGTTGACCAAGGTAGCCCATTTCTCTCCCATTCGATCTTCCTATACTGCTTCTATGGTGGCTAGGGTGTTAATGGAAGACATTTTTCAATTACATGGGATACCGCACAGGATTATTTCTGATAGAGATCCGATATTCACATCTGTGTTATGGACATCTTTGCAGTGGTCCTTAGGGACTAAGTTGAATTTTAGTTTTGCCTACCATCCAGAGATAGATGGTTAGACTGAGAGAGTCAATCAGGTGCTTGAGGATATGCTTCACATGTATGTCATGGACCAACAATCTCAATGGGAAGATTACCTACATTTGGTCGAGTTTGCCTATAACAATGGCTATCATAGTTCGATTGGCATGGCTCCATTTCAGGATTTATATGGTCATCCTTGTCATACCCCTTTCAGCTAGAATCGATTAGAGGACAAAGTTCTTGTTGGACATGAGATGCTTTGTGACATGGAACAGCAGGTAGCTCACATCCGAGAGCATCTTGTAGTGGCTCAGGACAGGCACAAAGAAGTTTGCTGATGCACACAGAGTTGATCGGCAGTTTACAATAGGTGATCGAGTGCTTCTTTGAGTTCATCCTTGGAAGAGCCCTATTCGTTATGGAAAGTGTTCTAAGCTTGCACCCCATTTTGTGGGTCTGTTCAAGGTGTTAGAGCGTATTGGTCATGTTGCCTATCACTTGGCCTTGCCACCCAGTCTTTCGCAGATTCACGATGTGTTTCATGTTTCTGTCCTAAGGTCGTATTTTTTTGATGTTACTCATGTACTTCATTGGAATGCTCTACAGGTCGAGGATGGTTGGCTAGCTCTAGAGCCCATGGCCATGGTGCAGCATAGGAGACTCATTCTCAGAGGTAGGGATATTGAGTAGGTGAGGGTCCAGTGGGACCCCAATGATGAGACTTCAGCAACATGGGAGGATGCTTCCCATATCAGAGAATCCTACCCTTACTTGTTTTCTGGCTTACAGGAGTAAGTCGGATTTAAGGGGGGGAGGATGTAATAACCCTCCTAGTTGCTAGTTGGACTCAGTAGTTTTTATGCTTTGATTTGATACATTGATACTATGATAGTACTGGTTTGGTGTGATTGGTTAGTTAGACTTTTGATGATGTTGTTATTCCATTTGTGGACATGATTATTTCATATGACATTGTGGTTGGTGATGTTAGTTGATTTTTAGAATTATCTTATGATACAATGGTTTAATAAATTATGTCATGAGATGAATTGTTAGTTTAGAAATGTTGTTTTATCAGTCATATTATAATTGTTAGGATAGATGTGATGAAGGACAGTGTAGCATCACTCATTGCGAGTGCTCTGTTACGCTACGATTCCTTCTCACAATACAATGCTTTGATTTTATATATATATGCACATGTACATGACTTCATTTGTATGTAGGTATTGCAAGTACATAGTCTCGATTCCACCTACTTTGTTAGGACAGGGCGAGCACCAATAGCCCAACGGTCAAATGTTGAAACAGAGGTGACAATGAAGTCATATCGAGTCCCATGTTGTCAAACCGTTGAATTGATTGGTATTGTACATTTTTTTCTTGTAGTTGTCGTCATTTTTGGTTTGTGTTTGTGTATTGCCATATTTTATCAATGTGGCACTTTATAAGTTATGATTTATTTAATTTAAATGATTGTGTATTTTAATGTCAGATTAAATTGTTTTTAAATATTTAGAAGTTTTAGTTTTAATGTTATGAATCTTATTAGATACTAATTAAATATTAAAATGTATTTATTATTTTAATTAATTATTTTGTTAAGGATAATTATTAAAATAAATTATTAAAATAAAGTATATTTTGTGAAAAAAAAAAAATCTTGCAAAAGCAGTTTTGAAAATAGAAAAAAGAAACTTCAACTAAAACAGAAATTAGATAGTTCTTTTTATGAGATATTTTTTTTAGAAATTTCAAAGAA
>VDFB02358134.1:74941385-75110853 GCA_007258455.2 Sequoia sempervirens
CTAGCCTATTTTATTTGATTCATATAGATCTTTGTGGTCCTACAAGAGTGAGAAGTATAAAAGGTGAGAGGTACTTTATGCTTCTAATTGATGATTACTCTAGATATACATGGGTTACTTTTCTTAGAGAGAAATATGATGCATTAGATAAATTCAAGGAATTTAAAGCTATGGTAGATAATGAAGTAAATTTGAGAATGAAATGCTTAATTTTTGACAAAGGTGGAGAATTCACCTCCCATGAGTTTAATATTTTTTGTGAAGTTCATGGAATAAAAAGATAGTTATCTACTCCTAGAACTCCTCAGCAAAATGGAGTTGTTGAAAGGAAAAATAGAACAATTCAAGAAATTGCTAGATCAATGATCACTGAAGCTGATCTATCAAAATTTTATTGGAGAGAAGCTATCCACACTACTATTTATGTGTTCAATCAAGTTCAAGAAAAATATAATAGCTCTAAGACTCCCTATGAGCTATGGTGTGGAAGAATTCCTATTGCCAAATATTTCAAGGTATTTGGAAGAAAATGTTATATTAAATGGGATGAAGAAAAATTAGGGAAATTTGATGCTAGATGTGATGAAAGTATCTTCCTTGGATATTCTACTAGAGGTAAAGCTTACAGATGCTTCAATAAAAGACTGAGAAATATTGTAGAAAGCAAAAATGTCAAGGTTGATGAAATAGTGAAGAATTTAATTGAAGTTGATTGATATGTATCTAGTGAAACTGATTGTATAGAAGTTGAAGAAGTTGTGGAAGAACATGAAAGGAAAAATGGAGAAGAAGAAGCACTAGTGGTGTCCCTAAAGACAAATAAATATGTAAAAAAGAACAATTCAAAAGATCAAATCATTGGAGACAAGAGAAAAGGAGTATTGACAAGAAGCAGAGTTGCTACTACTAGTGAGATAAATCTGTGTTTACTTTCTAAGGTTGAACCAAATGTTAGGATTTAGGAAGATTGTATCAATAAACATTAATGATTATATCCAGGTTAAGTAACATAGAAATAACAATGAAGAATAACACGAAAGAGATCAGCATAGAAATTTAATGTGGTTCACCCAATATTGGCTACATCCATAAAAACTCATCCACCCAATGATTTTATTATCCAATGCAAAACATATTACAATATCATGAATTACACACTAAAAATTACATCCCAACCACTTATAACAAGATTTTTGGAAGCTTCCAAAATTAGGGTTTTACAAAGTCAATTTTCATTTTACATGTTACTTGGAAAACCTTGACATGTTAATGGAAAATAAAATTGGGGGCTATGCCCCCGAACCCCTACTATCTGCGGTTTCCACCCTAGAACCCCTGCTATTGAGGGTTTTCACCCCCAAACACCTGCTCAGGGCCCAACCCAAACGTGAACCCTAGTGAGCATATGTTACGAGTGCATATTATTTGCATGATCAACTGCCACATACTAGCACAAAAGACTATAAGTGAATCATGTAATGATGAGCATTGGATGAAAGATATGAAAGAAGAACTTATGCAAAATGAGAAGAATCAAACTTGGGAATTGGTTCCTAGACCGGTAGATAAAAATATAAATGGATCAAAGTGGGTATTTAGAAACAAGTTGGATGAGAATGAATTAGTTAGAAACAAAGCAAGACTTATGTGTAAGGGATACTCGCAATTAGAAGGTATATAATTTTAGGATAATTTTTCTCTAGTGGTAAGAATGGAATTTATCAAAATGTTTTTAGTATTTGTTGCTCATAAAAGATTCAATTTCTATTAGATGGATATGAAGTTTGCATTTCAGAATGGTGAATTGGAAGAGGAAGTCTACATGAAACAATCAAAAGGATTTCCATTATTAGATCAACCAAATATGGTTTGTAGATTGAAAAATGCTTTATATGGACTAAAGCAAGCCCCTAGAGCTTGGTAGCAAAGTTAGATAGATACTTGATTCAGTAAGGTTTCAATAAAGGCACGACATATAGCAATTTGTACTTTAAGATTGAAAATGACAATATCCTAATTGTAGTTGTATATGTTGATGATATTATCTTCAAAAGAAAAAAAATATGTGCAAATTTTTTATTGAAGAAATGAAAAATGGGGTATGTACAGGATCATGATGGGCCAAAAAGTGGCAATATGATGGGTATGTGGCTTCTGACTTTTTTTTACCCAAAATTGATGAAATGAAAAGGGTTTTTAGAGGAGATTCTCATATTTCCACCAATATAAATTATTCTTTACTTTGACTTTAATAAGTAACTATTATTCATTTTCTATTCAAATTATGACTAAAGTCCTGTTTGATAGACCCATTGAAAACACTATAGCTTCAATGGTATCACATTTTGAATCCAAAACATGCATCACATTTTATGCTTTGCACTATAGGATTAAAAATAAATTGAATTTCTCATGAAGTTTCACCCAAGTTAACATGGTCGACATATGTTTTTTAATATTTTAAAAGTTGTAAAAATTCATAATTAATTATTTACCTAAAAATTGCTGTAAAAATATGCATCACATCGGGACTTGAGTCCTCTACTTATATCTAAAATATTATAAAAAAATATTATCATTTTATTGTGGTTAGGGTGGTCAAACAGACACCTACTTCTTATTTTTTCCCTGAAATTTAAGTACTATTGCATTGAAATTTCAAATTTTCACCAGATAGATTTCTTTTTTCTTCAAACAAACCTAATAGTTTAGAAACTGCATTCAATTTTCCACAGATTCTATTCTCACATATTTTTGAAATAATATAGATAACTTATTCAAATTTTTATGTCAATTTTCCTAACTCTAATTTTTCTATTTTTTTTGCCACTTAAGGGCATATTTTTTCCATGATGATCATACACATACCCAAGGACTTTGAGATTTCTATGTATGGTGAGATGAATTTATTTCTTGGGTTTCAAATTAATCAAACAAAATAAAGAATCTTTATTTCATAGAGAAATATTTGATAGAAATGATGAATAAGTTTGGGATGGATGGTTCCAAATTGGTATCCACTCCTATGGTGACTATTTGTAAACTGGGTAAGGATGATAACTCAGCAAATAATTATTAGAGAAAGTATAGATATATGATTGGAAGACTATTGTATTTGACTACTATTAGACTAGATATTATGCATGCATTTTGTCTTATGTCTAGATTTCAAGAAGACCCTAAGGATACACATGTTTTTGTTGTTAAAATAATATTTAGATATTTCAATGGCACTCTGGATTATGGCTTGTGGTATCTTAGGGGTATTGATTTTATACTAATTTCTTTTAAAGATGAAGATTGGGTAGGTTGTGTAGATGATAGAAAATGTACAAGTGGTGGTGCATTCTTTCTGGGTTGTAGATTGGTGGCCTAGTTGAGAAAAGAGAAATATTTAGTTTCCTTATCTATTGCTAAACCTGAGTATATCTCCGTAGCATGTTGTTGCACACAAGTGTTGTGGACTAAATAGAAATTGAAAGATATCAACATAATATTTGATGATCATATTTTTATCTTCTACAATAATACAAGTGAAATTAACATTTCAAAGAATCTAGTGATGCACTCAAGTACAAAGCATATATCTATTAGGTATCACTTTTTAAGAGAGAAGATTATGGAGAATGAATTAAATTTTGAGTATGCACCTATGAAGGAATATGTTGCTAACATATTTACAAAGGCTCTTCCTTAAGATACTTTTGAGTATCCTTGGGAGAAGTTAGGGGTTATTGCCTCTCCTATGTTGAACTAGATGCATATGAAGATGCATCACCCTGGTGGATCTATGGATCTATCTTTCTTCTAGACTGATATTTTTGTGGCTACCTCTCAGGGGGAGTAGGTAGTTTCAAGTGGTGTCAATGAAAGAGTATTTTGTTCTTAATGTCAAAGGGGAAATAAATGTAAAAAATCCTTAGCCTTTGCCATTGATGTCAAAGAGGGAGAGAAATATGTGAAAAGGAAGAATGTATCTTGTTAGAAATTTTATCTACTAAGTGGGAGAAAGAAAAGAAAAAGCATGAAGGAAGAAAGTATCTTGTGAAAAAATTTATCTACTAAGTGGAAGAAAGAAAAAAAAAATCATGAAAAGTGTGTTTAGAGTTGTTGTACTATCTTTGATGATTTTTCACATCATGTGTTGCCATTAATGAAAAAGGGGGAGATTGTTGCAAGTATGAAGGTGTTATCATTGATGTCAATTGATTAACTGGTTCTCAAATAGTTGTTGTTGTCATTATTATCATACATGTAGGTTAGTGGCTATATATGTCGAGGATATTGAGAAAATTGTAATGAAGAAAGGTCACAAGTATTTAGTGTTTTCTTTGGGTTTTTCTCTGGAATTTGATCCTATATTTTTGTGGCCTAGATATGTTGATCATGGTTTTTGAAAGTTGTTATATCTATATTTTGGGGTTTTGGATTGTTGTATAGTGCAAGTTATGTTCACTAGTCGTGAACTGTGTTCCTCAATGTCTTCAATTGAGAACTAGGATAAATGTTGTTGGTTCATATTCCTTCTTGTTGAAGTTCTATGACTTGCAGTTCTAAAAATAAATTGATATGATTGTGTTAAAAATAATATTTCTATTTGGAAGGATTGGATCATGCTAATATTGCATGTGCTTAATTGTTCTATGTGTTTTAAATTGATTTGGTTGACCTTGTGTTTAACACTACCTTAAAAATTCATGGAAGTGTGTGAAGGTGTGTTGGGATTTATTTAGGTCCTAATTAAGTTTATTAGCATCACCCTCATTCTAATTCCACCCTAGAATCTTTTGGCAGTGGCCTAATTTGCATTTGTAAATACAAAAGAGGTATAGACAACTTTAGATATTTCAAAGTTGAAGATGGTATAAATATAGGATGAGAAATTGATGAAAGAGGTATATAATTAATGCAAATAAATAGATCAAGATGGATGCAAAATATTTTGTCAAGTTGAGAAAATCAATGCAAAATATTAGTGGCAAGTTTTTGGATGTTGTGAGATGATGGTGTACTCTATCATTCAAGCATTTTTGCAAGCGAATTGTGGTGGAAATCTCTATTGCATTGAGATTGTTTTCTCCTTGTAACTAAACTCTTCCATCTTCTTTGTAATTATGTGGAAATGAGCCCTCCATGTGGTTAACCCTTGTTGGACAGTGAGTCTTGTTTTTTCATTGAGCCTTTATAATTGGTATTGATATCTCTATATTGTGACCTAATCCTCACTGTGGTTTTTCCCTTATTGGGTTTTGCACATAAATCCGGTTTTATTATGTTTGTGATGTTTTTTAGTTTCTACTTTTGCAATTAATGATTAATCATACTAGGAGAGTAAAGGATATGTGATTGTGGAAGTTTTAAAAGGCTTAATTTGTTACAACTAATTCAACCCCCTCTTAGTTGTATTGTTCAACAGATCAATTATTGTTTGACTCTAAAAGGTATTATGCAAGTAGGTAGAGTTAAATTATATGTAGATTTAATTCCTTAGTCAATTATTATTAGAAGGTTATTTTTTCATATACTAATTTTTTCAATTACTATTGGTTATGATAAATACTAACACCATTTTTTGGTTGAGTAAACAAATTAAAATTGGTCAATATTGGTGAAGGGGTCACAAAGCTATTTCCCTTATCTTATTCTCATTCAAATTCCTAGTCTTGTCAAAGATATGTGTTTTAACTTTTTTTTGTAAGGATGCATGTGTGAAAGGTTGTTTTATTAGACCTTTGAGTCACCTTTTTATGATGATTACTTATTTTATGTTTTAAATGAGAAATATTTATGTGTTATTAAGTGTATAAAATGCTTCCTAGGTGGTAGGTCTATGGGTTAAGGGTCTTCTTATTCCACAAAACCTCTTAAATAATGTATAAAACTCACTCTAATTTCCCACTTATGAAAAGTGGTAGAAATTGGAGTTGGTTGGGTGGTTGGGAAGTTAAGGGGAGTTGGTTTCCTTTTTCCTTCTATATATTCCTTCTCTTTGAAAGGAGAAGAGGTTTCTTTCTTTTCCTTGGATTCTCTCATTTTTCTTTTGTTTGCTCTCATTTTTTATCATTTGGGGAGGAGCTCTCTTGATGGAGAAAAGGAAAGGATAGGAGAGGAAGCATGGAAGAGTAAGGCTTGGAGAAGAAGAGGTTACCACTTTTGGATTTTCTCTTATTTTGGTAAGGTCTACCCTTTTGTCGATATTTGCTTAGATGTTAAGGATTATTGTTTATGCCTTGAATTTTATGTGTAATTCAATGCTAGATCATTTCATGGTATTTGTTGAAATTATGTATTTGGTATTGTCTTGTGGAGTTCAATCTTGGTTTAGTATCTCTTTATGTGAGTGGATATTTAAGAGATAGGGTGATGAATTATAGTATGTGTGTTTTCATCGTGCATAGTATGTTTTCTAATTTTTTTAAGGAACCCTTATGAATAGTGATGGTGTGTTTAAAGGAAAGCTATGTGACACTTATCTAGCTCAAGGGTGGATTGAAAATCAATCCTATGATTGGAAGGAGAGCTTCTGGTCATACAATATTTTTGTTGAATTCTTATTTTCAGGTGCATATATACCAAATTTGGAATCAAAGGGATGTCTATGAAAGAGGATTCCAGAAATAGACACAAGTCCTGAGAATTGGGAAAAATCTTCAAGTTATAAATAGTAGATTTTTGGGAAAAATAATTGTTGGGTATGGTGGTTGGTTCAATTTTTAATTGTGTTTATATTTTTAATTAAATTTGTGAATTCAAAGAAGACAATAGGTTTGTTTCAATCCATTGATATAAATAAATGAATGTTGGTGTAAATCTTTAAGGGAATATAAAATATTATGTCTTGGATGGAAAACTTCCTAGCTTGTTGAGAATATTTAAGGAATAAAATTCTATTGGAGTTTTAAATTAATTCCTCTTATGGAAAGGTAAATGAAGAAAAAATATCAAATACTCATCCTAACTCACTTGATTAATAATTTTTTGAGAATTACAATATTGTTGCCTCTATGGCAAACAATAAACTGATTCAAATTAGTTTCACAAATTTGATCATAAAAACTAATTCACATGATATTGAAAGATAAAATTTAATGGGATTTTCAATAATTAATCTTAAAAAAAAATTTAAAAAGTGTATTAACCCAGATCACCAATTAGGATTTACTAAGAAAACATTGACATCCTTTTTCACAATAAAAATCTATCATAAAATAGTCTTACATATCTGATCACACAAAATGGAATAAAAAGAGTTAGATGATAAATTTTAAAGGGTTTCTGAAAATAAAAGTGTTATAGAACATATCCAAAAACAAAGAAACCTAGTAAGAAAAAAATTTATGATTAAAACATTATTTTCTCCTACTTTAAAATTAAAACAATAAATTAAAAAAAAAAACCAAAATTGAGTAGAACCAAGTTTGGGTTTCATGAAGGAAAAAGAATTGAAATATGTTTCTTTCATCTTCTTCCTCTTGTTAACTTGCAACATAATTTTTTAACAAAATGTTTTCTTTTACAACAACAATCAAATGGAGGAAATCAAGAAATAACATTAAACATGTGAAAAGAATTTTTCAAAGAGAAAAAAGGGACAAATAGTTGAACAGACTCATGTTTAAGGTATCATAAGTAAGTTTGAAATTAGTTGTTAGTTATTTATTAATTACTTAGTTAATTAGTGTTTAGATATAATATTTTCATAATTTCGTTTGTCCCCTTTATTTTTATAATTCATCTTCTTTAAAAGTTAAATCAAGAATACTTAATAAATTTTATATATCATACATAAAGTCTTGATGTTCAAACAAAAAATTGTAAGGTAGTTAGTTTGATGAACTATTTTTTTCATTTTTAAATTATCAAGAGACAAATTAGACTTTATTAAGAAAATTTTAAACATGTTTTGATATAATCAATCATATGGGAAGGATTAAATGAGTAGTGAATTTGACTAAATTGATGTTCAAATGACAACTCTCAATTGAGGAAACAAATTTGATAAGGCAGATTGAATCAAATACTAATTTGTTAATTTCTAATGGAGTTAGTAAGGAAAACTTACATTTAGGAAATTTCAATGTTATTTTAAATTATTTTTCTTATTTTAATGGGATTAGTTCATGTTTAAGTTGAAATTGTGAATTAAGGGTTATATCTTTATTTGCTTTTTTTCTATAAATCTTGTTTCTATTTGGAAATAGTTTCTATTTATCATTTAAGATTTATAATTAAGTAGTGTTTAGAATTAGTAGTTTCAATTGATTGGTCTCGTTTATTTATATATGTTTTGGGAGTGGTTTCTTATTAGAGAGTTGGAGTCACCTATTTGATTGTTTAATGAGTCAGGAAATATTTCCATTTTATCTAAGAAGAAGAGTATTCTATTATATATATACACTTAGTAAAAAAAAGAAGTGCCTAAGTAAAGTAGTTGATTCAATCACCTAATTCTTTTAAAGAAGAATATTAGTTGAATAAAAACAAAAATTACATTGGTAGAGTATCACCTTAATGCTTTTGAAGCTTTTTAGATTAAATATAATTGTTAATATAAGATGGAAAATTTAAATAATTATGGATTTGGTGTGTGTTATTGGGTATGTGCAAGATCATGATGGGCCAAAAAGTGGCAATATGATGGGTATGTGGCTGACGACTTTTTTTAATCCAAAATTGATGAAATAAAAAGGGTTTTTAAAGGAGATTCTCAAATTTCCACCAATATAAATTATGCTTTAATGTTAATTTAATAAGTAATTATTATTCATTTTCTATTAAAATTATGACTAAAGTCTTAATTGATAGATTGATTGTAAAACATCTATAGCTTATAAACGGTATTACTTTTTTTGAATCCAAAACATGTGTCACATTCAATGATTCACATACTATAGGATTAAAAAAAGAAAAAATGAATTTAATGAAGTTTTGACCAAGTTAAGGTGGTCAGACATACAAGTTTTTTATATTTTTTAAAAGTTGTAATAAAAAATCCATAATTAATTATTTACTTTGAAAAACATTACAAAAAAATATGCATCACATCGGGACATGAGTCCTCTACTTATATCTAAAATATCATTAAAAAAATTATTATTTTATTATGGTTAGGGTGGTCAAATAGACACCACCACCCATTTTTACCCTAAAATTTAAAATTACTCTTGCATTGAAATTTCCAGTTTTCACCAAATGAATTTTTTTCATTTTTTAAAACCACCAGTGAGGCGGGGCTGCGCTCCGGTTTGTACTTGGGTTCTGTTCTTGCATGTTTTGGGAGTAGTAGCGGATTGGCATTCAGATTTTTTAAATTAAGTTATACAACTGATTTTTAATTTTTGCCATAAAGATTACTTTGTTTTTCCATTATGATCCTGCACATACCTATTGTACATTGCATATATACATAATAATTCTTGGGTTAGGTATGTGTGGGATCATCATCAGAAAAATAATTAAAGATGACAAAATCATAAAAGTAGAGTTAGTAACTGTTTCTCATTAATTTAAGATATCTATATTATTTAAAAATAACAAATATCTGTAACAGAATGACAATAGTCTAAGCTTTCTGGTTTATTGAGAGGAAATGGAATGTTTGTCGTCACCCTAACCTAATAAATGATAATTTTATAAAATTTAGATATAAATTGTCCTCATCTAACGTGTGCATATTTTTTAATCTTTCAAGTAAATAATTGGTATGAGAATATATTACAATAACTATATAAATATTGTTATGTCACGACAGCTTAACTTAGTCCAAAAACAATGTTACGTATTTTAATTTAAAGAAATATGATACCATTTAATTTACTATAGATGTTTTTCAGTATCAATCAAGGGTATTAAATTCAAATAGAAAATGAATAATAATTATTTATTAAATTGAAAGTAAAGCATAATTTATATTGGTGGAAAGATGAGAATCTCCTTTAAAAACCCTTTTTGTTTCATCAATTTTGGGTGAAAAAAAAGTCATCAGCCACATACCCTACACATACCCATCATATCACCACTTTTTGGCCCATCATGATCCTACACATACCCGCTTGTTGGTCCAATAGTGTTGAGCGTTACTTGTAATAATTTGATATGTTTATATTTGATAGCTTATTTATTGCATGTTCATGCTAGTGAGATTAGTTTAAGCACTTTTTAATGTATCAATTTCATCTCTAGTGATTAGGAATTAAATAGGTAACTTGGAAGGGTAAGTTAAATTGAAATTGATTCACCACATTTGATGTGTCTCTAGTATTTGAACTTATTAGTGGATTATAAAAGTTTAACTCAAATTTTAATAATGTGGGAAGAAATTGAATCCAATCTTAAATCTATTTGATTGTTGGATTGCCTGTCACTAATGACTTTAGATGCTTTGATTAATTGTATATTATAATTTAATGGGATAGATAAATAATTAAGTACCAACTAAACCTTTTAGGATTAAGATCACCAAACTTGTTTTCATGAAATCTTTCTAAAAATTTGAAAAAAAATTCTTAAGTAATGGCTACATTTGAATATGATGTTTCTTTATTTTCCTTATTTCATTGATAATATACCTAGATAGAATTATTATTGCCTAATTAGCATGATTTTTAGTGCTATTGATTAAGGAGATGTCAAAAGAGTAATGGGTACCATATCAACTGATGATGCTATTGTTGTGATTTTCAATCATGAAAATATATTGGTTAGTTAGGAATTTATGTGATATGAATATTAGAAACACTAAATTTATGGGTAACATTAATATTGTATTGTTAGTTAGTAGTGAAATATATAGTTGGCTAAGTAGCAATAATAGTAGATTTATATGATTCTATGAATCATGATGTTAAGTAAGTTTACAGATATATATGAAGAGTAATATTGAATATAGATATGTGGATGCCATTAATATGGGCATGTGTAGGATCATGATGGGCCAAAAAGTGGTGATATGATGGGTATGTGTAGGGTATGTGGCTGATGAACTTTTTTCACCCAAAATTGATAAAATGAAAAGGGTTTTAAAGGATATTCTCAACTTTTCACAAATATAAATTATGCTTTACTTTGAATTTAATAAATAATTATTATTCATTTTCTATTTGAATTACGACTAAAGTCCCGATTGACAAGATCATTGAAAATCATCTATCACTTTCAAATGATGTCATATGGTTTGAATCCAAAATATGTGTCACATTATATGCTTCACATACTATAGGATTAAAAAAAGAAAAAATAAATTTCATGAAGTTTTGACCAAGTTAAGGTGGTCAGACATAAAAGTTTTTTATATTTTTAAAAAGTTGTAATAACAAATTTATAATTAATTATTTAATTGGACAAAAATTACAAAAAATAATGCATCACATCTAAAAATGATTCATCTACTTATATATAAAATATTATAAAAAAATATTATCATTGTATTGTAGTTAGGGTGGTCAAACAAACACCTACTCTTTTTTTCCCTGAAATTTAAGTACTACTGTATTGAAATTTCAAATTTTCACCAAATAGATATATATTGTTTTAAATAAACCTAGTATTTTAGAAACTACATTCCATTTTCTACAGATTCTATTCTTACATATTTTTGAAATAATATATATATAACATATTCAAATTTTTACGTCAAGTTGACTAACTATGATTTTTTTGAATTTTTCGCCACTTAAGGGGCTATTTTTTCCATGATGATCCTACACATACCCATATTTAACTTGGTACTTATGAGAGGGTAATGAAAAATAAATATTAGTATTGAGAGTTAAGGGTAAGACAATTATAATAATTACTTATTAGTAGTGTTGATGTTAGTAATGTTACTAGATATAAATGTTAGAAGGGGGTGATAAGACTAAAGGTAGATATGATATTGATATAAGTGTAATCAATTGTTGTGATTAGTAGGTATTTAATATTCATCTTCTCATTAGTGTGTGGCTATGTTTCTTGTATGTTTGATTTCTATCAGTTTTTACACATGGTTATTCAAAAAAATGTAGTTGTGTATTGTTTGGGTGAAATTTTTTTTTGGGCATGACGAACACCATGTTGTGAGAAATTACTTTTAAAGTAGAAAATGATAAATTCTAACAATAAAGAGGACATGAGGGCTTATTTGGAAAGCCCTATACCAAGTAATATGTTTCCAAATGAAGTTATGTCATGAATAGGGGTTTCCTCCAAAATAAAATCCAAAAAAATCACATGAGGAATTCATGGATTCAAGGCCAGTATGTCTTCACTACAGTGTTATTATAGAGCTCGTAAACATCATCAACATCATCATTCTTCAAATAACTCATGGGTCAAGGAAGAATGAAAAAAAGAGATTGAAATCAAATAAAATGTTTTGAGTAAACATGGAAGAGACCTAAATGTCTTGATGCCTTGCGTCATCCCCAAAAGAAAAATACAAGATAGAGAAAAGATAAGGGATTTATGACATATAGAAAAATGTAGAGACAAATAGAGGAATGTCACAAAGAGAGAGATACATCAAATAGAATGGTACAAGAAGATCACATTACACACATGAAATGACACACATAACATGAAAAATGAAAATAATGCAAAAGATTAGTAAGTTACATGGGAGTCAACCTATAGCAAGTTGTCTACATCCAAATATCGTTCATTGTATATAGAAGGTGGAAAAATAGACAAAGGGACAACAAAAAGTGCAGTACTAGGACAAGGATATCTAATTCTTTCCCCCACTATGTGCAAGACAAGAATAATCCTATATGGGTGACGAGAAAGAGCTCCTTCCTTTTTGAAATGATTTGCAATGAATGTAAAGAATGTAATAGTAAGCATATTGTGATCCTACAACTATTACATGGCAAGGAGTGAAAGAACATGCTTTAATGGATTGTTTCTATCATATCAAGTCTCTCAATGATGCTTCTTAAAGTATGACATTTGTTGGTGAGATGCCCAAGAGTTCTATGATATGCACACTAATTGTTGTTTTTTGTAACATCCACTACAAAACCCCGAAGGGTAAGAGCCAAAAGAGGACAAGATTATTTTTTTTTGAAAACATAAAGAATAATTTACACAAAAAGTAGTTTTGAAAATGAAATAATGACAACAAACATGGCCAAGCATGGTCGAACACAACCCAAAGGAGAGGACTAATCCAACCCATAGAGAAAAATCCAAGTAGGAGAAAACATAATAACTCCAAAATATTTTCCCTGGAACTTCTAGCTACGGAACTTCCTGCTCCAGAACTTCTAGCTACAGAACTTCCTACTCTAGAACTTCCTGCTCTGAAACTTCCTGCTCTGGAACCTCTGCTCTGGAACTTCCTGCTTCGGAACATCTTCTCTGGAACTTCCTATTGCTCTAGATCTTCCTGCTCTAGAACCTCTACTCCTAAACTTCCTACATCGGTTCTCCAGAACTTCCTATTGCTCTGAAACTTTGCAGTAGTGACATAGAACAACAAACAGAAGGCAACGATACTTTGAAACTTTTGCAGTAGCAACACAAAACATTAACAAAGGGTGGCGTTGTTCTGAAACTTTTGCAGTAGCAACACAAAACATTAACTAAAGGTGACATTGCTCCAAAAATTTAGTAGACTATAGAAAGAAGGAAAATATACAACCAAACCTTCTAATTTTGAGTGAAAATAAGAAAAGAAAGCCATAAAAGAATTATCATAGTACACATGAGTCCGATACCAACACCAGAACTTGTAAGTCAAACATAATCATCACATCTCTTCTCATTAAATTTATGATTACTTTCTCTCTCTCAAGAGAGTACAATGTGCATAAAAGAATAGGTATGAATACAATAGCATTTCCATGAATATAATGCATCAGCTGATAGGATAATTATAGAAGAGGGGATGACCCCAACTGGTGCTCCAATAACCTGTGTGCTGGTCCCCAATGGTACTGGCAATGCCTCCCTACCATGTGGACTCAAAAGAGGCCAACCCAATGTGCTCGCCACCCCAATGTGCTCGGAGGTAGTCACCAGGCCCAAGAAGAAAAAAATGCAAGGAAACATATGGCCAACACTCACATTAGACACTGAGCAAATGTGGAATACAATGCATTGAAGCCAATATCACAACACGAATATGCTCAAACAATAATATGTCGGGTACTACTCATGACTACTAAGGTATGAAGCACAAGATTATAGACTAGATGAAATGCCATCGTGTGTGCTCAAAGGGATGGCACCACATGGAACTAGGTACACCTCTCATATAGATGATGAGACTCAATCATCCCTGTATCAACGTTCTGCAGATGGATAACTCAACGCCCTATAGACGGATAGGCCTTCTAATTTAACCAAATGAGGTATCCATAGAAAACATAAAAAAATTAAAAGCAACTAAGATCATTATAAAAACCATTTAAAATAGCCAAGCAATATTGCTGCTAAAAAAAGGCACATTTATCAGCTGAAATTCAACATGAAAAAGAGGCTTAAAATTACATAAAAATTCCAAGTGCCTGAAATAGAATTCTAAACTTGACCCAGTTCATATTTTAGCTTTTCAAGCTGAAATCCACCTTCAATTTTTTATTTTATAACCCGAAATGAGATGTTGTACTAAAAAACATCATTTAACAAGAAGGCACAAATTTGGGCAAAAATGAAAGAGCCTATAATTAAAATTTGCCAAAGACGCAGTTGAGATCTTGGAATTTCTACATGAAATCCACCCTTAAAATTCATTTTTAGCAAGGGGATAATGAGCAGCAATAAAAAAAATGTTTTACCAAGTGGCACAAATTTTGACCAAAAAAGAAAGTGTTTTAAATTCATTTTGGACTCCAACCCAGTTGAGATTTGGGCATTTTCAAGTGAATTCCAAAGCTGGATTTGAGTTTAAACTAAGGGATTTGTATAGATTTGAAGAAAAAAAGCTTATACTTTCTCCAAAATAAATTCCATAACTAGGCTAAAAAGAAAACTCAACAACCAAATGCCATAACAACACCCAACACCCAAGATTCCCAAAACATTTAAACATGCACTCATGCATACATTTATAACTTATAAAATTCAAGAAAGACACAAAAGAAGACCTCAAATCTGCCCAAATATGAATTGAAGAAATGCTCTTTCAACAAGACACGACGAGATTCCAAAATGAAGCAACAAAACAACAAAACTATGTTGAGCCTCCAGTGCCATTGCCCATAATTTTCTTCTTAGAAGTTCTCCATATTCTTCCCCAACTCAGATGCCTAATTCATGGGGTTGTTTTCCTCTTCCCCAAAACATAAGTTTCTTCTTTCTTTCCAAAAGAATGACCCTCCCAAATTAAAAAAAAGAAAAAACCATCTTATGAGTAAGCTATTAATGCTCTCAAAAGAATTTAATTAAAACCTCTAAATATCCAATATTCCCTCTTTCATATAAAAATAATAATAATAGTTTAAATCCAAACATAAAATACACATAAGCTCCCCATGAAGATTTAAATAAAATTATGAGGGCTCACAAAAAGGATTAATAAAATCATTTTTTTTTAAATTCCAAATGAAACATATCATTCTTTCAAATGATCAATAAAAACTATTTAAAAAAAACATATTTAAAATATCATGAATAAATCCATTCCAAATCTCAAATCAATTAAAAACAATGAAATACCATATATGAAACCATGCAAAGATGCCAATGAAAATATAGCATAGCACTGACAACCAAAATATATAGCCACATAATAGACTCAAGAAAACCATAACAAAATACCTCAATGACATACTGGTAAACCACATACAACTGAAAGGTGCACCGAAAATATGGGTGAAAGGTGCTCCAGACATTACCATTAGGTAACCAGATGATAAGACATCAAAAAAGAAAACACTACCCTAACAGGGTACAATGGGCTAGGATAGGGTAAATCTGACCTATGATTACCTCTAGTAACCACCATCGGGGAATAGGAGTACACTCGGGCCTATGGTCTAGGCAGAGTCGATACTTACTACCTGCATCACTTCTAATTACACATCAAAGCACATGTGCATATACATATAGTCCAAAGCAGCATCAATAATCAAGAAGGGAGTCATGATATCGTAAGCCTCTCAAATATGAGTGTTACGACATCATCCCTTTCCTATCCATAATCGTACATAAGCAATGATAAAAATATATAAAAATATAAGCATGTAATCTAGAATAATGGGTAATCATGATAACCTTTCATATAACCATCAATGTCTAATTTCATTATAACAACATTTACATTTTAAAATATCAAATCAAAATTAGAATGCTACCTTACCAGCCTAGGTTTAGAGAGGTGTTACATTTTTAGGTTTGATACTTCTAGTAGGAGGTGGCATTAGAATCCAACCTATGTTAACAAGTTCTTCCAGTTTGCATTCAATTTTTGTTTAAGTTTTAGGAATGATAAGTCTTTAAGTTTGTAATTTATTTGTTTCTTGATAGATTCACAATTTTTTTGAGTTACATGTTGATGAGGACCTAAGATGATCCTATCATCCTTATCATCATTAGGAGAAATTGGTTGTTCTTTAGTAAGGAGGAAACTTATTTCACCCTTTGGCATCTTCAATTGGTATTTTCTCTAAGAGTTGATGAATTTCATTCTTTCTTGTATCACATCCTTGTTTACTTAAGATTGTGAATCCTTTTCCATATGTCTCTTCTAGGTTAATTGATGTGTTGATTACTTTGTTAACATAGGATGGTTGAATTTTTGCTTGGTTAGAGGTGCTAGGATCACTTATTGTAGAGAGCTTAATCTTAGTTTGCGTCTCAATATTAGGATGTAAAAGACCAAACATCTGAAGTTGTGTTGGTTGTTTCATAGAAGGATAAATGGATACATTTGTCTCAAGGTTGTTAAGGCAATCATTTATGAAGTTTTCCATTCCATCATCATATTCCCCAATGATTTCAACATCATGAGGAGGACATGCATCAGGAGTTGAGTGAGCATTCGAGTGAGTTCAATTTAGTCAGGATCATTTCAAAAGACTCGGCTTGATACATTCAACTAATGATTTCAAAGATATTAAAAGCTTAATAAAGCACATATATCCATTATGAAATGTAATGCAATTTTCAAAATCTAAACAAGGTAATTTGTTGATTATACCATGCAACAATCTAAAAATGAAATGTTGTAAATACAATTTTGAAATTAAGCAATACATGAAAGGAACCAAATTAAGCTAGATCCAATGAAATGAATGAAACAAAAACTTAGTAATCTAAAATAGAGATCTAACAATAGTAAATAAAAACACAAAAATAGGTTTTTAATACTATAAAATGTAGTTTCGGGTCTGATATGAGACTAAATCGTCCAAAGGGGTGTATGAGTCCCAATTAGGGTTTTAATTAGGAGAAACCACCTATAAAGGGACTAAATACCCCAAAGGGTTGAATGAGTCCTAAATTAGGGTTTTTGCACCAAATTCAATAAATTCTGAGTTGACTCTAAGGTTTCTAATTTGTACATTCAAATGATTATGTGCAATTTTGTATAGCTTTCCAATGAAATTGAACAATGTAAGAAGCAAAAATGTAACCTATATGCACTTTTCCACTAATGCAAGATTTAGGAGCCCTAAATGTAGTTCAACTAATGCAAATGTAATGCAAATTTAACCTAGATCTAAGGATACAATGTTCTACAAATAAAAAATAAAATTGTCCAAAGGTCAGGTTCACCAGAATGACCATAGGAAATAGGGTGTGCCACATATTAGGGGATGGAACACGAGGGGGGCCCTATTTTACTCTTACCTCATTAAAGGAAACCAATATCCCTTAACCAATTGACTTGATTGAGTAATGTACTAGGGTTAGGATGGTTTCCTCAGGTGTGATTAAAGAGGGTTCACCACTAAGAAAATGCTTAGAAAGAAGGAAATGAAAGCAATATGCAAATCTAACTATATGACCTAGAAAATGATCTTCAAAATAAAAATAATAAACTGATGATAAATAGAGATGCACCTGGAAGAATAAAGATGCTCGAAACAATTTTTTCAATCCTAAAATTATGACTTTTGATGTGAACTAGGACTCATACACAAGACTAGGCAATTTATTCCTTGTTTAGGGTTTTAGGCCGAAACTAGAATCTAGAATTGGTAAACTAGGATCTATAAAATGTGCCTAAAAAGTGGAATATTGGGACTCATACACCCAAGGTGGTGATTTAGTCATAGTATTAGGGTTTTTTTGAAACTCTAATATCCTCTATTAATCTTCTATAGATTCTCTCATGTCTAATCTTTTAGTCGAAAACTTTGAATTCTAATTTGTAGGTGACTTTTCATGAAGATGACAACTTCTTGAAAACTTTGAAAACTTTCTTCAATCTTGTAAATTGTCTTCAAAGGTTCTTGAAGCTCCAAAACACCTAGATCTACAATCACACATGTAGCGGAGATAAACATTGATTTCTTAGTGGATAGGGGTTTTCCTTTAGAAAACCCCATTTGGGTAATCAAACCTTGAAATAAAGTGAAATAGAATGAAAGAATGATGAAAAAACAATATGGAATGTTACAACTCACCAAGCCCTTGAAAAAAATGTTGGAATCTTGTGTGAAATGGCTCCAATGGATGTGGATCTTGAATCTTGATTGAATCTTATAGATCTTGACTTGAGTGCTTGATTGAATCATGATAACCTACATAACAAATGATAGCTCAAACAAAAACATGATACATGAAGGCTTTGGAATGATGCTTGATTCTTGAATGTAGCTCCAAAATTCTTGATAATATTCTCTTAAATTCTCTTCAAGACTCTCAAACTCATAAACTTTCTCTATGAATGCTTGCATAAAACTTCTAGGAGAAAATATGTGAAATAACCTTGTATTTATACTTTTTTATACCAAATTTCCAAAAATTACAACACTATAAGTCAACATCAAATATAGGAGAATAAAATATTTCCATGAATTGAATTCAAAATAGGTCCAGGCTAAAGTGGGACTCATACACTAGTTGGGGCATATGAGTCCTAGTAGCCTGGGCTTGGGAACACAAATTTCAAGAGATGCTAAGTTCAATGCCGAATTTACAATCAAGCCCTAAGAATTAGGTGGGACCCATACACCTAAGGTGGCATATGAGTCCCATATCACTAAATTTGGGACACATAACTCAAAATCATTAAATTATGATCAGTCATTAAATAAGTGTCAAGATTATCCTCAGAAAAAAGCATTAGATAATGCTTGTGGGTGCAAAATAAGACCAAATAAGGCATAAAGAAGCACAATTTTAGTAGGAAGGTCCCAAACATGTGTGAAAATTTAAAGGGATACATTTTTCTACATCAAACTTCTTATAAAGTATCCAAGGAAGATACCTTCATCAAATCTTGTATCAAACTTTGCTAAGTGTTCTTCATCTCTTCTGATATAACACTTGCTTCCAAACACTCTAAAGTATTTGACAATAGGAATCCATGCATACCACAAATCTAGGGAGTCTTTGCACTTTTTTCAATTTCTTGAACTCTACTAAGAATGTAGATAGTAGTATGAATTGATTCTCTCTAGTAGAATTATGGTAGGTTTTCCTATTTCATCATTGTTCTTGTAGCTTCCTAAATAGCCCTATTCTTTTTTTCAGCCAATCCATTCTATTGAGGATTGCTAGGGGAAAATAAATACATTTTTATCCCATCACTCACATAAACTATTAAACTCATTAGAGGTGAATTTTCCACTATCAGACCTCAAACACTTGATTTTCATATCCATTTCATTCTCAACCATAAATTTGAATTCTTTAAACTTATCTAAAGCTTTATATTTTTCTTTGAGAAAAGTAACACATGTCATTCTAGAATAATCATCAATAAATAGAATAAAATACATGTCACCTTGAAAAATTATTACTCTGGTCTAGGAGCATAGAGGTTTGTATGCACTAGCTCTTGAAATAGTCTAGTAGTGGATTGTTCTCTGACTTTGAAACTTATTCTTGCTTGCTTCCTAATTTGACATTCCTTGTAGAAAAAATTAATGTGCTTTGTAATCCTTGGTAGATCCCTCATAGCTTGAATTGAACTGATTCTCATAAGGCTATCAAAATTAATAGGACACATTGTTCTATGTCATAACCAACTTTCAATAATTTGATTAATAAAGCAATGATTATCAACACCTTGAAGCTAATAAACATTTCCATCTATCCTTCTAGCAACAACCAGACTTGTGGAGCATTTTCTAATCTTACATCCATCATATTGAATCATAATATTATATCCTTTGCTACATATTTATCCAACACTAAGGAGGTTATGTCTCAAAATATTCACATAAAGAACATCATTTGTATTATACTTTCCATCAAAATTGATATAACCTTTTCCACATATCTTCGCAGATGTATCATCACCAAACTTAACTAAACCTCCTTCATATTTCTCAAGTTTAAAAAAATTACTTTTGTCGTCGGTCATATGGTTTGAAAATTCACTATCAATAATCTAGTAGTTCTTCTCTTTCCTAGCATGAAGAGTAGTCACCATAGTATTGTGACCTAATTCCAGAGCACTTTCCTTCACACATATCTCAAAGTTAACATAATTAATTTTATTTTTAATAGCCATGAACAATAATTTACTATAGAGTTTCATTCAAGGCTTTGTTTGGACATCTTGAAGCATAATGACCTACCTTACCACAAATGTAACATTTGAAAGACAACTTTCCTCTATATTTACCAATACTTCTTTTCATTTTTCTTACCAAGTTTGGTTCAACATCATCAAGGTCCTCCTAATTTGATTCCTTAGTCTTTTTTGATTTATTAGTCTTAAAAGCATTCTCAAATTTTTCATTACTTGGACTAAATTCTCTCATCTCAAAAGAAGATAGGGCACCATACAACTGATATCTAGAATATTTTCTTAAATCTTGAACTTCCTCAATAGCATAAACTTTATGACAATAAGATTTAGGAAGAGTTCTTAGTACCTTCTTTACCACTTCTTCTTTAAGTTTTCCATAAATCCGTTTGATGGAATTGACAACTTCATCCAACTTTTTCATGTAGCTTGTAATGTTTTCATTTTCAAAAATCCACAGGTTCTCAAATGTGATCTTTAGATTCTACATCCTAGCTTGCTTGACCTTATCATCTCCTTCATAAATACTTTCCAAATTTTTCCAAATCTCTTTGGTAGATTTCAAATTCATAACTTTCACAAGTTCAATATTAGAAATACCACTTAAAAGAGCATACCTTTATTTAACATTGTTCTAATAGGAATTGATCTCATCATCAGTATTCAGACCTCCAACAGACATAGTATATCAAGTCTCAATAGACTTCCAAACTCTAAATCCAAGAGATACTAGGAAACCTTCCATCTTTGTCTTCTAGAAACCATAGTTTAATCCATCAAAAAAGGACCATAACTCTTGTGTACCATCCTAGATCTACCTAAAGAGGTTAATCTTTCTTCAACAGAACCTTTATCTTATACCAATTGTTGAATGCAAAGAAGACAACTAAGAATGGGTGAATTAGTTGTACATTAAAAAATACAAAACCCTCATAAACATTCAAATTCACATTAACTTAATTAACTCTTAATATATTAGATTGATTTAGCATGAAATAAAATAACAATAATTGAAACACACCAAAACCATGCATAATAGAACACCATATTTACATGGAAAACCCTAGAAGGTAAAAAATGGTGAGGATTGGCTCACAATATAAAGTAATTGCTACATCAAATACAAAAGGATCACTATCAAAGGGATCACTGCTAGATTACAAAAAAGAAGAAAAAGAAGAATGTTATAGTGATAAATCCATCTCAATGCAATAAAGAAGTCCACCACAGAATCACTAACACATTTGTAGTCTCTCTAAAGATTGTATACACCTTCTACTCACTGCTTCCAATGGTCTAACTCATTAAACTTGGAATGCATTTCATAAATTCACACTTCATAACTTTTTAATTCATATCAAACACTTACACAACACAATTATGCATCAACACAATACTTATGTATACCTTCTTCAACCTTGAAAACATTCTCTGAAGTCGGCTATGCATGTCAATCATACAAATTTAAATTAGGTTGGCACTAAGGATTATCACAGTGGAAAGGAATAGAAGTGGACCATGCCACATCTTAACTCAATCTTGAAACATACATATACATCATGCCACAGTTCCATAACCACCAAAGAAAATCCATAATTACTATAAATGCAGAAAGTCAGTCAAACCTACATAAATACCATTAATTTTTAAGTACATGATTCCTCAAATTCAAATACAACTCGCATACCACACAAAACACTTGAATACAACCTAGAATATTACACAAACACCCTAAAATACAACAAATTCCTTTGAAACAACTTTCACTTGAAGAATATACACACCTAGTATACTTAGACAACCTTCAATACACTATAACTCAAGAAATCAACTTAAAGAGAACCAATCTAAGAAAAAAATAAAATAAAGGTAGATATGAACCTTATCAACACACTTCCAAAACTATAAGAATAGAAACCAAACTATAGAGAAATGAAGACAAAAAACATTTCTCCCAGATAGCACTGTAATATAGTTCACACAATCATGAGCACAACTTCTTTTGCACAATGATCCAAACCAAGAAATTCTAAATATAGAACCTCTAAAAACCTTTGATTGACATAGTTGAACCACAAAATTTGGTATTCATTATAGAAAAAATGCGAACCAAAATCAAAACACCACACTATATACCAGAACACCTCTACAACACATCAAGTTTCCTCTTTTTTTCATTTTTTTCAAAAGCACTTGGAGACCAAGCACCAAAGATACATACTCATCATCTTCAGTTCTTCCTTATCATTACTAAAATAATAACATCTACACACAAAAAATTATCAAAGAAACACTAGAGATTGGAATAGTAACACTTACTAATTTGACAACATAATGCAACTAATCAAAGCATCATCACAACTTCTCAACCATTATTAGTCATCAATGACAACACAAATAAGCATGTTGACATCAATGACAACACCAAATACTCATAATTGCAACATCTTACAATTTTTTTGATGATCTAACTATTCTTGTGGTTCTCTCATCAATTTTTGAACCTTGAAGATGGATGTATAGTGATAAATAGTCCCTTAAATTAATTGAACTATTGAAGTATAAAAAAAATACATACAAAAGAAACAAACATTATAAGAATTTTTTTTGGTTGATATAATATTTATTTTGTGCTTTGATGCTCCTACATCATGTTTTCACCATGCAATGTATTTTGGAATAGTCATTTTGTTTCTTCTCATATTTTAGAAATTGGTTGAACCATAAACTATGGATGTTCGGTTTTGAATTCCAAATAGCACACCTTTTAAATTTCTCCAACTCTTAACATTCACATTTATTTTCCCTCTTTATTTATTTGAGAAGTTTTATAAAAACTTGTGCAAGATATAATTTTTTAATAGGAAAAACCATGTATTTGCTACAAATTAATAAAATGAGAAGTCTAACCCTTATTTTCCCATGAATGTAGCAAAATTGGTGAGCAACATAAATTTTGTTGTCTTTTTTTATTTGAAAATTTCATCTATATTAATACATGATTTAGGTCTATATTACTCTTTTTTTTCTCTATCTTTTGGAGGAAGTACATAAATGGAGAATTGAAAAATTATTAGGCCAAAATTTTGCAATGTGAAAAATACTACTAGAAGCTTTATTGATTCAAAGATATCTTCCAATCACACTAGAAAATAAAGAAAATAATAAAACTACATTGTCTAATGAATATTAGGAGAAATTGAACAAGAAGAGAATGACACCATTTATTATTTACCTATACAAAAATATTATATTTAATGTTGCAATAAAACCTATAATGAAAGGATTATGGAACAAATTATCAAACATGTATGATATGTCCTCTACATTTGAAAAAAAATTTCTTAATGAAGAGATTATGCAATTTGAATATTGAAGAAGGCAATATTGCATCAAAATATTTAAATGAATTAAATATATTGATCACTTAGTTAATTTTTTTGACCATAAACTTGGATGATGAAAATAAGGGAATCTTAGTATTATTCTCTCTATCTAATAACTAGCAAGGATTTGTCATGGTTGTGAGTAACTTAGTATTTAGTAAGAAAGGAAGTATGTTAAAATTAGATGATATTATTTGAATTTTTTTTAGTGTGGACACAAGAAGAAAAAAAGAAGGTACCTCATCAAGAGACACTTTGGTAACTAGAAAATAAGGGATATCTAAGGATTAAGGGAATACTAATCATATAAGAAGCTCAATGTCCACCAAAAGATCAAAATATAGAGGAAAAATATCAATTCTTGGTATTATGGTATGGAAGGTTACATGAAAATAAATTGTTGGCCTTTTCAAAAGGTAAAAAATTAGCCTAAAGAAAATGAGGAAAATGCAACATATGAAGAAAATACAAGTGCTCTTCTCTTATCCATTGGACAAAATATAATAGATGTGTGGGCTCTAGATTATAGAGCTTCTTTTCATTACACATCAAGTAGAGAGGTTTTTAAAACTATCAAGAAGGTACTTTGGTCAGGTTAATCTTCTTGATAATGAACATTGTGATATTTTTGGCAAAGGAAATTTTTTATTTAAATTAAAAAATGGAAATAGTTAGCTTTTATGAGATGTTAGAAACTTCCAACTCAAAAGGAACTTGATTTTAATAGGATAGATAGATGCTTAAGATTGTAGTATCAATTTTGATTCAAGCATGCAGAAGGTGACAAAATGAGCCTTAGTGATTATGAAAAGACAACAAATCAAGAACTTTGTATGTTCTAGAGAGTCATGTTGATGCGACAATTGTGATGGTAGTAGCGGAGAATGACAAATCATTGGCACAAGAGGCTAAGTTATATGAGAAAAAAGGGCCTTGTGATTTTGCACAAAAGGGATCAACTTCAAAGTTTAAAATTATTTGATTTACAATTGTGTAAGCATTGAATCTATCACAAACTAAAGATAACCAAATTCTCTACCAAGGAACATAACAAGAAGACATGATTGTTAGAGTTAGTGCACTCAAATTATTTTCCCACAAAAGTAACATCAATTGTTAGGTCTAAGAACTTTGTTACTTTCTTATATTATTGCACTAGGATGCTTTGAGTTTACATGGTAAAAATAAAATGTGAAGTGTTTAGCATTTTCTAAAAATTTAATGAACTTGTAGAAAATCAAACCACCAAAAAAATTAAGGTCTTAAAAACTAATAATGATGGAGATTTTTGTTCCATAAATATTATTAGTTTTGTGTAGATAATAATATTCAAAGGATCAAAGGGTGTTTCCACAATAGTGTGTCTCAATTTTAGGACATCCTATTTTTTGTAATAAAATCACTTATTTTTAGAGAAGGTAATGATTTAAGCCTTGAGAGGTTCCATCTAAAGGGTCTTAGTTGAAGAGGTTTATATAAGACCACCTTAGATCAAACCCCATTGGGTAGAACCCATCTAGTATTAAATCATATCCACAATGGAGTCTCCTTCACACCTATTAAAATGTTGGCAAAAAAAAAAAATTCTTTACTTTTGAGGGATTCAATAAAATTATTTAGAAAATATATTTTACTAGATCACAGCCCTCAAAATTATCCTTCCAACAAGTATAGTTTTGATATGTTTTGGTTTTATTATGTATTAATTATTTAACTTTTACTGAACATAGATTTTTCACCCAACATCAAGTTCTTCATTCTAAAGAGGTGGAAACATAGTAATCCATTGTAATAAAATTCAAAAAATACCTTTATCCTAGGCATTAATGTCCTTGTTTCACCAAAAAAATTTGGATTTTGATATATACACAAGTTAGGTTTGAGGACATACACCTATTTCTAAACTATAGTTACAATGACTTAAAAAATTAGTTTAATAAAAATATATATCAAAAAATCATGAAAAAATATCCTTTCCCGTAATATTGATATTAATAATCTATATTTTTTAAAATTAGAATTTTATCATTTGAAGAAAAAAAGTTATGTTTGATTCAACATGAACACTACTTTCTAAAAAAATTGTTTACTGTTTAAAACTAGTTATTAAAGGATATGTTGAAAGGTTCATGGCTTATTTTAGAAAATTTTAAAATATATGCATTTAGAATCTACACACAAATTCCCACAAATCACTAGTTTGTATCATCTTCAAATTATTAACGGTTTAGCTACTATAGGTATGAGAAGCTGAATATTCTATTAAAACTGTTGATATAAATGTCCATCTTGGCCAAAAATTGGGACAGGGTATTGTGATTTCACCCCAAAATTTCTCCTTTCAAACCTTACAAAATTATGCAATAGAGAGGTTGAATAGAACAATGTTGGAGAGGGCTTGTAACATTCTCTCCAATTCCAATATGGGGAAGAAAAATGGGAAAAGGTTTTTAATACAACTCTCTATTTGATTAATCAAGGTCCATCCTCTCAATTGGATATTGAAATAGTGGGGGAGAAGTGGTTGGGAAGGAGAATTTCATATATTCGTTTGTCATTTTTTTGTTTGTGATGATTTTTTTCACATCCCACACTAAAAAAGGAATAGAGCATAATGTCAAATCCAAGAGATGTATCTTTGTTGGATACAAAGATCATAAATATGGATACAGGTTATGGTATCCCATTTTGAAAGTAGTCACTCACAATAGAGATGACATTTTAATTGTAAAAGTGATGCCAAGTTTCTTAGAACAAGGGATGGCTACAAAATACTATTTTCAATTAGAATAAATCATAATTGGGATTGATTTGTTTAAACAAAAGAAGATTGTAAATTAGCCACAAGTTCAACAAAAATTTCAACTCCCAAATTTTTATGATTGTAAATTTGCATTGACAAATGTTGTTGCACAAGAGAAGCTAGATTTTTTTAGAGCTTCTTGAATGGTTTTATAAAATGACATTAAGCCTAGAAAAGAAGGTGACTTCTCTAAGCTTAGATATCTTTAGCATAGGTTGGACTTTAAGTGGGATATTTTTTTGTTGTGATGTTCAACAAACACACCTTTTCAATTCCTCAAATCTTCACTTATTCATGTATTTGAATCTTCATTTCTTTGAAGATTTTTATAAAAATGTGAGCAAGATAATATTTTGTGATAGAAAAAGAATGATCTATTCTCTAAAAATTAATAAAATGAGAAATTTGATCTTCCTAAATTCTTTTGGATGTAGGAAAATTGGTGAGTCACATAATTTTTTTATCTTTATGTACATTTTATATTTTATTCTCTATTTATTTGCTATAGGTTTATATTACTTCTTTTTTCTCTATTTATTTCAATAATGGACTTTTCGCTTTATATAACTATCTTAGTATGATTTTTACAATTCATTCCTTTTCAAATAGATATAATGAGATGAGCATGTTTTAGGATGTTAAATAATTATGAAACAAGGCTACTAGGAAATATGCAACTTAGTATTAGATGAGACTACAATTATAATTTTAACTAGATATCTTTGCTACATTTTTTATATGTACCTCAATTCTACATCTCTACTTATATTCTTATATCAAAATGCATCAATCAATCAATAAAACCAAAATAAACATCAAACAAAAATTAAATAAACCATTTGTTTCCTATTCTAATGTCAACTGTCTTGAATCTAAGTTTATCTATTTTTATTACTAAATATAGATCACTTAGTGTAAGAAAATAATCTATTTCATGTCTAACATATTTACATTGAAGGTGTATCCTTATTTGAAGTTTGTAGAGCTTCATTTTTCTGTCAAAGGTGGAGATTGGTAGATAACTAACGCAAGATGGTTGCAGTCATAATGACTATTCATTTTACGCTGGTATATTTTCAACATTTAAATTTTCATTCGCTCGATTTCGATCACAAACTTTTCTTGTTGACAACATTTTGATGAATTTATGCACCCAAATAAATAGGGATCAAATCATTATTCCATTCATTGGCTACATTTTTTTATTTTCCCCACCATATTTTTTTCATCACCATTTTATTTTAACAAAGCATGTGAAAGTTAAAAAAAAATGTTAACCATTTCTAATAATATTATTATTGTACATGTAATTATAAAATAATATTAGATATGATAATATAGATATATATAATATTAATATATTATAATAACATTATAATAATATAAATAAATTATTTATTTATTTTACACTACAAGAATCGGTTGGGTATTCATCCCCCTATAAATGACAGTGTGCCTAGTAAACTTTTTCATATGACCGGTGGCGTTGGCGCAACATGCCCTCTAGTACCATGTGGATGGTGGGGAGACTAGACCTTGTGATCTTTTGCCTACAACAAGATGCTTTAGCCAATCGAGCTAGGCCCACTACCCCCATATAAATGAATAACTTAATTATTATTCTCAAACAATATAATATAATATTATAATTTATTTTATAATAATTTATATAGCATTGTATATAATAATATTATATCTTATCTTATAATAATTAACATATTCTAATATTATTATTATATGATAGTATTGTTATTATATAATATATACATGTTATAAATAATTTATATATAATTTAATTTTTAATATATAATATAGTTAATAATATAAAAATTGAAATTATATCTTATTAATAATTATATTAAAAATATATATTATATAGTATATTGTTAAAATAAATACAATATATGATATAATTAAACTTATAATATTATATTATACTTTTATCATTTATAAATATTAATATATAGTTTAAATATATTATATATATTACTAATAACATAATTGTAGTTATATGTAATTGTGTAAGGAGATTTAGATAATCACAAGTCCATCTCATTATAATTATGACAATCCTGCAATTTAGTCAATCATGGAAGAGACTAGAATAGAGATTTATTGATATAATAAAAAAAATTCAAATAATATTATTACATATTATATTTTATATTAGAAATCATTCAATATAAATATAATATATAACTAATATACAATATATATTTTTATATATTACAAACTAACTTCTATTTAATCTAATTATACTTATTATATATACATTATATTTAATTTATTATGTTTTAATAATTATTTAATATATCTTAATTAACAAAATTATTATTTTCACAAAACTTGTTTTGTCAATTCATAATTATATAATAATAATATTAAAATATTTTAATAACTTAATTCTAATATTAATAATAATATAATATTAAGGATAATAATATTATATTAATCTTAATATTAATAATATATTATTAATATTAAAACTAACATTTGCTTTAGAGAGGAAGTCTGGTGAATCACGTCGCTTTGTTTTCGTACGACGGCATCTCCTAAAGCAACGCACATCATTTATTATTCTCTCATATTTCCCAAAATCGATGGATTATGCCGCGTAAGTGGAGGCGTGCTTTCCGTTCCATTTTAGTTTGTCGAAATGTAAGTGGATGCTTACATAATGTTAGCCCACCACCACGACGTCCAAGTCATCAAAAACCTTTGATCCATTTACACTTACAGCTTCTCTCATTATCAAACATAATTAAAAAGATTTGACAAATATATCTTAACATTATTTCTAAACTCATAACCCATTTGCAAATAAGATTCCTTTTACATATATTCATCTCTGATTTCTTTCTTCTCATATTTTCTATCATCATAGATTATGGTAGCATGTGACACTCTTTCTTAGAAACGCGTCATAGATGCTTGTATTCCTCAAATTCAAATCCATTTTTTCTCGTTTTAAATCCTATTTTTTATATCCTAAAATTTTATAATCTGCTTTCAATGGTGAAAAGAAGTACTGTGTGCTTATTTAAAGCTATTTAATTGAAAAATAAATAGAAAGGGAATACAATGAGTATTCTAGGTATTCATGAAAGAACCTACACACATAAGTTGTATAATAGGACTTTTATTATTAAACTATCTTTCTTGTAGTAACATACAATATCTTGTATTTAGGATTTTATTTTTTTTTAAATTATTCGAAATATGATGGCGAAGCTTCATTTCGTGTTCTATGGGTGAAACATGTTTCTTATTGTAAATAGTTGTTTCTAAGACATTCATGCAATTTATCGTCATCTTCTAGAAGTCTTCGCTTTTTGTGAAAGGATGAACAAAAATCTTGATGAATTTTTAGACATTTTGCATTCTTTGAGGAGGTTTTTAGGAATTGTTCTTTATTTTGAAAAATTATAAACTTAACAATTTACCTTTATGGTTATCTTTCCGAAAAAAAAAGAAAATTGAAAACTTTCCATTTTATAAATTATAATTAAAGTTAAAATACAAAATATGTTTTTTATAATATATATTTTTTTAATTAGCTTAAAAATTTGATTTAAATATAATTATTACTTTTTTGAAAAATGTATATGTATATAAATGTGTTTCTTATATGCCACCTCTAAATATTTTGTTTCTCATCATATTGTCATTGTTGTACTTTTCTAGTTCTTGTTTAAAGTAAGATAGTTGTAAATGTCTCAAATACTTTTCAATATTAGTATTAAATTAATCTAAGGGTTAAAATTCAAGGAAAATCCATAAATGTGCCATGCACCAATTTCTCAAAAAATAAGCATTCTTAGTGTAGGTAGTGTTGACATGGTTTCTACACACACAACATAGATAAAATTTGCAAACAAAATCTTATCTCTCTTGAAAGAATTTAAAGTATAAGACAAAATTTATTATCCTAAAACTTTGATAGTTATGTCTTGACACACTAGATTTTACTTTGAGTTCATTGTAGGTTGATTTCACAAAGGGAATTACACATATATTCTTTACTTTATGACGCTAAAAAAAGAATTAATTTTACTAGATCTACTTCAGTAAAAACACAAGGTATCACCTTAATTTGCAAGGATTGAAAGTTATTGTGATAAATCTACAAGAATTATGGATAAATTTGATCAATTCTTTTGAAATTATTTAAAAATATTTAATGAAACAAAAAAATATTAAGGAAGGAAGGAAATGATTAGAAAAACTAAATTTTTAGTAATCTCACACAAATATCCTTCAAGAATTATCAAATGAGACCTAAAATTAATATATCCTTCACCAAAATGATTCACAACTACACATAGATGTAAATTTTTAATGGAAATTTATCACACAAACAAATTTCTCATATGCACCAAAATTTTTGTGTGATAATTTGATATTTCAATGAAAATGATAAGGGTATAGCCATATAAGTTTTACAATTGGGAACTAACCTATAGTTTTCCACAATTTCATAAAAATTTACAAGAATATACAAGTAATCTCACTAATGCGAGAGAAATCCATGAAGTAAACAATAGTTGAAAATTATTCAACTTATTTCTCAACAATTATCAATTTCCAATCTCCTTCGAATGAATCTAGCTATGACTCTATTATTTACACAAGGCATAAATTACTAGTTACAAAAATCAATGGTTAAGATTACATCTCAAGAATGATTGATCACAATTAAAAATAATGGAATATTCTCTTACCACCAACATCCTTAGGGTTGGCATACTGGAATGTTCCTAGGAATCAACATCTTTAAATTTGAAATTTAGCATATTATTCTCTAGACTTGCACTTTTGCAAAAATTGAATGTTGATAGCATATTCCACTAGTATAAGGATGAAAGCACTAAAGAAACTTTAAAAAATGATGACATGGGATGGAGGAAATTAGAAAAGAAACTTCATAGAATAGGTGGTTATTGGAAATGCTACAAAACTAAACAAAAATTATGTCCTTAAGTATCTACTTCAATGACATCTTCAATAATACATTGGCTTTTGAAGGAAACCTATTTTCTTCTAAATTCACATAAGGACATTAAAACTTTATTGATCTCTTCTCTAGTTAGACCTTGTGACACCTTTCATCTACATTTGCATGTTCCATATTCATTCAATATTATAGCAACATGTATTTCCTTTCCCTAGTTAATCTGTGAGACTCTTTCATTAACTTCATTTTTTTTTAAACTTGATTCATCATCTCTTCATAAAGATTGATTATCAAATCTATTTTAGAACATAAAAAAAAATTCTCTGAAATTCTTTAGAAATTTCTCTTCATCTTCAGCATTGGCATGATTATACAGACTATTTTTCAACTTTTCAACAATAGCTATGCCTTCAAACTTCAAATAAAAGAATATCTTCCTAAGGTTTTTCACTTTATCTTTGCAATCTTGTAGCATTTCCTTTTCAATAATCAATTACTCAATCTAGGCTTTTACATTGATACTAGTTTTAGTTGTCACAATACCTTCTTTGATAAAAAAAATTATCATTCATCTTTTGAACAACAAGCAACTTTGACAATTTTATTTCATTCTGCCCTATCTCAACATCAAAATTATCCCTTAACTTGACCATATTTCCTTCTAATTGCAACATCTCACCCCATCTTGTAGTAACAAGTTTTTATACTTCTTATATTTTTTAAATGATTGCCTTTAACAATTTTTTGTTACATTACTAGTTACATTCTTTATTTTATCTAAGAAAGCTACCTCCTCCTATGATAGTACAAATAGATGAGACAAACCTATTTTATATGGTTTATTATAGGACCAACCAATTACTTAATTTAACCTTGGAGTTGTGCTACTTGATCCTTCAACTCTTTTTTCCTATTCTTATCATTTTACATCCTTGCTACAATTTATTTTCAAACGAATTTTTACTCCTTAATGTACCACTCTCTTGTGGCATTCCATAGGTGAGTAGTGGATAGTTGGTAGTCTAGGAGTGTCATGTCACCATTAATATTTTGAACCAAAGGGGTGGAAACTTGTGTAGTATTAAAAATGATGACATCTGTTTTGAGTGTAGACAATGCCCTATCCATTTTTTTAGGCTTTGGTTCATCTATTTGGTACAAGAGGGTTTTGAAACAAATATGAATTAACTCAACTTGTGGATCACATAGAAATTCACTTCATAACCAATATGGGATGTCAATTTCTTGCACTTTCACTTACATTTTTTTTTTAATTGGTCCTATTACCTTATGGGATACCTAGGTTTTACTATTAGGATTTATTGTTCATGAACTTCTTCTTGCATTGTTTGTTCCTAAATTTATTCTTTCACTTGTTGTTCTAATTCTTCATGGAGAATGTTAATTTATATGTTTTCATGCTAGAATTCCTATAGAATTTTTTGAATAATATTTTTAGAGCTCTACTCTACTTCCACTTATACAATAATTTCCTTTATTGGTTGCCATGCTACTTGTTCAATGTGAATTGAAGGGTCAACACCTACTTATTTTCTATGTAGGAATATTTCAATGAATGTATTGGAATTTTATAGAATTTTTTTCCTCAATGGGTATGTGTAGGATGATGATGGGCCAAAAAGTGGCGATATGATAGTTATGTGTAGGGTATGTGGCTGACGACTTTACCCAAAATTGATAAAGAAAAAAGGGTTTTTAAAAGAGATTCTCAGCTTTCCACCAATATAAATTATTCTTTACTTTGAATTTAATAAATATTATTATTCATTTTCTATTTGAATTATGACTAAAGTCCTGATTGATAGGCTGATTGAACAACATCTATAGCTTTCAAATGGTATCACATTTTTTGAATCCAAAAAATGAATCACATTCTATGCTTTGCGTACTATAAGATTAAAAAAAAAAAAATTGACTTTCATGAATTTTTGACCAAGTTAAGGTGGTCAGACATAGGAGTTTTTATATTTTTTTAAAAGTTGTAATAAAAAATTATAATTAATTATTTATTTGGAAAAAAATTGCAAAAAAATATGCATCACATCGGGACATGAGTCCTCTACTTATATCTAAAATCTTATTAAAAAATACTATCATTTTATTGTGGTTAGGGTGGTTAGACAGACACATACTTCTTATTTTTTCCTTGAAATTTAAGTAATACTGCATTGAAATTTAAAATTTTCACCAAATAGATTTTTTTTTAAAAAAAACCTAGTAGTTTAGAAAATACATTCAATTTTCTACAAATTCTATTCTTACATATTTTTGAAATAATATAGATAACTTATTCAAATTTTATGTCAAGTTGCCTAAGTCTGATTTTTCTGAATTTTTTGCTACTTAAGGGCTTGTTTTTTCCATGATGATCCTGGACATACCCCTATGTTAATGAGTGGAATTTATAATCTCAAACCACTCTCCTTATTCATTATTTTTTTAATCATAGGGTCTACCTCATCATTTCATATTTCAATGTTGTTGGAAAAAGGGATAGGATTTTTTTGTTTATCCTTTGACAATTTCATTTGAATTTGGTACAACCTACCACTTGATTCTATATTTTATTCTTTTGTAATTTAAACTTCTTCTTACTCTCCTAGTACTTGACAATTATGGCTTATTTTTGTCACACATTTTAGCTCTTTTATCACTATTTCCTTTATAATTCTTATTCTATTGGACATAGATGGAGAGAAAAATGATTTCTCAATCAAAAAAGAAGGTAGAGTTTGAAACAATGGTTACTGTAGCATTGTAAAATGTAACCCTTAACAATTTCATACTATATTTTTCTCCCCTTAAAGTTATTGTACATGTGGTCACTGAAAAAGTAAACCTTCTACTTTTTCTGACTTGTCTAGGCCCTACTTGTGATTTTGGCTTAAATTTTGCCTTGATTTAGTGTTGCAATGTGGATAACACATTCACATAAGGTATTGGGACATTTTAAACTAATGGAATTTAATGATGCCTTGCAAAAGTGTTGTGAAGTTTTGTAACACACTTTCACACTTTTTTAGGATTTTATCAAGTAGCTAAGCATAATGAATACAATTCTTGCCTTATTTGGAGTGTTGTAAAGTGTTGTAACACACTTTCACATTCCTCTAGGCTTATCCTTAATAATTAGGCTTTATTATGCTTTAATTGGCCCCATTTTTCATCCACAGGCCTTATTTATGTGTATTTTTTAGGATAATCCCAACAAAAGTCATTTAAAATGTTCAAATCATGAAAACCAAACTTAAATTCCTAAGGTGGGAATCATTCACCATTATAGGCAAATGAGTCCCCTTAGGTAGGACCCATTCACCTAGGGTGGTGAATGAGTCCTGTTTAGCTCAAAATTCAAATTTTATTTAAATTTTGGGTATGTTTATATTCTCCAAGATCTATGGATGGCATGTAGTGTTGTAATTTTAGGAATTATTGCATAATTAAGTATAAATACAAGATTATTTCTCTCATTTTCATACCTAGCATTCAAGTATTCATGCATATAGTTCATAAGAGCATTCAAGGAATTTCAAGGGCAGATTATCAAGCATTCAAGAGTGTTTTCAAGAGTCTTTCATCATGTCAGAGATTGTTTGCATCATGTTGTTTTATAGCTAACAATTGTGATGTAGGATTGTGTGATTCAAGTGAACATTGCATTCAAGATCTATCAACATCAAGCTAGATTCCAAGTCTACATCCATTGGAGCCATCACTTACATGTTGCAACACCTTATTGCAAGGGTTTAGTGAGCTTTAACATTGTCTTTTGTTCATTCATCATTCTATTTTTGTATTTCATTCTATTTCAAGGTTTAATTACCAACAAGGGGTTTGACCAAGGAAAAACCCTATTCACTAATACTACCACATTTTTTTCTCTTCTTATGTGTGATTTGCAAAGCTACATTGTATATTTTCCAAGGAGTTAAGTGGAGAAAAGTTGTCAAACTTGTCACCATACCTAGGAGAAGCTTGGAGAAGGTCTATAGATTGAATTTTGTAGTTTATAACCTAGATTTGAATCAGGAAGAGAAAAGTAGATTGAGAGCTACAAAATCTAATCTTGAAGTTCCAAAAATCTAGAACTAGACTGATTTTCTGTTATTGGTGAATGAGTCCCACTGGACCTATCTATCAAATATTTTAGCATATATGAGTACCCATTTGTCCAAAACTAGTTTTTAGAACAGTTTTCTTGAGACTAGACTAATTCACCCAGAATGACATGAGTCCCAGTTAGCTTTAAAAGTAGATTTTTCAAGATTTTAGACCTCCATTTTTCCTCCTATTTCCCAAGTGCACATTTCTAGTGTCATAACTTTTTATTGCATTTTGTTTGTCTTTCCAGGTCATTTAGCCTTTGTTTGCATATCACATTATGTTTTCCAACATTTCCCTTAATCACATTTTGGTCAACCTACATATAGAGCATTATAATTCTGATTTGGAGTGCATTTTCATCCCAGATTTAGCTTGCATTAACATTGCATTAGGTTTTGCATTTTTTAATTTGCATTCTAGGGTTTCAAAATTTGCATTAGTGAAAAGCCCATTTAGCTTGCATTATTGCACTTAATTTCATTGAAAAAAAATAAAATTATGCATTTCATCTCAAATTTGTATCAAAAAACATACAAATCATAAAATTCAATTCAAAAATTTTGAAAATTTTCAAAAAAAATAGTTCCTAGACTCATTTTCCACTTAGGAGAAGCATACCTAGGAGAAGCTTGTAGAAGGTCTACAAATTGAATTTTGTAGTTTCTGACCCAGATTTTAATCAGGAAGAGAAAAGCAGATTGAGAGCTACAAAATCTAATTTTAAAGTTCCAAAAATCTTGAAGTGGACTGATTTTCTGCTAGTGGTGAATGAGTCCCACTAGAGCTATTTGTCAAATATTTTAGCATATTTGAGTAGCCATTTGTCCAAAACCGATTTTTAGAACAGTTTTCGTGAAACTAGACTGATTCGCCCAAAATGGCATATGAGTCCCAGTTAGCTTTAAAAATAGATTTTTCAAGATTTTAGACCTCCATTTTGCCTCCTTCTATTTCCCAAGTGCACATTTCTAGTTTCATAACTTTTCATTGCATTTTGTTTGTCTTTCCAGGTCATTTAGCCTTTGTTTGCATATCACATTATGTTTTCCAACATTTCCCTTAATCACATTTTTGGTAAACACATTTTGGTCAACCTACATATAGAGCATTATAATTCTGATTTGGAGTGCATTTTCATCCTAGATTTAGCTTGCATTGACATTGCATTAGGTTTTTCATTTTTTAATTTGTATTCTAGGGTTTCAAAATTTGCATTAGTGAGAAGATCATTTAGCTTGCATTATTGCACTTAATTTCATTGAAAAAAAAATTTATGCATTTTCATCTCAAATTTGTTTCAAAAAACATTAAAATCATAGAATTCAATTCAAAAAATTTGAAAAATTTCAAAAAAATTAGTTCTTGGACTCATTTGGCACTGAGGGCAAATTAGTCCTCTTGCATATTTGGCACTGTATTTTTTGGCATTCAGTCTTCAGTTTCTAAGTTTTTTTTTACTGATATTATTTCTCTATTTTTGTTTGTAGACTTTTTTTTTTCATTCAATTCATTGCATTTAGCTTAAATTCATTCATCTTGTGCATTTCTTAAAATCAAAATTGCATTTGCAAAATTATTACATACTTTAGAATCTAAAATTTGCATCATGGATATGTGCTTTAATAAGCTTTGTATGTCATTAAATTCCTTAGTAGATGTGCCAAGTTATGGTTTTGGAAATGATCCTAATAACATCAAACTTACTCATGCTCCTTCAACTCCTAATGCATGTGCTCCTCATGATGTTGACATCATTGGAGAAGATGACAACAACATGAATATGTTCCTAAATTATTTCCTTAACAACCTTGAAGCTAATGCATCCTTCTTTTTATCCATGAAACAACAAATCTCCCTACAATACCACCTATTGCAATGTTTGGTTACTTACATCTTGAAACATAAGTTGAACCTAAGTTCCCTACAAAAGGTGATCCTAATGCCTCTAAACAAGTAAACACTCAACCATTTTATGATAACAAAGTAACAAGAACTCCCATCAATTTTGAAGAAACATATGGAGAAGGCTTCACAATCTTGAGTAAACAAGGATGTGACACAACAAGTGAGCATGATATTCATCAACTCCTAGAGAAAATATCAATTGATGAAAACACAAAGGGGATGGGCTATCAATATCCCTCTCATAAAAAAATCCCTCCAAGAGAATACCTAAGGCTTAGACATGATGGTATGGTGATCTTTGATTCCCCTCCTGATCTGGATGTCCTTCTTCCTAGAGAGAAACCCTTGACTAATAACAATGACAAGGATGAAAGGATCCCCTTGGTTCCTCCTTCATATTCAACTAAAGAAAAGGGCGAATCTAGTGCAAAAACAAGAGACCTTACAAGCTAGATAAACTAAAGTCTCCTCATCCACCACCTGAAAATGAAAGGAAAGTATAAATACTTTTAAAAAAAGGACTAATAACATTACCACCTATGAATAGGTTGGTGCTATATCCTAAAGATACAAAATTTCCACATCATCGCACTCTTGGACATAGTACCGATGAGTTTCATGCATTTCATTTAATACTATAAAACTTTAACTTTGATGGCAATCATTGCCATCATGTGATTGCCTAGTTTAATATTGCTCCTCCCCTTTTCATTTATTAGTTCTAGAATATTCTATTTTCACTATTACATGACCTTTCCCATCACCTACCTTGTCTCATTCTTTCCTCGCACTCAATGGGGGCAATAATTTGATAGCCTTGTCCTAGTAATGCATTTTTGGTTGTCCCTTAGTTGTGTGGTTCACCTTCCTCTTATAAAGACTAAGGTTGTGAGGCAGATGACTTGCTCACTAGTTGACTCGCATTTTCATTACTATTGTTTTGCATTATTTTTTAAAATTTTTCATTTTCTTTGTGTGATTGCATGTGCATAATGTGATCCCCCATGATGTTTTGTTTGATGTTCTCTCTCTTTGTGACATTATTCTATTTGTACCTTCATTCTTCTCTATGTCGTGCATCACTTTCACTTTTATCTTTATCATTTTCTTGTGTTTTCTTTTTGGGGATGACACAAGGCATCGAGAAATTCATGTCTCTTTCATGTTGACCCAAAAGGCTTTATTTTACTTTTTATTTTATCTTTATCATTTTCTTGTGTTTTTCCTTTTGGGGATGACGTAAGGCATTGAGGCATTCATATCTCCTTCATGTTTACCCAAGAGATTTTACTTTTTCTTTAACCTTTTCTTTCTCATTTGTCTTGTTTTTTCCTTTTGGGGATGACACAAGGTTTTGAGACACCTTATGTCTCTCCATGTTGACCCAAAACATTCTTCTTTATTTTCACTCTCTTTGTGTCATTCTTCTAGTTCTATGTGTATTTGGGTGATGATGATAGTTTTGAGCTCTCCTATAAACATTGCAACAAAGAACATACTGACTTCAAATCCATAGATTCCTTATGTGTTAGGTGTTTTCATTTTTGGGGAAAACCATTTCTTTCCTTTTTCTTTTTTCTTTTTCATGACACAACCTTACTCAGAAACATATGACTTGGCATAGGTCTTTCCAAGTTGGCTCTCATGTCTTCTTCCTTGTTGGAATTTCTCATTGGCTACTTTAAAGTAATTTCTCAGAGTAGGGTGTGTAGCAATTCCTTTAAAGTGGGGGCAGACATTGACATTTTTCTTTTTCTTTTCTCCCTTTTTCCTCATTCTTATTGCAACCTTCTAACTTCATACGATGCATTTTTCGCTTTATGGATGGAATTGGGTATAGTTTCTTTCATGAGTGTGATCTCTCTTAGCATATTACATTCCTCTTAGTGGCTTGATGCAACACATTGCACCCCCTAATTTGCAAATTTTCTATTCTTTGATTGGTCCTCTAGGTATGTGCAAGATCATCATAGAAAAAACAGGCACTTAAGTGGCAAAAAATTCAGAAAAATTAGAGTTAGGCAACTTGACGTAAAAATTTGAATAATTTAACTATATTATTTCAAAAAGATGTAAGAATAGAATCTGTAGAAAATTAAATGTAGTTTCTAAACTACTAGGTTTGTTTAAAAAATATATATCTATTTGGTGAAAATTTGAAATTTCAATGCAGTGGTACTTAAATTTCAGGGAAAAAATAAGGTGTCTTTCTGACCACCCTAACTATAATAAAATGATAATATTTTTTATAATATTTTAGATATAAGTAGAGGACTCATGCCTTGATGTGATACAATTTTTTTAATTTTTTTCCAACTAAATAATTAATTATGAATTTTTATTACAAATTTTTAAAAAATATAAAAACTTGTATGTCTGACCACCTTAATTTGGTCAAAACTTCATGAAATAAAAATTTTCATTTTTTAATCCTATAGTATGTGAAGCATAGAATGTGACACATGTTTTGGATTAAAAAATGTGATACCATTTGAAAGCTATAGATGTTTTTAAATCAGCCTATCAATCAGGACTTTAGTCATAATTTGAATAGAAAATGAAAAATAATTACTTATTAAATTCAAAGTAAAGCGTAATTTATAATGGTGGCAAGCTAAGAATCTCCTTTAGAAACCCTTTTCATTTCATCAATTTTGGGTAAAAAAGTAGTCGTTAGCCATATACCCATCATATTGCCACTTTTTGGCCCATCATGATACTGCACATACCCCTCTCTTGGAGACATTAGGCAAAATGTTCCCTAAGTTAAATACCTTGCATGAACTAAGCAAGACTCCTTCGAACATTTCCTATTTTTTAATTTTGCATTTGTTGGTATATGGACACCATGCATAATACAACTTACATGCATATAGTGTCATTGTGTTTGTTCATGAGCTCCAAGCCTAAGAAGTTTCGCTTGTCTCATGAAGCTAGAAAAGTCATTTCTTTTATGGTGCCCTATTAAAGTTTTCAAGGGGTATAACTTTGGTATGGTTGAGCTAGAAGCCCAATCTAAGGCATGACTTTCCCCATAGCCACCTACATGTGTGTGATTGCATACCAACCACAAGTTTATGTTTCTCAACTTTTTAGGACTTCTCACCTAACAGACAACCAGGAGTTCCACCACCTCAAAGTGAGTATGCATTTTTCAGACAAACAACCTAGATTTGATTCACATCAGGATGGACAAACGGTCGAAGCTTGATCATATTCTTTCTCTTCTCTTCTTCTCTCTCTCTCTCTCTCTCTCTCTCTCTCTCTCTCTCTCTCTCTCTCTCTCTCTCTCTCTCTCTCTCTTATCTTTGGTGGTGTATGATTGGCCTTTTTGTTGTTATTTTGTGCTCATGTTGGTTTACCATGGGATCTTGATCCTGGGGGCTTGATCATCCCTCTTGATTGTTGTTTCCCATCTTGCTAGTGTTGGTTCATTTAAACCTCTCTTGATGCATATTGATCTACTTTAGTGTGAGTTTGAAAAAAGTTTATCCTCTCACTAAAGTGGGGGCTAAATGTGGTCACCAAAAAAGTAACCATTCTACTTTTCTAACTTGTTTAGTCCCTCCTTGTGATTTTGGCTTAAATTCTGCCTTGATTTAGTGTTGCAATGTGGATAAAACATTCACATTAGGTCTTGGTCCCTTGTGAATTGATGGAATTTAATGACGCCTTGAAAAAGTGTTGTGAAGTGTTATAACACACTTTCACACTTTTCTAGGATTTTATCAAGTAGCTAAGCATAATCAATACAATTTTTCCTTATTTGGAGTTTTGTAAAGTGTTGTAACACACTTTCACATTCTTCTAGGCTTATCATTAATAATTGGGCTTTCTTATGCTTTAATTAGCCCCATTTTTCATCCATGGGCCTTATTTATGTGTATTTTTTAGGATAATCCTGACAAAAGTCATTTAAAACATTCAAATCCTAAAAAACCACTTTAAATTCCTAAGGTGGGACTCATTTGATATTCTGGGTGAATGAGTCCCCTTAGGTGGGACCCATTTTCCTAGGGTGGCGAATGAGTCCCCTTTATCTCAAAATTTAAATTTTATTTTAATTTTTTGCAGATTTTATTCTCCAAGATCTAAGGTTGTCCTGTAGTGTTGTAATTTCAAGAATTATTGCATATTTAAGTATAAATACAAGGTTCTTTCTCTCATTTTCATACCTCCCATTCAATTATTCATGCATATAGTTCACAAGAGCATTTGAGGATTCACAAGAGAATTCAAGGCATTTCAAGGGCAGATTATCAAGCATTCAAAAGCATTTTCAGGTGTCTTTCATCATGTCAAAGATTGTTTGCATCATGTTGTTTTAGAGCTAACAATTGTGATGTAGGATTGTGTGATTCAAGATCTATCAACATCAAGATAAATTCCAAGTGTATATCCATTGGATCCATCACTTACATGTTTGCAACACCTTATTGCAAGGGTTTGATGATTTGTAACATTATATTTTGTTCATTCATCATTCTCTTTCATATTTCATTCTATTTCAAGGTTTGAATACCAACAAGGGGTTCGACCAAGGAAAACCCCTATTCACTAGCCCTAAAACATTTTTCCCTCTTCTTGTGTTTGATTTTGCAAAGCTTGGTTACAAATTTGCTGAGGAGTTAAGTGGAGTAAAGTTTTCAAAGCACTAAAAGTTGTCAAAGTTGTAACCAAATCTAGGAGAAGCTTCGAGAAGGTGTACAGGCTGAATTTTGTAGTTTTGGACCCAGATCTGAATCAGGAACAAAAAAATAGACTCAGAGCTACAAAATCTAATTTTGAAGTTCTAGAAATTGAGAAGTGGACTGATTCACCACTATTGGAAAATGAGTCCCATTGCACCTGTATGTTATAGATTTTAGTATATTTGAGTACCCATTTGTCCAAAATTTGATCTTGAACAGTTTTCCTGAAACTAGACCGATTCACCTTGACTGGCGTATGAGTCCTAGTTAGCTTCAACAATAGATTTTTTAGGATTCTAGACCTCCATTCTACCTCCTTCAATTTCCCAGGTGCACATTTCCATTTTCATAAATTTTTATTGCATTTTGATTGTCTTTCTAGGTCATTTAGCCTTCGTTTGCATATCACATTGTTTTTTCCAACATTTCCCTTAATCACATTTTTGGTAAACATAGTACTTAATTAAGAACATAATTTTCTATATTATTTGAAAATAAAATTTCTAAAGTCATATGTCAAGATTTAGTTTTTGGGAAATTAGAATTCTAGCCTATCAATACCTAGTTATTGCATCATTTCAAATCTATCTCGCATGAATTGGAAAAATTGAGAAGCAAAACCAAGAATTATTATTAAGAGAATTATTGAGAAATTCAAGAATAGTCATTAAATTTCTCATTGTAGCAATTCAAGATCCATCATTAGGTCAAAGTGCATGTGAGTTCATGTTGTCATATTATCATAGTTTTGTGAAGTCTAACCCATTCTTTAGGTCTCCAAAGAAATTTAAGCAATTTAAGCAATTCAAGCAAATCAAACATTTAATAAAATCAATCAGGAAAGGTCAAGAAATTGAGGTGATGTGTATGACTTCAGTCCTTAAAGGAAGCCACTGAAGGGTGGTGAGTTGCAGGAATTGTTGATTCATCATTCTTTCTTGTCATTTATCTTTCTTATACTTGGCATTCCCATTATGGAATTAAAAAAATTAACAAAGGGTTTGACTAAGGAAAACCCATAAAATGGCACAACCCTTCCTCTCTCCTTGAATGTGTAGGTCTTAGATTTGAAGAATACTGAAGGAATATTGAAGGTTAATTTTTTTTGTTGCAATCAAAACCCTAGGCCTTTGAAAATCACAAAAACTCATAGAATTATTTGATAGTGATCTGATAAGTTTGTAGACAGGAAATAGAAGTTCAAATATAACATCAAAAGACTATGAAAATAGATCTAAAAAATCCCTACTAGGAAACTGGTGTTACTAGAGGAAGCATCCTAAAAAATTAGGCTCAAATTTAAATACCACAAATTCACATTGTCCTTCTAAGTCTACTCCTATAGTCTAATTTTTCCCGTGATATTTCAAATCTACTATTTTTGTACTAAAGTGGTTATTTGCATAATTAGGTCAATTGAATCATTGCATTTCATCTTTAGTAAATTTCTATATTTGGTCAAGGGCTAGTTGACTCACTTATTAGGTTGTAAGTCAATCACATACCTTTTCAAAATCCATTAAACCCCCATTCCATTTTCTTACTTCCTTTATTTACTTAATGAAACATTTAGGGAAAGGTGTTAAACCCTAAGGTGAAAAACTAAAGGTTTCCCTTTCCCTCCATTTCATTTTGGTGAACCTAACCTATTAAAAATACATACCTTCTAAAAATTCACCCTAGATCTTTAGATTTTACAATAAGGCATCTATTTTAGCATCATAAAAGGCATATAAATTCAAAAAAAATCATATTGTATTATAGGTTGTAATAGGGTTTATTTTAGTTATTTTATCTTAGATCTACATTCAAATTGAATTCATAAATTTGCATTGGCTAATTTAAAATCTTAGAAAAAGAAGTGATAATTGAATATATTTAGCCATCTTGCAAATAGTTAAAAATTTAAATTTTTTATTACTTTCTTTCAAAAGGCATATTCATATCATCATTTTTAGATTTATCATATCATAATTAGGTATGTTTTTATCTTAAATCTTGAAATTACATTTAAAATTATCATTTATTGTTCAAGCATTCTCAACATTCTTGCATACTTACATTTTGAAAATTATTCACTGTCAAACCTATTTGTACATAGACATAGAAAGCTTAAATAGTATTATAGACAATCAAACTTTTAATTTAAAAAAAACTTTCCTAGAACACAAGCACCCTATGCACCATAGTCCTCTTTTTGGATTATATTTTTGTGATGTAAAGATTTCTCAAAATGCTCTATCCCAATCTACTATTTTTATTATTCACCTATTGCATAATAGTCTAAGCCTTAGAAAAAGCATCATATCATTATGATGGCTCAATATTTTAGTAATATATTTACTTCTTTGAAATCATTTGTGGATGTTTCAAGCTGTTTATTTGGTAGTGACACTAATTTACATGAGGACATTCATGATCCTTCACCTCCTAATGCATGTCCTCATGAGGTAGATATCTTCAAAAAGATGATGAGAGAATGAATTAATTCATAATTAATTATTTATGCAACCTTGATAATATAATCTATTTATCCTTTCATGAGATGGCCTAATTTCCCATACCAACAATCAACACCTACCATACCTCTAGTTGAAATGTTTTCTCTCTTACATTTGAAAAGTGACTCACAAGGCATATCTCAACAAAAGCTCATGGAAGAACCTAATGATAAAAACTACAAGGAATACATACCACCTAATATTCCTCCATCTTATGAGCATAAAGATAGAAACACCCATTAACATGAAACAAAGTTATGGAAAAGGCTTTAGAATATTGAGAAAATAAGGATGTTACATATATAATGAACATGAAATTCATCCCCTCCTAGAAGAAGTAGCATCTAAAGACACTAAAGGAGTAGGTTACTAAGATCCTCCACCTTTACATCAAACATTTGTTCCACCAACAATGAAATCCAAAGTACATGGTTCTATTAAGAAGTTACATTTCTTGCATCCTATATCCAAACTGAATGGGCCTTAGAATTTTTTTTTAAGTTAGGATACATTACATTACCACCCATTCATTACCAAGGAGATAAGAAAGGAAATAGTACAAATATATCTTACTAGGAATATTATGGAATACTTGGACATCTTATAGATGAATTTTGTGCTCTAAGGAGTAAATTAAGATAATTTGATCCTTATGGGGATCAAATTAAATGTCTGATATATTTACATTCATTATGTTTTCTCCTTGCCATGTGGTAGTTGTAGTATCATACAATACTCACTATCATCCATGAGGGTATAAAAATAGCTTTATACAATCATCTTTTATTTTGTAAGGAAAAACATATCACAATCCATTTGACCCACCTTTGTCCTTACACTTGGAGGGAAAGGGGTTATATATTCTTGTTTTGGGTGAATTCCTTCTTGGGATTCCTTTGTTTCTCCTTAAAATGTTTGTGTAGCAAGTAAACTAACATTTTAAGGGGGGAATATAGTCCCTCACTCATTACTAGCATAAGAATGAAAATCAAAGTGTGGCCTTCTTAATATTGTTGAACATAGGTTGTCATTGATTTCAAAGGAATGTCAAAGGTTGTTGATCATTATTATCTAAGGGTGTCAAGGCTATCAAATGTGAACATTGTCAAGAAGAAAGAGATTGAGGGAGTACTTGAATTGTCATTACAGTCTCTTGACTTAAAGTACTATGTATGCAAAAGTAATAATCATGAAGAATTCTTATTAGTCAAATCCTATATCAAGTAACATACATTAAGTTTCATTGAGATGTGACTACCTTTAGATAGTTAGTGTGTTTATTATATCATGTCAGGTATGTAGTCAATATGAGTTTGGTGATCTAGATGTCATTTCAAGGATATCTTTTAGGTAGAAATATTTCTAAATATGGTTGGCATTTCCTTCAAAAATCCATGTTTGATTTGCAGTTTGGAACCAGAGTATGTCTATACTTGTTTTATTAGTTTCCTAATATTTTAGAGGATTTGTTTAGTGTACAAGATGTCTGAAGTGTTATAGGGTTTTAAATTCCTATTCAAAGTTTAAGGCATGTGTGGTAACAACTAGTAGCATGTGGAATTAAAATCTTACATCTTGAGTAAGGATAGGACCTCCTTAAGGTTCCTATGGTGGAACATGGCATAAATTTCTTTTGGCAACAAGAAACTTGTGTTTGGACTATTGTATTACAAATTTCATTTAATTTGAATTTAGGTCCATCTTGTATTCACCTAGTTATGTGTAGATCCTTGATCAACATGGAAGAGTATTAATGTAAAGTCATGTATATATTTCAAATGTTCAAATGCATCAAGTGTGTGTGAGTGTTTTATTATTTATTATCTTTGTTGGTTGTGATCAAGTTTGGTGTAGAACTGTAAAGAAAAGAGGGAGAAACAGTATTAGAAGATCATTCTAAGTGTGGAAGAGTGTTAGTTGTGACTTTGGTACATATTAGAGTTATATTTTAAATACAATATTATCTTTATATTCTTGTAGGAATGGTTTTCTACATTTATTATTTCAATAGGGATTGGTGTCTCTTGCAGGTTGGTGCCTACTTCATATTGTAATCTCACTTATTATATTTCTAAATTGTAAGGCTAGATTTGGGTAGTAGATCCAAGAAACTATTCTCATAGTTGCTTTTCCCATCTTGGGTTTCCACATATATCTTTTTTTATCGTATGTTGTGTTATGATTAATTTTTGATGTGCTCTTCATGATAAAAAATATATAACAATAGAAAATTTTCAAGTTCCATGATCTTGTAAATAGCGTCAATGTTGAGAATTTTGATTAAAGTAAATCTATTGATTTCCCCCCTCTTAGTAGATTGTGTGCCCCTCAATTGGTATTAGAGCTAAGTTCCTTTGAAGTAGCCTAAGAGCATAAGGTATATTTGGGTTGGCACAAGAATTTTTTTCTAGAAATAGAGTACTAGTCTTTAAAAGATCAATTTTGCATTGTGGAAAGTTAGAATGGAGTCCTATTTGATGGCTTTAGGAATTGACTTCTAGATGTCAATTGTAGAAGGATTTAGGCCTCTCGAAACTCATTTTACTAGGTATTAGGCTAGAAAGAGGGATCTTGAACTCAATGTTAAGCCAAATAATTCTCTTTTATGTTGACTAACTCATTATGAATTTGTGAAAGTAATGTAGTGTAGAACAATAAATAAAATATGGGAAATATTGGAAGCAATCTATGAAGGTGATGAAAATTCAAAGAGGAAAAGTTGTAGACTTATAGAGCTTAGTTTCAAGGTATGAAGATGAAATAAGATGAAAACATTACTCTATTCATGCTCAGATTTCATGAAGTTGTCACTTATATCAAAGGGCTTGGTTAATGTTTGGAAGATTAGATTGTTGTAAAGAAGTTAGTCACATCTCTCCATAAAAAGGATTGATCCTAAAATCTCTACTATTGAGGAATCTAAGGATTTGAATACCTTAAAATTGATTGAATTTCATGGAACTTTAACTGTAGTTGAGATGAGATTTAAAAGTGAATACTCTATAAGGAAAGAGGTTTATTTTAGAGTGTCTAAGAAGTAGGTTGATGAAGATTCAAATTTTGGATCAGATCTAGAAGAAGCAATTTTTTTAGGAACCTACAAATAGGTTCTAATAAGTAAAAAGGAAAATTACCTTTCATTTTTTTTTACTTTGGAGAATTAGGGGATTTTATAGCTAAATTGTGTCCCCATAAGAATTCTAACAATGATGAGAAAAGAAATCGAAAGAAATCATTTTAGAAAAATATCAAATTTTAGAGGAAACATAAAATTTTCTACACTAATGAGGAAGAAGAATACTTCACTAAAGAAGAATATGAAGATGCATCTAGATATGAAAAAGAAAAGGTTGTGTTCATAGATTTTGAGACTATTCATGGAGATGGTGAAATAGATTCTTGAAATAATATAGAAGAGGTAGATCTTATGGAAGAATGGATGTGTGCTAGAAAAGAAATCAAGAGAACAAAGAACATAATTGTTGACAAAGTGAAATCTAAAAAAATGGTATGTAAGGAATCAAATAATATATAAAAGATTATTTTTGAATTAAAGACCTAGACTAAAGAATAAAAAAGAGTTGAAGAAGTTCTAATAGAAAAGTTGCTATCAAGAGAAAAGGATTGTGACAAGTTTGAAGTAGAAATTGTTCTAATAAGAAAAGAGATTTAAAAGGTGATCCAACAACTACAAATGAATTTTTTTAAAAGTACTAAGACCCTAGATCAAATTTTGGAGAGTCAAATAGATCCACATATAAGAATTGGAATAATTTTTGATGATCTGAAGAAGAAGGTGATATAATAGTATGAGAAGACTACTAAGGAAACTCTGAAAGTGATAGGTTCTAGAAGTTCAAGACTTGAAACAACCATGGAAAGTGATGAAAGAATGAGATGAAATGATGGTGTTATTCAAGTCTAAAATAAAAGAATAAGATTCAAAAGATAGGGATATAATACTAGGTCAAATTTTCCTTTCTTCAGTTATTTTTTAAATTGCAATATTTTTGGTCATAAGGTTGTTGACTATAGAAGAGCTTCAATAATAAAAAATATTTTTTTCAATAATAATTCATTTTCACCTCTATACAACTTTACTATCATTTATCGCAAATGCAACAACTTTGGACATATTGCAAAGAACTACAAAATAAATTTTATGATTCCTTTTTTGGAAAGTGGGAGAAAAGAATCAAAAATTAGAATTCATGAATTAGGAAGGTCTAGAAGAAGGTTCCTAAAGTTAAGAAATTAAAAAAAACCAATGATTGTGCAAACTACACTACATGCTCAAAAGGAGAAGAACTTGTGGATTCTTGACAATGATTGCTCTAGCTATATGACTAAACACAAGAGTAAGTTCATGAATTTCAATAAATTTAAAGGTGGTTTAGTGACCCTTGGAAAAAATTCAATTTCCAAAATATTGGGTAAGGGTACTTTATGTTGGAGAATAAGAAGATTTTTATTAATATGCTTACGAACAACATGAGCATGGATTCTAAGCATAAGTTGTACAGTATACAGTTTAGTTTTTTCATTGATGTTAACATTGTATTTGGTATTAACATAACAATGCAAACCAGTTTGTATAGCTTGATCATGTTTAAAGATGATTATCGAGTGCAATTTTGCAAGAAGGTTTGATCTAGTGAAGATAGTTGAAGTGAGAATTTGACTGTGTCAAAACAGGTAATTTAGTGTATAGAACATTCGGTCTTTTGTTATGCATTGGTCCATTATGTAGAATCTCCCTCTTTGGGTTTTTGGTTAATTTTGTTGGATGTTAGAAGAGTCTAAATCTAGAGTTTCATATTTTTTTCATTTTTGGTATTGAAGATATGAATGGCAGAAGTTCTGGTCTGGCAACTATAGTGTTACCAGTATAGTATGTATGTTTTAGAGGATCCACACTTCTCCATGGATTGGTATTTGGCTTTGTGGATTTATACAAATGTTGAAAGGTGTTAGTAGAGTGTGCATCCAAAGTGGCATGAAGTTTGTATGTTTGTGTGTCAGTTTTTAGATGTCTAGTTGGAAAGTTTCTATGTTAGGTCATTACAAGTGCCAACCTAATAAGTTTTTGGTATTGTGGTGTTTTAATAAGTAATATTCCATTATGTGGTAGCTATTATAGGTCCATGTCAACCTATATGAATTTGTTATAAGTTTTGATTTTTTGCACAAAGTATGTATGTGTATATGTCAAGCTAACAAGTTATACTTTGTATGATATATCCATTTAGGCTAACATAATTGATATTGTAAGTGTTTATATATGAAGTAGATATATGTGTAAGATCATTTTTTGGTTTATTTATATATGAGAGAGTTATGATATTTTTAGTTGATGTGAATTGTGTGAGTATAAGGTGAATGCAGAGTAGAAAAGAGTGTTAGTGTAAATCGGTATGAAGTGTGTAAAGTCTACATTTTGATCTTCAATGGAACTGTATCCCAACATGTTGTAGATGCATTTGTAATAGTTCAAAAGCTTGGATGTGTGACATAATATCTTCTATTTTTATTCTTTAATTGGGTAGTAAGTTCACTTGGAAGTGAGTCCATCTACAATAATCAAATCTATAATATCTTATAACCAATTATATTATATTATGAGCTACTCCTCATTGTAGTTTTTCCTATTTTTGGTTTTTCACGTAAAGAATATGGTGTTCATGTGTTATGTGATGTTGATGGTTGTTTTTATGCTTTCCTTTCGTAGTGAAAATTGAATATGTTATTTGGAATGGATGTTTAAATGTTTAAGTGATTTAAAATGATATTGATTCACCCACTCTTAGCATTTTGGGTGTTCAACAATTGGTATCAAATCTTGGTTACTTGGAAGGAACTTAACTTCTTGGGTGAGATCTTGGAGGTTGAACACATGGCTATTAGAATATTTCCTACTCTAAAGCAGATTCCTATTTTTGGATTTACCAAAGAAGATCTCCTTTTGTGTTTTGGATATGATGGTTAGAGGTTTTTAGAGAGGTTATAGCTAGAATTTGGGCTTCTAGATTGAGGTATAGTAAAATTTATGTTCACCAGTGTATGAACTAGTTTTTTAGTGTTTTGTACAAAAGTGTCTAGAAGAAATGTTCTTGCTCTGCGTTTCTTCGTAGATTAGATTCAAGAATTGCAGTTCTAAAGAAGAATTGATTATGTTTTTATCTTTCCTATTTCAAGAATATTTTTGGTTTTGTATGCCAAAATTTAGATTATAGAGTTGCAATGTTTGGTAGTGTAGTCTAAGTGTTCTACTTGTGTACATTTTGAGGGTGTGTTGCAAAGGAGTTTGATGGATTTTAGAATGATAAAAGAATATTCTAGATCATGATGAAGCATGGTATGTGGTTTTCAAGTCATCCTTGGGTTTCAAGAAACAATTAATTCAAAAAAATTACATTTTTTCATGGATAATAATTGACCTATTTTTTATAGTACATTCAAAGATGTTTAAGCATTAATGAAGGCATTCACATCACTCTAATCTTCAACTCAACATTCACAACTTAAATTTGCATTTCTCTAATAATATTTTCATCATTAACATCACATAGATGTCTATCATTCCTTTCATACATCAAAACACCAAAAATTATCAAACATATATATCTACTTTGAGCATAACATCAATTAGATTAGCCTAATTAGATGTAACATACAAAATATAGAAATTGTAACTTGTCAGCTCAAATCCTTTCACACACACCTCACACCAAGGTTCAAATCTCAAAACACTTTGAAATATGTTGGAATTTACCTATAATAGCTCCCATATACCACCACAATGCATATTTAGCCTTCACATCCTTCAAAATTATTAGGTCAACAACGTAAAAGACCTAATACAAAAATTATTTAGTTGTGTATCTATATTTGAACATGTGTACCTCAAAACATCATGCCAACTAGAATACATACCCTAATAGCATCTATTTATATCTCCTTAATACCACAAATCCAAAAACTTATCCACAAAAAAATGTGGACTCTCCTACTCGTATACACTCTTCAGGAAATAACTATAACATGTTAGGCTGAAATTTTTTTATCCATAACTTTCAAACCAAGAGCCAAAAATGATAAAATTTTGAAATCAAATACTTGAAAAAACCAAAAAAGTGAAAAATTTATTCATGGACCAGTGGAGACCCAAAAACTAGAGCTCTGTTACACAAAATTAATAGAGTTGGCACTTAGTCAATTTTCCATCACAACCAGCTTTACCAAATCAAACCATCTTGCAAAAACTATATTCCACACACAATCTAAAACCTATTAGAACGAACCAAAATGATCTACAAGGATCTATACAATGATCTCCACATGAAGATACAATGTTGACATCAATGAGAACACTGCAACGCACAATAATATACCTTGTGCTTATCCCTCATACTCATGTTGCCAACAATAGAATCAATGGCATTCTTCCAAAAATAATTGTAGTGGACCTCCCTAGGAAATTCAAATCATTAGTCTCCCTGCAAGACCATGAAAACCATTTTTCATGTTTATGCTATTAGCTATAGCTACAAATCAAAATACTCTTTAGGGTAGGGACCATTTTCGCAAATATGTTGGACCTATAGGTTCAGGTAAAGAAAACAACAATTTCTTGAAGAACAAGTTTGAGCCAACCTAAAATTCCATAGTTGTGATTATGTATTATAGAGAACCTATCATCAAGCAACCCAATTGCTCCAAATTCTACAGTTACTATTAAATATTTCAATACGTCTATATGAACACATGTATCTAGTCCAAGTTCTATCATATACTAATGTTTGATTGATGTGAGTTGTCATATCAAAGGTTTTAAAATGTTTGTGCTTTAAATTATATGTACTACACTAAGTCATTTACAATCATTGAGACTACCAACCTAGGATTTATTTGTGATTCATGAGACTTTTAAAGGTCATTGTAGGTTGTGTTTCTCCATTTTAATATCTACCCATTATCCTTTAATGTTTGCAACTTCCTTATTTGTATTTTTGAATAGCTTGTCCTTTTGAATAATTTTATGCTCCTTTACTTCTTCTATTTGTAAGTGATTGTATTGTCTTGTTTCACTCTTACCTCTGATCACTACTGTGCATCAACTCCCCCATGATATTACATATACTATTAAAAATTTGGATTGGAAAAATTCTAGAAGATAGATTGTATAGTCAAATTTTGTTGATTATCCATTGGTCCCAAAGAGTCCAACTAATATTTTTGTTCATTATTTTTTTGGAAAAGAGAGGCTCAGCTATGGAGAATAAAGGTAGCTCCAAGTTTGTAAAATTTTTGCAATATTTTTCAAAATTATTAATGAAAGGAAGCTTGTGAATTTCTAAGCACACTTGGGTAGTCATTATTATAGTTGTAGTGGCAATAGTAGGAATAGTCTTCCCAGTTATGAGTTTAGCCTTTAACCTATACACCTCTACAATGTTATAGTTTCTTTCATGAATATTGGTGAGTCCCGCTATAAGATCCATATAATAATTTGTATCATCATCCTTTTCAAATAGAATCAGATTCATTTGAAATCATGGAAGTAATAGTCTAACCCCTTCCACTAGCATCTAAATCATATTCTTGATAACTTCATTGTCATCTTTATCAATAGAGCTAATGTTTGTGGCACACTCATCTACCACAATTTTCACTAACTTTTGTGGCTAGAAATTTGGAACATTATCTTTGTCCACTACCTCTTCCTTCAAATACTAGCACTATGGATTTTGGAAAGTCTTTTTTTCAAGGATTCTCACTTCCTTGATCTTCTTCTTTGGTTCTTTAAGGTCTATACAACCACTCTTTGCAATGGGAAGAGTCTTTGATTAGTACATTAACCTTGATGCCCTCTTTTGTAGTTGATAAAGAGTCTCCTTGAAATTTTCCTTTGGAGAATAAAAATGCTAGATAGCCAATATACACCATGTTCTTATTGATAGTATCATTCTGGATACTTTCTAAGATGACCAGCTTTACACAAACCTAGGTAAATATTGCTCCATTGAAATATAATGTCTTTCATTGCTAAGTTTATTTCACTATTTCATTATTAAACCTTTCTACTGTTGTAGGGTTGTCATTATAATAGTCATAAGTGATTTTGTAAATCTAAATTTATTACAATCCTTTCTATCTAAGGCAATTATAAGAAGATGATTCAAGAACCTACTAGCTTCCATAGTATGAAATTTTTTCAATAAAGATCAATAATGGAATTTGGTGTTGCCCATGTATGATTTAATGTTGTTATTATCACTTCCCTTGGGTGTATTAATTTGAGTGATTTATATTGATAATTTCTAGACTCCTTAAGAATTTTTGTTTAGTTAGAGAATTCTTGTTGATGAGAATGTCACTGTATCCTTGATGATCTTCTGGAACAACTTCTTTTGAAATATATTTCCCTTTGTATTTACAACTGTAATAACCCTCCTAGTTGCTAGTTGGACTCAGTAGTTTTTATGCTTTGATTTGATACATTGATACTATGATAGTATTGGTTTGGTGTGATTGGTTAGTTAGACTTTTGATGATGCTGTTATTCCATTTGTGGACATGATTATTTCATATGACATTATGGTTGGTGATGTTAGTTGATTTTCAGAATTATCTTATGATACAGTGATTTAATAAATTATGTCATGAGATGAATTGTTAGTTTAGAAATGGTGTTTTATCAGTCATATTATAATTGTTAGGATAGATGTGATGAAGGACAGTGTAGCATCACTCATTGTGAGTGCTTTGTTATGATATGATTCCTTCTCACAATACAATGCTTTGATTTTATATATATATGCACATGTACACAACTTCGTTTGTATGTAGGTATTGTAGGTACATAGTCTCGATTCCACTTGCTTCGGCAAGACAGGGCGAACACCAATAGCCCAATGGTCAAATTTTGAAACAAAGGTGACAATGAAGTCATCTCGAGTCCCATGTTGTCAAACTGTCGAATTGATTGGTACTGTACATTTTTTTCTTGTAGTTGTCGTCATTTTTGGTTTGTGTTTGTGTATTGTTGTATTTTATCAATGTGGCACTTTATAAGTTATGATTTATTTAATTTAAATGATTGTGAATTTTAATGTCAGATTAAATTGTTTTTAAATATTTAGAAGTTTTAGTTTTAATGTTATGAATCTTATTAGATACTAATTAAATATTAAAATGTATTTATTATTTTAATTAATTATTTTGTTAAGGATAATTATTAAAATAAAGTATATTTTGTGCAAAACAAATAAATCTTGCAAAAGCAGTTTTGAAAATAGAAAATAATAAAAAAAAGGAAACTCAACTAAAATGAAATTAGATAGTTCTTTTTATGAGATATTTTTTTAGAAATTTCAAAGAAAGGAAAAAGAGGCATCTTTTATTAGTTGCAGAATGGTGAATTTTCATTCACGGGGGAAAAATGTGACAGAAGTTTCAAAAAAAAAGAAAATAAAATAAACATAATGTCGAGAAAAGGTGGAAATCTTCAGTAGTTTACATGAAAGGGATTCTGTCAATTTATTGTTGCATGTTTTGGGAAGGCCTTTGGAGACAATATTGGATTTGAAGATGAGCATGATGTTCTGAAGAAGAGGAAGAATGAAAGCTATTCGAGAAGACTATCGGGATCAAGTGAGCTTCATCAATTTTCTCAACCAAGCGTAGGATTCCAGGTTCCACTCTCTTCTCTTTTTTTTTTTAAGTCTATAAAAATAATAGAAAAGGGCTTGAATTAATTTGTACTTGTGATGAAAAATAAATAAACAAATAAATAAATGTGGTTGATTGTCTGAAAGAAAGAAAAAATTTGCTCAAATAGAAGATAAACAGAAGAAATTAAAACTATTCTTTCAAGATACTCTATGACTTTATTTTATTTTAATTTTTGATTGTTAATGAAATCTATTTTTTTCTAAATCCTGGAAAAAAAATTGTTCTAGTTTCTCTAAAATCTAGTTATGGGAAAAGAATGTCCTTCATTATATTGCTTAAATGTACTGCTGTATATGTATATATGTGTGAAATATATCCATGTATTTAAATTCCGTTGATCTGTCTATCTGTGTCATGGATTTATATATATTGATTTCTACAGTAATATATATATATAATATATGAGTCTGTTATTTTCGCATTATAATTTTTTTGAAAGTTTGAAATGTAATAAAATCATTTTTTTTTTGGGCCGTATCAGCGTAGCAAGGGCAGAGATTAATTTTATTAAACCCTGTGTTTTGTTTTTGTTTTAAAATAAAATTTATTTTGGCAGAATAGGCCGTCGGAATCCGTATATGGACAAATTTTTATTTATTATGATTGTGTGTTAATTTTTATTTAAAACAAAAAAAATAAATATAAAATAAAGTGTTTTGTATGGGGTTTGGGGAGGGCAGGGCAGGTCGTACCCACCCCGCCCCCCTATGGCACGGACTGCCATAGCAGTCCGTAAGGACTACTGTGTGCAGCAGCCCGTGGGGACTATGCAGCAATCCCCAGTTGATCTCTGCCTGTATGCAGTAAGGTCATCGGCCTTTTCTCTGTGTGCAGTTTAACTTTAATTTTTTTAATTTTATTTATATTTATATTTATATTTTGGTTTAAAATTTATTTTATTAAATATTATAATTATAATTTATTTATATTAAATGGAATTATAATTATTTTATTTAATGTTATTTTTATTTTAAAATATATTTTTTTTGTATTTTATTCATGGTGTTAATGACGTTTATCTATAAATAATTATATGTTTTTTTTTAGGGTATTATTTTATCTTTTGTTATAATTGAGCAAATAATTTAATACAGAAAATTAGTTTTATTTTGTTCTATAAATGGATTATTTTGAGTTAGTTATATTTTATTATTTTTTGAAAATGAGGATCTTATATTTAATTATTTTCTTTTGTTGTTGTAATGATTAGTGAGATTAAGTTAATAAAATGATCGTGAATAAATCACATTAAATTTGTTATTGTCCTACAAAATTAATTTGTGTGTCCTTCCATTATGGTTATCGTTTTGTGTTGCCCTTGAGGGAACCCTATTGTCTTGCAACCCTTGACCCAAAGGAATGTTTAATTGTGAATGTTGTCTTCATCTTAGTTATACTTTTGGAATTGAAACTTTTGGTTTTGTGCTTGGAAGGGTTGAATGGTATTGTTAAGACTTTTGGTTATGAGTTATCGCGAGAGGGTTAATGCCTCGCATGTTCTTGTTTTGAGTTTTATGTTTTGATGTTTTAGTTAAACCCTTGCCTAGTTCTTGGTTATATTAGGGGTCTTAGGGAGAGTGGCTCTTTGTGGGGGTCAGTGCCTCGGTTAAGAGGAAGTGCATAGGAGAACCCATGTAAGAGTAGTTAAATAAGTAATAACCTAAAAATAGATTTAGGGGGATGGGTAGTAAAACACTCAAGATAATAAAAATTGGATTCCTCGTCTATGCATTAGGGCTAACATAGACTAATGATAGATTGAGAAGGTCGTGGTCGGCAAAGTCATAATCTCGTCTTCATGAGAGGTTATAAACTTTTCATGAGCTACCCTATGGTGTCGGCGCCTCAAGTAGGAGGAAGAGCCAGGAGATCCATAGATGGGTGTCGGTGCCTCAAGTTGGAGGAAGAGCCAGGAGATTCCATGAGAGCTATGCGATGACACTCTCCACTAGACTTCTTGTTTACCTTGTTGCTTTTTGCCTCTAGAAATGTATTTTGGATTTTGAATGTTGTATCAGCTTCCTTAGTTTTGTACTTCTTTTGTGATTATGATTCTTATGGAAGTGATTATGAACATTCTTTGGTGACTTGTTATTGTTATTGCTTGGTTTAATTGTAGTCTCTGATTTTTGTATTTGAGTTTGTACCTTGTTGTTCATGGAGTCAGTTTGACAATCATGGTCGAGTTAACTTCATTGTCACCTCCGAGCATGGGGGGTGAGTTATCTATAATTCACATGGTTGGGTGGAACGTGCTCCGCACCCATTGGGTTCCCCTTCAGCATCCTTTGTTCACAGCTTTTCCGCAGTTGGAGTTGTACCAGTGCTCACTTTGTTATTCAAAATTCATTGTAATTTGTATCATCCCACTTGTTTGGAAAATTCATTGTAATTCTTATATCAAAAGATTGTAATGTAACATTGTAACAATGATGTAACAGTTAGGATTCTATGTAACCTTATTTGATGAGATACTATATGATTGTAATACTGGTTATGGTGATACTTTCACTCTTGGTTCATGGATGAACATTTATTCATGTTATTATAATATAATTGGTTACGTGGTTTATTATTATCTTTTATTTCCGTTTAGTTGTTGCAAAGTAACCTCGCATGCCCTAGAGAACTAAGTGTGGTAATGTGATGCAATATGTTATGTGATTATGGTTAATGTGTTGTATATTTAATTTATTTGCTTTAAAAAAAAAGTTATTTGTCTTGTGTGTGTTCTCTAGGGTTTGCACGATGAGCGTTACAACTTGGTATCAGAGCCAGGTTTACAAACGCTGGGGTCTCTAGGTAGTTAGGTCCATTAGGCAACCTCACGCTTGAACTCTTGATCTTATTTGTACCTTTATCTTGTTGTGCAGAAATATGCCTTGAGGTAGAGGACGTGGTCGAGCAAGAGGCCATGGTGTTGGTCGTGGAGCAACCCGAAAAAGTCCCTCAGTTCCCAGTTCTCATGGTTCTAAGCATGAGGAACAGTTGAGTCTTCACAATAATCCGTCAGGTGGTCAGAACCCAGGACAACCTGGATTGGACGGTCCATTACAACACATTCTTGGAGAGATTCTAGCTCGTTTGGGACCAAGACAAGAGGAGGAGCTACAGATTGAAAGGGAGAGAGAAAGGTCGCCAAGGCGAAGGGATACAAATGTGGATTAGGATGTAGTCATAGCAGGCCATATGAGGGATTTGTTGAGAGCTCACCCACTGACATTTGATGGTTTGGGAGGAGGACTAGAAGCCAAAACTTGGCTAATTGACTTAGAGCATTATTTTTCCATGCATCCCTATGGTAGCAATACCAAGGCTCACTCTGCGGTTATGCATCTTCGAGGTTTTGCATCTACCTAGTGGCACCTTGAGGAACAAAAATTGCACCTTGATATCAGTTTGGTCACCTGGGAATTATTCCTAGATAGGTTCAGTGCTCGTTTTCTCTTAGATCATTGGAGGCAGCACAGGGCTGATGAGTTTCATGATCTCAAGTAGATGTCTATGTCAGTGGAACAGTATGAGTAGTGCTTCTATGAGTTGAAGCAGTATGCAAGGATTAGCCACAATGAAGGCATGTTGGTCCAACACTTCGTTCGACGCCTTAATGCCTGCATTAGTGGTGGTGTCCGAGTCTTCGAGCCGAAGACAATGGAAATGGCAATTGAGAAGGCTTGCTTGGTGGAGGAGAATTTGGCCATGGCCTTGGGTGGCCACATAGGAGTGCAGATTGGCAGTGCACCTACTCAGGGTTTTAGCACTCACAGAGGTCACTCTCAGGGAGCAGGATCTTCCAAAAATAGGTTTCAACCCTCAAAAGGGGGTCATCAGCAGTAGCAACCTCAACAGTAGCATTCGAGACAGAAAAACTTCCAATCTTCATAGGGTGACAATTCGCAGTTTCGCAAGGATCAGAACAGGAACAGGAACCAAGTTCATTAGGAATGTTTTGTATAGCCTGCACCTAGCTTCCAGTCAGCGCCGAGCTGACAGAGCTTCCAGCAGTCAAATGCTCCATGAGGGGGCAGAGGTTTTGGCAGGGATACTGGGTGTTACTCTTGTGGACAGTAGGGGCACATTGCCATATTGTTTCCTTAGAAGAACACTTCAAGTTTTAATCAGAGGCTAGCTGGATTAGAGCCGACAGTAGGTGATGCAGGGAGGTCTCATCATGTTTTTGCTGCAATAGATAATTGGTAGGCAAACCACCAAAGCACCATCATTGAGACTTCAGGTGTGTTACATGATTCTAGCATTTCTATACTTTTTGATTCTGTTGCATCTAATTCCTTTATATCTCTGTTAGTGGTTGAGCGATGTGGACTGGTGGCAACTAGTCAAGGCATGAAATGGAAAGTTGAATTGGCTTCAAGGTCAAAGCTCATTGTAGAGAAGCTTGTGCAAGATTTTAGTTTGAGTATAGGGGCTTTTTCAACCAAAGTAGACCTCAGAATCCTACCACTCGGCTCATATGATGTTGTCTTGGGCATGGATTTGTTGAGTGCACACCATGCTATAATTAACTGTCACCATAAAGTAGTGCAGTGCTTTGATGATTTCGGAAAGGAAGTGGAGATCGTGGGTGTTCAAAAACCCATTTCTTTGCGAATGATCTCTGCCATGCAGCTTAAAAGGTGCTTCCAGTAGGGTTGTCAGCTCTTTGCAGTATCTATGAGGGACTTGGAGTCAGAGGATAGTTGAGGGGTCTCATTGGATCAGTACCCCCTTCTTAAGGATTTTTTTGATGTGTTTCTAGAAGAAATACCGGGTATGCCGCCTAAGCAAGATATAGACTTCAGGATTGATTTGGTACCTAGAGCTGAGCCAATATCTCGAGCTCTGTATCGGATGACAACACAGGAACTTCAGGAACTCCATCTGTAGCTAGAAGAATTGTTGGCTAAGGGATTTATCCACCCAAGTGTTTCCCCTTAGGGAGCACCTATGATATTCGTGAAAAAGAAGGATGGTTCTCTTCACTTGTGTATTGACTACAGGCATTTGAACAAGGTAATAGTGAAGAACCGATATCCATTACCTAGAATTGATGATATTTTTGATCAGATAAAAGGGGCAAAAGTGTCCTCTAAGATTGATCTCAAATCAGGACGCCATCAGTTGAGGATTGCAGATCTAGATATTTATAAAACAACATTTCATACTTGATACAGACATTACGAGTTCACTGTGATGTCATTCGGGTTGATGAATGCACCTTTAGTCTTTATGAGTTTAATGTATGGAGTGTTCTGAACATACTTGGATAGATTTATCCTTGTGTTTCTCGATGACATTCTGATTTATTCTAGGTCTATGGAGGAACATGAGGAACATCTAAAGTAGGTGTTATAGTGCTTAAGGGACAATCAGTTGTTTGCCAACTTGGAAAAGTGTGACTTTTATAAGACTGAAGTTCAGTATTTGGGCCATGTGATTTCAGGTGATGGAATCTCTATTGATCCTGAAAAGATTCAAGCCATTGTGGATTGGCCCACACCCACAAATGTCTTAGAAGTTTGCAGCTTCATGGGACTTGCAGGATATTATAGGCAGTTTGTCCAAGGCTTTTTGAGGTTTGCACGATGGGCATTACAACTTGGTATCAGATTAGTTCCTTTGGTCAGATCAGTGTTAGTTAGCTTTCCAGACTCTGAAGGACAAGCTGACTAGTGCTCCAATCTTAGCGGTACCAGATCCGACAGGGGATTGTGTTGTTTGTATAGATGCTTCTTTGGAAGGCTTGGGGGCCATGTTGATGCAGGAAGGGCGAGTGATTGCTTATGAATCATGAAAACTAAAGGATCATGAACTCAATTACCCCACTCATGACTTGGAGTTAGCCACAATTGTGCATGCCTTGGTAGGGTGGTGACACTTTCTCCTTGGTCATCAGTTTGAGTTGCATATAGATCATCGTAGTCTGCAATACATCTTTATGTAGCCAAACTTGAATGCAAGGCAAAGAAGGTCGATGGAATTCTTGTACGAATATGATTTCGAAGTGAAGTATATTCAAGGAAAAGAGAATGTGGTGGCAGATGCGTTGAGTAGACGCAAGGATGAGATTTATGCTATGGCTCTTGAGGTTGATTTGAAGAGTCAGATCCTTGTAGCTCTTTCCTCAGATGATTGGTATCGTGCAGTGAAATTAGAGTTTGAGTCGGGCAGAGCATTGGAAGGTGAATTTTCTGGTCACTCTTTGGATTTGGATGGTGTTTTGTATTATGGAGGCCGAATGTATGTACCTTCTATAGAGGGTCTTCGTACCCTAAGCTTGACTGAAGCTCATCAGGCTCCTTATTCGGCACATCCTAGAGTTAAGAAAATGTACGCTGATCTTCGCTCACTATATTTTTGGGCAGGAATGAAGCATGACATTGCTAATTTTGTGGCTAGGTGTCTAGAATGTCAGAGAGTTAAGGCCGAACATCATCATCCGGTAGGTTTTTTGTAGCCTCATCTTGTTTCGGAGTGGAAGTGGGACATCATTTCTATGGATTTCATTGTTGGGTTGCCTATGTCTTCTAGGCGACATGACGCTATCATGGTGACTGTTGATAGGTTGACCAAGGTATCCCATTTCTCTCCCATTCGATCTTCCTATACTGTTTCTATGGTGGCTAGGGTGTTAATGGAAGACATTGTTCAATTACATGGGATAACGCACAGGATTATTTCTGATAGAGATCCGGTATTCACATCTGCGTTATGGACATCTTTGCAGTGGTCCTTAGGGACTAAGTTGAATTTTAGTTTTGCCTACCATCCAGAGATAGATGGTTAGACTGAGAGAGTCAATCAGGTGCTTGAGGATATGCTTCACATGTATGTCATGGACCAACAATCTCAGTGGGAAGATTATCTGCATTTGGTCGAGTTTGCCTATAACAATGGCTATCATAGTTCGATTGGCATGGCTCCATTTGAGGATTTATATGGTCGTCCTTGTCATACCCCTTTTAGCTAGGATCAATTAGAGGACAAAGTTCTTCTTGGACCTGAGATGCTTTGTGACATGGAACAGCAGGTAGCTCACATCCGAGAGCATCTTGTAGTGGCTCAGGACAGGCACAAAGAAGTTTGCTGATGCACACAGAGTTGATCAGCAGTTTACAATAGGTGATCGAGTGCTTCTTCGAGTTTGTCCTCAGAAGAGCCCTATTCGTTATGGAAAGTGTTCTAAGCTTGCACCCCATTTTGTGGGTCCGTTCGAGGTGTTAGAGCATATTGGTCATGTTGCCTATCGCTTGGCCTTGCCACCTAGTCTTTCGTAGATTCATGATGTGTTTCATGTTTCTATCCTGAGGTCATATTTTTCTGATGTTACTCATGTACTTCATTGGAATGCTCTACAGGTCAAGGATGGTTGGCTAGCTCTAGAGCCCGTGGCCATGGTGCAGCATAGGAGACTCATTCTCAGAGGCAGGGATATTGAGCAGGTGAGGGTCCAGTGGGACCCCAATGATGAGACTTCAGCAACATGGGAGGATGCTTCCCATATCAGAGAATCCTAACCTTACTTGTTTTTTGGCTTATAGGAGTAAGTCGGATTTAAGGGGGGGAGGATGTAATAACCCTCCTAGTTGCTAGTTGGACTCAGTAGTTTTTATGCTTTGATTTGATACATTGATACTATGATAGTACTGGTTTGGTGTGATTGGTTAGTTAGACTTTTGATGATGTTGTTATTCCATTTGTGGACATGATTATTTCATATGACATTGTGGTTGGTGATGTTAGTTGATTTTTAGAATTATCTTATGATACAATGATTTAATAAATTATGTCATGAGATGAATTGTTAGTTTAGAAATGTTGTTTTATCAGTCATATTATAATTGTTAGGATAGATGTGATGAAGGAAAGTGTAGCATCACTCATTGCAAGTGCTCTGTTACGCTACGATTCCTTCTCACAATACAATGCTTTGATTTTATATATATATGCACATGTACATGACTTCGTTTGTATGTAGGTATTGCAAGTACATAGTCTCGATTCCACCTGCTTTGGTAGGATAGGGCGAGCACCAATAGCCCAATGGTCAAATGTTGAAACAGAGGTAACAATGAAGTCATCTCGAGTCCCATGTCAAACCGTTGAATTGATTGGTATTGTACATTTTTTTCTTGTAGTTGTCGTCATTTTTGGTTTGTGTTTGTGTATTGCCGTATTTTATCAATGTGGCACTTTATAAGTTATGATTTATTTAATTTAAATGATTGTGTATTTTAATGTTAGATTAAATTGTTTTTAAATATTTAGAAGTTTTAGTTTTAATGTTATGAATCTTATTAGATACTAATTAAATATTAAAATGTATTTATTATTTTAATTAATTATTTTGTTAAGGATAATTATTAAAATAAATTATTAAAATAAAGTATATTTTGTGAAAAAAAATAAATCTTGCAAAAGCAGTTTTGAAAATAGAAAAAAAAAAAAAAGAAACTCAACTAAAATGAAATTAGATAGTTCTTTTTATGAGATATTTTTTTTAGAAATTTCAAAGAAAAGAAAAAGAGGCATCTTTTATTAGTTGCAGAATGGTGAGTTTTCATTCACGGGGGAAAAACGTGACAGAAGTTTCAAAAAAAAGAAAAGAAAATAAACATAATGTTGAGAAAAGGTGGAAATCTTCGGTAGTTTGCATGAAAGGGATTCTATCAATTAATTGTTGCATGTTTTGGGAAGGTCTTTGGAGACAATATTGGATTTGAAGATGAGCACGATGTTCTGAAGAAGAGGAAGAACGAAAGTTGTTCAAGAAGACTATCGGGATCAAGTGAGCTTCATCAATTTTCTCAACCAAGCGTAGGATTCCAGATTCCACTCTCTTCTCTTATATTTTTTTTAAATCTGTAAAAAGAATAGAATAGTGCTTGAATTAATTTGTACTGGTGACAAAAAATAAATAAACAAATGAATAAATGTGGTTGATTGTCTGAAAGAAAGAAAACTTTTGTTCAAATAGAAGATAAACAGAAGAAATTAAAACTATTCTTTAAAGATATTCTGTGACTTTATTTTATTTTAATTTTTGACTATAAATGAAATCCATTTTTTCTTAAAACCTGGAAAAAAAAAATGTTCTAGTTTCTCTAAAATCTAGTTATGAGAAAAGAATGTCCTTCATCATATTCCTTAAATGTACTGCTATATATGTATATATGTGTGAAATATATCCATGTATTTAAATTCCATTGATCTATGTATCTGTGTCATGGATTTATATATATTGATTTCTACAGTAATATATATATATATATAATTAATATAAGTCTGTTAATTTCGCATTATAATTTTTTTGAAAGTTTGAAATGTAATAAAATCATTTTTTTTGGGCCGTATCGGCATACCAGGGGCGAAGATTAATTTTATTAAACCCTGTGTTTTGTTTTTGTTTTAAAATAAAATTTATTTTGGCCGAATAGGCCGTCGGAATCCGTATATGGTCGGATTTTTATTTATTATGACTATGTGTTCATTTTTATTTAAAAAAAAAAAAAAATAAAAATAAATAATAAGTGTATGGGGTTTGGGGAGGGCACGCAGGCGTACCCACCCCACCCCCCTCATGGACTTATCCTTACGAGCTATGCTCATTTCCCACTTGATCTCTCTGTATGTAGTAAGGCCATCGGCCTTTCTACGTGCAATTTAACTTTAATTTATTTTATTTTATTTTATTTATATTTATATTTTTATTTTTATTTTGGTTTAAAATTTATTTTATTAAATATTATAATTATAATTATTTTATTTAATGTTATTTCTATTTTAAAATATAATTCTTTTGTATTTTATTCATGGTGTTAATGACGTTTATCTATACATAATTATATGTTTTATTATTAGGGTATTATTTTATCTTTTGTTATAATTGAGCAAATAATTTAAGACAGAAAATTAGTTTTATTTCGTTCTATAAATGGATTATTCTGAGTTAGTTATATTTTATTATTTTCTTTTGTTGTAACAATTAGTGAGATTAAGTTAATAAAATGATCAGGAATAAATCACATTAAATTATTTATTGTCCTACAAAATTAATTTGTGTCCTTCCGTTATGGTTATTGTTTTGTGTTGCCCTTGAGGGAACCCTATTGTCTTGCAACCCTTGATCCAGAGGCATGTTTAGTTGTGAATGTTTTCTTCATCTTAGTTATACTTTTGGAATTGAAACTTTTGGTTTTGTGCTTGGAAGGGTTGAACGGTATTGTTAAGACTTTTGGTTATGAGTTATCGCGAGAGGGTTAATGCCTCACATGTTCTTGTTTTGAGTTTTATGTTTTTATTTTTTAGTTCAACCCTTGCCTAGTTCTTGGTTATATTAGGGGTCTTAGGGAGAGTGGCTCTTCATGGGGGCCGGCACCTCGGTTAAGAGGAAGTGCACAGGAGAACTGATGTAAGAGTAGTTAAACAAGTAATAACCTAAAAATAGATTTAGGGGGATGGGTAGTAAAACACTCAAGATAATAAAAATTGGATTCCTTGTCTATGCATTAGGGCTAACATAGACTAATGATAGATTGAGAAGGTCATGGTCGGCAAAGTCACAATCTCATCTTCATGAGAGGTTATCGACTCTGCATGAGCTACCCTATGGTGCCGGTGCCTCAAGTAGGAGGAAGAGCCAGGATATCCATAGATGGGTGCCAACACCTCAAGTTGGAGGAAGAACTAGGAGATCCCATGAGAGCTATGCGATGACACTCTCCACTAGACTTCCTATTTGCCTTGTTGCTTTTTGCCTTTGGAAATGTATTTTGGATTTTGAATGTTGTATCAGTTTCCTTAGTTTCGTACTCCTTTTGTGATTATGATTCTTATGGAAGTGATTATGAACATTCTTTGGTGACTTGTTATTGTTATTGCTTGGTTTAATTGTAGTCTCTGATTTTTGTATTTGAGTTTTTACCTTGTTGTTCATGGAGTTGGTTTGACAATCATGGTCGAGTTAACTTCATTGTGACCTCTGAGCACAGGGGGTGAGTTATCTATAATTCACATGGTTGGGTGGAACGTGCTCCGCACCCATTGGGTTCCCCTTCAACATCCTTTGTTCGTAGCTTTTCCGCAGTTGGAGTTGTACCAATGCTCACTTTTTTATTCAAAATTCATTGTAATTTGTATCATCCAACTTGTTTGGGAAATTCATTGTAATTCTTATATCAAAAGATTGTAATGTAACATTGTAACAATGATGTAATAGTTAGGATTTTATGTAACCTTATTTGATGAGATACTATATGGTTGTAATATGGGTTATGGTGATACTTTCACTCTTGGTTTATGGATGAACATTTATTCATGTTATTATAATATAATTGGTTACGTGGTTTATTATTATCTTTTATTTCCATTTTGTTGTTGCAAAGTAACCTCGCGTGCCCCAGAGAACTAAGTGTGGTAATGTGATGTAATATGTTATGTGAATATGGTTAATGTGTTGTATATTTAATTTATTTTCTTTTAAAAAAAAAAATTTATTTTCCTTGTGTGTGTTCTCTAGGGTTTGCACGATGGGCGTTACAACAAGAATTTTTGTACTAGGAACCACCAAATTGTAGCCAATGAGAATAAGTCGGGTTTCTTCACCAACTACTACTACAATAGGCCTGACTAAAAGTATTTTAGGAGAATCCCTTGACCTATAAGATCTTTATAACTTATCTTTCCATTTTTAAGGAGGAAAATTATTGTTCAACTTGAACTATTATTTAACCCCCTTTCTAGAAATCATTACTAAAATCCTTAAAAAGAAATAATTTCATGCATTCAAGTATAAGTCTCATCTCATTTGATTCCATGTAGTTGAAGGAATGGATGCAAATAGTATCACACAACTAGGCCCCTTATATAGCTCTCCATGACTAATGGACTATTAGATAACCACTCAAATATCTTTATTCACAACATCTAGGGGAAATCACTTGGATCTTTGCTAAAAAGCTTTAAAATAGTTATATTTGCTCATTATTATGTATCTAAATTTGAACTTATTAGAGATTGATCTAAACTTGATGAAGTATAGCCACTACTTTGAGATCAGATCTTGCATGTACAAAACATAAAGGAAAATGAGTTTGGTTGCTAGTCATGCAAAAATTTGTTATGGGGATTTTGTAGTGGCTATTATCACTAGGATTCTAATAAAGCATTCACTCAATTACTTCACTATTTGAAACACTATAATTATCCTTATTGTCCTCCCTTGGATGTAAAGGAAGTAATCTCTATACAAGTAGTGGTGATAAATATTGACTTCTTGAAGACAGTCTCTCTTCCATGGGATTGGAATTAGGAAAATTTTTCTTTAAAGTCACATTATTTGGGTAATGTGTATTCTTATATGAATCAAGGATATGCAGTATAAATCCAAAACCCCCTCAAGATTTATAAGTTTCTATATCTTTATCACATACACCTAGACCTATTGTGTGATTACCAATTTCACATGAAAAAATGGTTGACTTGACATTAGGAAGATTTTTATTGATTTGTTGATCACTAATCTTAAAATTTGTAATCTACTACCCCATCAAAGATCCATGTGATCAAAGGTTTATATTCCATAAACATCACTTCTAGAAGTGTTACCTAAATAAACTAAATGTTCTAGAGAAGGACTATAAATTTGTAGTGTGTCTCTTGTATTCAACATATTTGTTGATATTGTGGGAAATGGTTCCCCATGGATCTAACTTCCAATTTTTTTATGTATACCATTTTTTGGGCCATATTAGTGCTATTGTGAGAGAGAAATTAGTGTGGCTAATTCATTAATGTGACTGGCAATGCTATAACTACTTATTCGTTGAGTTGTAGTTTTAATGTCATCTTTGCTAGCTTGACTCAAAAGGTAGCTATATTTCAAAGATGACTAAATTCGTTCATTTCTTGGTTACTTCTTTGTTTCCAAGTCAAGAATCAAAACAGTATTGCTACTAACATTCCCACTCAAATAATAATCAACATCAAGCACCCCTCATGGACAAATTGAACTTAAAATAGTTTCCTATAGGGCCAATGAAAATACATCACCAATTTTTTTTTAATGTTATTATGAGTGCCTCTTTTATCAATAAAGTAGTGCATCAGAACAACAATACCTATTCCTTGTTGAAGTATAAGCCATGCAATGTTGGTAGCCATAAGTGATACAAATGTTACATAGTGCTTTCCAACACAATTATTTTAAATATTTAGACCTTCACTATCAAGAAACTCCCATTGAAAGTCTCTATTTTTTTATTTCTTGGAAATGAAAAAGGGGGATATGCACAAGTTTCAACAAACCCTCCATGATATACTTCAAGCTACCCTAATTCAACTTGTATTATAATGAACACTTGTGCTCAATAATACCCCTTCTCAATAAAAAAATGATTCTCAACACTATGATAAAATAAGGGCCGATGTTTTGAAATCTCATTCACTTAGTCCCTAATCAAGAAAAAACCTAAAAACCCACTCTACCCATTTGACACCAATCATGAGAATCAATAGAGATTAAAATTGAGAAATCTTGAGATACATGTCTATCATGAACTCCGCATGCTTCACTCTACATGGTTGGGGAATGATGATCTCCTAGGATTATATGACCATCTCAAGCTTCTCTTCACTCTTCATGAGTGTATCTCTACATTCTATTATTCTACAACAAGGCCTTCATGACTCTGTAGCTACTAGCTAATGAAAATATAATATTACATGTGTATATATTTGGAAGATAAGTGTTAGAAATGTCCTCTCCATAGTACTTTCATAGTAAGAATTTGAAAATAAACTTGGTTGCAATATAAAAGGCTTTATGAAGTATAAGCTTAGAGTGCTAAAAACCTAGAAAGACTCGGCCTTCTCATACATTTTAAAATTCACCAAATGTTTTTTACATTTTTTCATGCATGTGATGACTTATTTTTTCATTTTTCTATTATAAGACTTGGGAAATAAGATAGTTTTATGAAAAAAAATCTTTATTTTGAAAACTCAATATAAGCCTTTTCATTTTTTCCCTTCTTTCACTTAGTATGAGATTTTTCCATTCAAAATGGAAAAAAAGTATAACAGATAATCATAAATTAACAGTTACACTAAAATCCTAGATTAGGATTTGGTCCCAACAAGTTTACTTTGAGAATGCCATCATTTATTATAACAAGTGCTCCAAAATTGGTAATCTTATCTTTGACTATAAATCCTTGATTGAAGGCTAGAAGAAACCTAAAATTCCTACCATTCCTTAGGGAGATCTCAAAAAAATATACCCATTTAAATCTATTATTTTGTATATCCTAAAGACTTGTCCTAAATCTAGGGCTATGGAAGTTCAAGGCTTAGTCAGTCCTCTAGCTACTTTAGACATTCATGTATCTTTACTAGACCAAACCTAATGAAGATATGTCTCTAAATGAAATCCATATTTTGGATTCACCTACTTCTAATTCCTCGAAAGGAAAGAATGCTCAAATGCCCACTATGGAAGAAAAACTTCCAACACAAATGGTATCCCAAAGTCTTAAAATTCTTGATGATATGCTACTAAGGAGGAATAATTTCACTATGGAAGTAAATGACATGGAAGATGGGGAAATTTATTGTAATCAAAATGAATTTGATAAGTCCTTAGTTGAGTCCACTAAATCCTTCTAGATAGAAATAATATAAGGCCCCCAAACTGATAGCAAACAAAATGGTGTTGATGATTGGATGACACCCAAGAAAAAAGGGAAAACAAAAAGGGGTTGATGTGGGGTTAAATACCAAAGAAGGTAGAAATTACCAAAGGAAAAAAATGAATAGGTAAATGACCAAGGATATTTCTATTGGAAAACAAAGGAAATTTGTAGCATCCTAAAAAAATAATAATACAAAGTTCCCTTCATGGAAGATAAGAGGGATCAATATCCTACACAAACATCTAGCTCTAAAGAACTACATTTTGTAGCACAAGATTGGAATCCTCTTATTATAAGAAGTTAAGATGTGAAAAAAAAATTTGAATTTATTTCTATGAACTTTTGTCCAACTTCCTACTTTCTAATCAATGATGCCTTTAGTGCCTTAGGGGGTCTTGTTGTTATATGCAACCTACACAAGTTGAGTGGCTTTGAATTATTCCAAACTAAACATAGCTTAGGTGTTTTTTTATTTCTATTGTTTGATTATCTTGGATATTCATTAATATCTATGCCCCCAAAATAAGAAATTCTAGGCAAATTATTTGGCTTGAACTATGTGGTTGGAATTTTTGCAATAATGAGGCACATTGGATGCTTGTGAGAGACTTCAAATCTTTTCTTTACCCTTCTAAGAAGTGTAGAGAGCTAATTGATTACGCTAACAACATGGCTATCAAGGTTGACCTTTTGAATACTACTGGTCTTATATACATGCACCTTCAAGGTCAACCTTTCACCTAGAAGAATAGTAGACATTGTGAAAATTGGATACATGTTAGATTGGTTGATTCAATTTTTCCTAACTGGGAAGCCCTATATAACTCCAACTTGCTTGCTCTACCAAGGACAATGCTATACCATAACCAACTTCTATGAATTTGGGAGGAAAACACTATAGCTAGTCCTTTTCCTTTCAAATATGAGATAATTTGGAGCTTTCACCCTAGCTTTAAACACAAAATATCAACTTGGTAGAATATTCCCAGTCAAGGATTTTTTATGTACCATGTTTCTCAAAAGCTCAAAAATATCAAAAAAATGTTAAAAGATAGAACAATTGGGTATTTGGTGATGTGTTTCACTAAAATATGACTTGATGAATAAAATCAAATATATCTAGGTAAGAATAACTAAAGGTTATATAAGTGATTAGAATTTCCACCTTGAGAAGGATTATCACCTTGATTGGTCTAAATTTATCAAAAAAGAAGAATTATTGTAGAAAAAAAATTCCATAATACAATGGTTAAAAGAAGATGAATGCAATTCTAATTTATTCCATATATCTACCCTCAAACATAAGAAAATAAATTAGATAACAAAACTTAAAGATAATCTTGGCACTAAAGGCACTACCTCAGTACAAATTGTAAATATTACCTCCAACTACTATCAACAATCATTTGTTGGCATTTAATATCAATCACATTACTGTCTTGGATGATCATTTGTTGGAAAACACCCCTTCCATCTTAATGAATATTGATAATTATATTGCAAGTATGAGTATTTGGTGATGTCAGTGATGTCAACAAGTTTGTGTTGTCATTGATGTCTATTAAGTTTGTTGCAAGAGTGTGAGCACTTGTTGCTTGATTAGTTGCATTATGTTGTCATTAGTAAAGCTACTAGTTTCAACCTCTAGTTTTTCTTTGATAATATTATGTCAATGGACAAGTACTAAAGTTGAGGAGGATGTGTTTTTGGTGCTTGGTTTCCAAGTGCTTTTGAAAAAATTGATAAAAAATAGGAAATAGTGTGTTGTAGTGGCATTTTGGGTGATAGAGTTATGTATTGATTTTGCTTCACATTTCTAGGTTGAAGATCTACCTATGCGATTAGGATATGTTGGTGAGAGGTATTCAAAGGCTTTATATTCAAGGTTTGGTGTGTTGTATCGTTATACAAAAGAATTTGTGTTCATTATTTCGTAACTATGCATTGTAGAGGTGTTTGGGATAAATTTTTTTGCTCCACATTTCTCCATAGTTGTATTTTAGGTCTTGAAATTTTGAAGGTGTGTTGATGGTGTTAGTAGTTTACCTTAGTCAAGTGGGTTTGAGGTTTGGTGCTTCGAAAGATGGTTTTCTTAATGAAAATGTATGGTAGAGTTACTTGAGTGTATTGTGTGTGTACATTATTCAAGTGGAAGTTGTTGTGAAAGACTTTGTTTGATTTTAGAGAGTTTGAGGAATATTCTATATTGTTCTTAAGTGTGATGTGCAATTTGTAAGTTGTCCCTAGTTTTGAGGAAGTGTGTACTTAAAATTTTAATGGTGTTTTCACAAGTAATGGTTGACTTGGTGTTTACACTACATGCAATGGATAATTATTGTTTCTGGAAGCATGTTGTAGTGTGGTGTTGTTTATTTGGGTCCCAATTAATTTTTTGTGAGGTCCACATTCACTTCTACCCACCACAAAAGTTATTTAGAATTGACCTAAATTGAATTTTCATGGTTGAGGTGCATATCCAACCTTGGAGAAGGTTTCAAGGTTGAGGAAGGTATAAGTATAATTTGAGTTGTTGAAGGATGTGAATATAGGTGTGTGAGATTAGAAGAATTTGAAGTGAATTTTTTTAGAGTGTTAAATTGAGTAATGCAATGCAATATTTCATGTGTTAGTTTACTAGATGTAGTGAGAAAAAGGTGGCTACAATTCTTCATTCAAACTGTAAAGGTGTTGAAGTCATTATAGTGGATTGGTTTTTGCATTGAGATGATTTTCTCTATGTAACATTCCTTATCTATCTTCTTTCTTATTCTAGTAGTGACCCTTTTACCAATGAGTTTTTCTTCTTTAGGAAGTGATCCCTCCAATTGTGACCCCTATTGTAATTGTTGTTGATATTACTCATATTGTGAGATAATCCTCACTTCGATTTTTCATTTCTTTGATTTTCCACATAAATCTAGTGTTCTCCTATGTATGGTGTTAAGTTGTTTCAGTTTCTATTACTTAAATTTCATGCTAATTCATCATAACAAATTTAAGGGTTTAATAAGTCAATGCAGATATAAATGTTAATGAGGGTTTTGAAGCTTTAAGGTACAACTGATTCACCCCCCCCTCTCAATTGTCTTTTGCATTCAACAATTGGTATCATAGAAAGGTTCCTTGGAAGAAATATTAACTTCTTAAGGTAGATCTAGGATGGCACACAAGAAGGAGATCCCTATATTTGATGGAATGGACTATGTATTTTGGAAAACAAGGATTACAAGATTTTTGGAGAATCTAGGATATGATGTCTAGAAATTTGTTAAGGATTGATACACTATCCCTACAAATAGTTTGAGAAATGAAGCTGAACTCAAGGCCTATGAAAGAAATAGAAAAGAAAAGTATGCTCTCTTGAGTAGGTTTACAAATTTTGAATTAGTGAAAGTTATGGATCTGAAAATTGGTGAAGTAATTTGGGAAAAGTTGAAAACTTTTTATGAAGGAGATGATATGGTCAAACAAGCTAAGATATAGAATTTAAAGACATTTGAGAACCTACAGATGTCTAAAGATGAAAACATTACAAGCTATATGTAGGGGGTAGATGAAGTGGTCAGCTCCATCAAAGGTCTTGGAAGAAATGTCAAAGAATCAAAAGTGGTGAATAAAATTATTAGAACCCTTGCTAAAAATTATACTCATAATGTTATTGCTATTGAGGAATCTTAAAATCTAGATTAGTATTCTAGAGATTGATTGTATGACTCTTTAACTGCATTTCAAATGAGAGAATTTGGTACTAAGAATGGTGCAAACATTGAGACTACTTTTAAGGCTGCAAAAATAGAGAAGATTGAAGAACCATTTTAGGAAGATATTGATGATGTGTAGGCTAACTTTGTGAGAAGAATAAAAAGAGTTACTAGTAATTACAAAGGTAAGTTTCCTTTCAAATTTTTCAGTTGTGGAAAGATAGGTCACTATGCTTCAAGATTTCCAAAAAGAGTTATGAATGACAAAAAAAAAGGAGAAAAAAGGTAAGATGACTAGGAAAAGCCATTATGTTAGTGAGAATGCAAGTATTTATAATTATGTTGAATGTAACTATAGAGATTATAATGGTGTATGATTGTTCATGGCTTTAAAATATTATCTTTTTTATTCTAACTCTGGAATATGTCTAAAGCAATATCCTCCAAAGAAAAAGGTTAAGATTGGGAGTACTTTGGTATCTACTTTTCATGCTAGAGAGGATAAGAACTATTAGATCATTGAGAGTGGTTGCTCTAATAATATGACCATCTACAAGATTATTTTTTTAAACTTGAAAAGTATGATGGAGGACTTGTTAGATTTGGTGATGACTCAGGTACTAAGATATGTGGAATGTGTTCAATTAGTTTTGATGGGAAGCATAATACTGAATATGTTTACTATGTTAAAGGTTTTAAGGTATATCCTTTTGAGTGTTGGAAAAGTGCATATCAAAGGATAGAATCTTAGGTTTTTGGATGATGGATGTGAGATAAAAAATTGTTCTAGAACTGTGATTGTTGTTGGAAGAAGGATAGATGAAAATGTTTTTCAACTCAAGGGTGTTGATGGTCACTGTTTTATGACTTAGATCAATGAAATTTGGTTATGGGATAGGAAGATTTTTCATATTAATTTTGATAATATAGTAAGAATCAGTTCAGCTCAAGTACTGAGATATTTTCCAAAGATTAAAAAGTCTACAAGTGTTTTTTGCAAGGATTGTCAAACTGGAAAACAAACAAGAAGAAGTTTCTAAGGAAAATAAAAATATTCTTCCAGATTACTAGAATTGGTGCATACAGATCTTTATGGTCCTACAAGAACAATAAGCCTTCAAGGTGATATTTGTTTCATGCTTTTTATTGATGGTTATTTTAGAATTACATGTGTTACTTTTCTTAAATAAAAATATAAACCTCTAGAGAGATTCAAAGAATTTAAAGTTATGGTTGGGAATGAGATGGATATGAAGAACAAATGTTTGAGGTCTAATAGAGGTGGGGAATTCACCTCTAATGAATTTAACATGTTTTGTGAGAATTATGCCATAAATAGGAACTTATGTAACCCTAGAACCCCTCAACAAAATGGAGTGGTTGAAAGGAAAAATAGAATTGTTCAAGAAGTTGTAAGGACTATTATGAAAGAAGCTAACTTAACGGAAGTGTACTAGAGAGAAACAATTCATATTGTTGTTTATATACTTAATAGAGTTCAAGAAGAATCAAACAACACAAAGACTCCTTATAAGTTTTTGTATGGAAGGATACCTACTATCGAATACTTTATAGTGTTTGTATGCAAGTATTATATCAGAAGAGATGAAAATTTTAGAAAGTTTGATTCAAGGCTTGATGAAGGAATATTCCTTGGATATTCTACTAAAAGAAAATCCCACTGGTGCTACAAAAAAAGACTAAGAAAGATTCAAGGTTGATGAAGATCTTCAAAATTCACTGGTGATAGATGGATATGAATTAGGTGAGCATGATTGCGGAGAGAAGGAAAAAGAAAAGGAAAGGGAAGTGCAGATTGAAGAGGAAGAAGCTCTAGGAAAGACAAATAGAACCCCTAAGTATGTACAAAGGAATCATTCTAAGGAACATATCATTGGAGACAAAATAAAAGGTGTATTGACAAGAAGGAAAGTTATTGAAGAAGAGGTAAATCTATGTTTACTTTTTGAATTTGAACCTAAAATAGTGATTGAGGCATTCAAAGATGAACATTGGATGAAAGCTATGGAAGAAGAACTATTGTAAATTGAGAAGAATCAGACTTGCGAACTTTTCCCAAGGCCTAAAAATAAAAATATAATTGGATATAATTGGTTTTTCATAAAAAAACTAAATGAGAATGGAGAAGTGATAAGGAGAAAAGAAAGGCTTGTGTGTAAGCGTTATTCACAAGTTGAAGGAATAGACTTTGAGGAAAAATTTTCTCTGGTGGCAAGAATGGAAGCTATTAGGATTTTTTTGGTTTTTTCAACACACAAGAATTTTAAATTCTATCAAATGGATGTGAAGTCTTCTTTCTTGAATGGAGAATTGGAAGAAGTATACATGGAACAACCAGGAGGATTTTAGTAATCAAATAAACCTAATATGGCCTAGTAATTGAAGAATACATTATATGGATTGAAACAAGCTCCCAAAGCTTGGTATGCAAGGTTGGATAGTTATTTGATACAACAAGGACTCAATAAAGGTACAATAGATAGTAATTTTTACTTTAAGGTTGAAAAATATAAGATCTTGATTGTGGTTGTGTATGTTGATGACATAATTTTTGGAGGTAATGAAGCTATGTGTAAGAAGTTTTCAAAGGAGATATAGAAAGAATTTGAGATGCCTACATTTGGGGAATTAATTTCTTCCTTGGGCTACAAATCAATCAAACAAAAAAAGGTATATTCATTTCACAATCAAAGTATGTAAAACAAATGTTGAAGAAGTTTGGAATGGAAGACTCTAAACTAGTATGTACTCCTATGGTTTCTAATTAAAAACTAAGAAAGAATGATGAATCTCCTAAGGATGATGAGAGAAATTACAAATCAATGATTGGTAGACTTCTATATCTAACTACTACTAGACTAGATATCATGAATGTAGTTTGTCTTGTGGCTAGATTTGAAGAATATCCTAGGGAGTGACATGTTGTAGTAGTGAACATGATATTAAAATACATAAAGGGAACATTAGATCATGTCTAATGCTATCCAATAGATACTAATTTCACCTTGAGTCCTTACACAAATGCAAATTGGGTTGGTTGTGTCGATGACAACAAAAATACAAGTGGTGGTACATTCTTTCTTCGATGTAGATTGGTATCATGGCTAAGTAGGAAACAAGGTTTAGTATCTTTATCTACTACAAAGGTTGAGTAAATTTTAGAAGCATCTTATTGCACATAGGTTTCATGGATGAGGAAAACATTGAAGAGTATCAGAGTAGTGTATGATAAGCCTATTTCTATCTTTTGTGACAATACAATTGCAATAAATATTTTAAAGAATCTAGTGATGAATTCAAGGATAAAACATGTTTCAATTAGACAAAAAATTACGAGAGAAGATTGTGGAGAATAAAGTGAAGCTTGAATACATTCCTACAATGGATCAGATTGATGATATATTCACTAAGGATCTTTTTAAGGATACTTTTGAGTATCTTTGGGAGAATTAGGGGTGATTTCCCCTCCTTAATTGAACTAGATGTATAATGAAATACATTATTCTAATGGATCTCAACATTCATTCCTCATTATAGACTATTTTTTGTGGTTACCTCTTAGGGGGAGTAGCTAGTGCATTGCTAGTTGTTGAAGAGTGTTTGTTTTCATTTGGTACAGGTTGGTGTGTGATACTAAGGGGGTGTATTTAGAGCAATAAAGGAAATATGTTTTAGAGAATTAGTAAGTAGGTTGTTTGATGTCAGAGGAAGAAAATAAATAGTGCAAACATTTTAGTCCTTTTCCATTAATGTCAAAGGGGGAGAGAGAACATATGAAAAATAATAAGTAATAAGGGGAAGAAAAAGCCATTAGCCATTTAGGTAGAAATAAAAAGGCTATAAATGAAGAGATAACAATATGTAAAAGATAAGTTATTCAGGGGCAGAAGTAATATGAAGAGTTGTAGTGTGTTGGTGTTTAGAACTGTTGTTCCTTTGATCATTTTTCACATCATGTGTTACCATCAATCACAAAAGGGGATATTGTTGCAAGTATGAGTAGTTGGTTGTGTCAATGATGTCAACAAGCTTATGTTGTAATTGATTTCTATTTAGCTTCTTGCAAGAGTGTGAGTAGTTGATTCTTCGATTAGTTGCATAACGTTGTCATTAGTAAAGATACTAGTGTCAACCTATAGTGTTTCTTTGATAAGAATATATCTATGAATGAGTACTAAAGATGATGAGGATATTTTTTTAATTCTTTTAATTCCAAGTTAATTTGAGAAAATTTGATAAAAAGATGAAATAGTGTGTTCTAGTGGTGTTCTAGGTGATAGAGTTGTGTTCTAATTTTTCTCTACATTTCTTCTAGGTTGAAGATCTACTATTGTGATTGATATATGTTGGAAAGAGGTTCTCAGAGGTGTTATATTCAATAATTGGTGTGTTGGATCATTGTACAATAGAAGTCATGTTCACCAATGTGTGACTGTGCATTGTAGAGGTGTTTGGGAGAAATGTTTCCCCTTTGCATTTCTCCATATTTTTTTTTATCTTACAATTCTAAATGTTTGTTGATGGTGAACATTGATAGTTTACCTCATTCAAGAGGGTTTGAGGTTTGGTGCTTGGAAACATGGTTTTCTTAATGATGTTTATGGTAGACTTATTTGAGTCTACTAAGTGTTTACATTCTTTAGGTGGAAGTTATTGTGAAGGAGTTTGTTGGATTTTAGAGTGCTTAAGAAATATTTAGATAATTCTTAGGCATGATGTGTGTTTTGCAAGTCATCCTTTTGTTTTAGGAAGCATGTGCTTAAAATTATAATGGTGTTTACATGGGTAATGACCAACTTGGTGTTTACACTATATGTGATGGATAATTATTGTTTGTGGAAGAGTTTTGGAGCATGGTGTTATTAGTTTGGGTCCCAATTTAGTTTTGATGAGGTCTGAATTCACTTCTATCTACCATGAAAGTGTTTTGGTCCTAACCTAATTTCAATTTGCATCTTTGAGGTGCATAGTTGACCTTGGATATGGTTTCAAGGTTCAAGATAGTATAACTATGATTTAATTATTTGAAGGATGTGAATATAGGTGAATAAGATGTGAAGAATGTGAAGTGTGGTGTGTTAGAGTGCAAAACTAAGTAATGCAGTGTGAGCTTTCATGTGTTATTTTACTTGATATAGTTAGTATAAGGTGGCTTTAATCCTTCATTTAGACTTTGAAGGTGTCAAAGTCATTGTGGTGGATTCTTTATTGAATTGAGATGTTTTTCTCTATGTAACATTCATTTTCTATCTTATTTTCTATTCTCTTAGTGAGGCTTTTGGTAGTGATCCTTTCTTCTTTGGGTAGGGTTCCCTCTAATAGTGAGCCCTATTGTAATCAGTGTTGATATTACTTATAGTGTTAGCTAATCCTCACTTTGGTTTTCCCTTCTTCGACTTTCCATGTAAATATAGTATTCGCCTGTGTATGGAGCTAGGTTGTTTCAATTTCTATTATTTTCTTTTCATGCTAATTCATCACAACAAACTTAAGGTTTTAATGAATGAATGCGGATCTAAATGTTAATGATGGTTTTGAAGCTTTAAGGTACAATTGATTCATCCCACCTCTTGGTTGTCTTGTGCATTCAATAAATTCCTCTATTCTTAATCTTATTAATCCTGAAAAAGGTCAAATCTATTTTTTTTAGCATGGGGGTTTTAACATCCCCTAGGTTTGATGGTTTCCCACTGACTTTCTTGTAGGAATTTTGGGATATTGTGGAAGAAAATGTGTTCCTTCCCTCAAAAGACTTCTTCAAATAAGGAAAAATTCTAATACAACTAAATCATACTTTAATATCTTTGATTCCTATAAATTCTAACCCTTAAAATATGGTTGATTTAGACCCAGCAATTTATGTAAATACCATCTATAAAATTTTATCCAAAATTCTTGTTAATAGACTAAAGCCCCTACTGGAGAAAATGATTAGCCCTTGTCAAAAATCCTTTTTCCCTAGCCACCAAATTTTGGATGCTGCCATATCCACTCATTAAATCCTTCATTATATAGATATTAGTAACAATTCTAGTATGGTGTTGAAGATTTACATTTCTATAGCCTATGATAAGGTTTTTTGGAATTTTCTTCATATATTCCTTGCTAAATTTGGTTTCAAATAGTCAGTTTTAAAACTCATAGATGAATGAATTTCCACTATTAAGTACTTCCTTCTTGTTAATGGTGTGCCCAATGCCTTCTTGAGTGTTGGTAAAGGGATCATACAAGATTTCCCCCTATCTCCATATTTATTCATCATGGTTTCTATTATTTTAAGCTACAATATTTATAAAATACTTATTGAAGGTACTATCTATTGGGAAATTAAAGTGTCTCAACCTTAGATTCCTAATATTGATTAATTTAATGTATTATTATATTAGTTTGTGTTATTTTATTGTAGGAGCCTACATCATCTTGTCATCAATTGGGACTCTCTAGTTGGGTGGCATCCTCATTTGAGGTGAGTATATTACACATCATAATCCCAAGTGGAGGTAGGTGTCCCACTTTCAAATCATGGACCTATGACAAGTTATGAAAACCTATGATAGATTCTATGAGGCATCATAAGGTGTCTTTTACATGAAGAATGTTCTCTCCCAAGTTGCATTATGATAGGTTGTAAGAGAATCAGGTATTCTTGGTAGGTTATGAAAAATTCTCTTGTAGTTGTGAGTGTCTTCAATTATGATAGATTCTATGCTAGCTCTAACATGTGTAATGTATTTGTCATAGCCTATTTTTATCATGTTTTTGGTTGCCAAGATTGAGGAAGGAATATTTGCGTGTTATGACAACTATAATGGGTTGTAAGGGAATATGTTACATGTGTCAAAATGCATGTTATGGTGTGGAATATTGTACCATGTTGATTTGGATGCCCATACTCTTCTAGATGCTTTTTATTGCTTGCATCTTTCTATATATTGGATTCCTTGCATTGTAGAATATATAGTTTGTTTATAGTTAGATGTTTTTTTCAAAACACTTGTTGAATAATATTTGTACTTAGAGCTTCATTGTAATCTTTATTTTAGATACTGTGGTAGTATTATGCGTCTAGAGGGTGGGCTTTTTTACCCAAGATGTTTTTTCCCCATGTGTCTCTAGCACCATTGTATTATATGTTCTTTTTGTTTTAACTTATATTCTTTGTATTTGTTTTTATTTCCATAACTAAATAAGGTATTGAAAAAAAATTGTGCAACTCTCCCTTACTTAAATTAGTGTAGGAAGTTATTTTTTCTCAACTGGCTTCCTTTTAGTTGGTATCAGAGCTTGGCCATCCTTGATTCCTTTATTGAGTTAGAAGGGATTTTTTAGATCATCTTTGTTTCAATAAGAATATTTTAGAAGTGTATTTTATGATCTTATTGCAAAAAAATGATGGCAATCACATCCGCAAGGATTGAGATGGAGAAGTTTAATGGTGGTAACTTTGAGCTTTGGAAGCTCAATAGCTCATATATTGTGAGCTATGGGTTGCTATTTCTAGAACTAAACCATTAGGCATGAAACAAGAAGAATAGAATCTCATGCATCAGAAATCCAAAGGATTGATTAGACTCTGTTTGGTTGATTCCATTCTCTTGAATATTCGTGAAGAGAAGACTACTACTTCTTTTTGGAAGAAACTTGGAGATGTTTATCAAGCTAAATCCCTACTAAAACAGATATTCCTTAGAAATAAGATGTAGTCTTTGAAGATGGAAGATGGAGGATTCCTCGAAGACCATTTGAATTCTTTTAACAAGTTGATTTCTCTATTAGGTTTAGTTGGAGAAAATATTGACAAACAAGACCATTGCATGCTCATGTTGTGTTCATTGCCAGACTCATGGGATCACCTAGTGATGACTATTTGAAACACAACAAAATATTTCTAGATGGATGAAGTGGTTGATTCATTTTTATCTAAAGAGCTGTAGAGAAATTCTTCTGAGATGGCCATGGAGGCCCTTGCTATATGTGATAGACCGAAGGAGAAAGGAAAAAAAAGGGACAAGAAATCTAATTCAAAGTCTTTCGAGATATGTAAGAAGTCCAAAGAAATTTTTTGGAGCTGTGGTGAAACTATTCACTTTCGAAAAGATTGCAAGAAGGAGAAGAAGAAAAACAAGTCTTTCTTTGGTTGTAAATCTAAAAAATCATCCCAAGATGAAGGAGAAGCGTTTATTGCAGCCTTGGAAACCCATGCATTAGAAGATGTGTGGTTGATAAATTTTGGTGCATCCTTTCACATGACCTCTCATAAATGTTAGTTTTCAACGTATGAAAGTATAATAGCAAGGTGGTGTACCTCTGTGATGACACTCACCTAAAGATCATTAGCTATGGAAGAGTCAAAATCAAATTTCCTAATGGATGAGTGAAGGGAATTGATGGTGTCATGTATATCCTAGGTTTGGCATGAAACCTACATTATGTAAGTTGTTAAATAGGTGCAGGACAATTGAGAGGGGGGGTGAATCAGTTGTCACACAATTCAAACTTGAAACTTTAACACTAGTCAATTCCACAACCACACTATTCTATTATTAAGTAAGAGTATGAAACACACATAACAAAAAGTAAATCAACACAATGAACACCAGATTTTTATGTGGAAAACCCAATATGGGAAAAACCACGGCAAGGGTTAATTCACAATATAAAGATTATAAAACTGAATATAGAGGCTCACTACCAAGGGCTCACTTCCCAAAAGAGGACTCACTATCCAAATACAAAGGCTCACCACCTACGGAAAGGACTCACTGTTCAATAGGGAGGCTCACTACCTACAAATACAAAAGAGAACAAAAGATCCACCATTGCAAATAATACACATCCACAACTTTTAATAAGAATTGTAGAAAACTTCAACTCACTACCTTTAGCTCACTGCCTTGAGGAATCCAACACAACAAGAATTGTTGTCTCAACTCACTCACACACACACTTCTACTCTTAGGATTTGTGGCACACTGTCATACAAATCTTCGCAATTTGAATTGATTTTATAACATCCTCAACCTTAGAAACTTTCACCAAGGTCGGCCACAAATATCTTATTTCATAAATTCAAATGAGGTCAGAAACTCAATTTTCCCACAATGGAAAAGAATAAGAGTGGACCAAAAAATATTTCAAGATCAAAAATAATACTCTCGAATCAACCACACATTTCCTCAATTAATGTTTATTCTCTAAATGAAGTTTAAACACCAGTTGTCCAAACCTAATGAAAACACAAATGAACATTGATTTACACACTTCCCAACATGAAGATGACATGTGGACTTGTCAACATGCTTCAATATGCATGAGAATACATCTCAGATTTTTTTAGATACATCTGCAACAAAAACAATATGCTTCAACTATAGAACACCTTTCACCAGTTCATCCTAACTATGCAAACCTACACTGGAATACTGAAACACGACTTTTGGATCACCAATCTTCATCCTTCTTTTCCAAAACATAGAGAACACCATCAAAATATGAAACCTAGATCCACAAGATTTGAAATAGAAAAAAAGAGGACTATAGAGTAGAGACATTTCTCCCAATCCATAGAAGATCAACTCTACTAGTAGAATACACATACCAGTGAATGCAATTTTCACTACTATCACACCAAAAGCTAAAACTCAAGATATATCACCACAAGATCACCATTATCAACTCTTTAGAACTACACAAGCATAGAATCAACACAAGCAAAACTCAAAGCACATACCAAATCACAATTTGAACACATTCATCACTCTGACTTCTCTTTTTTATTAATTTTCTCAAAAGAACTTGGGAACTCATCAACACAACACATCTACAACAACATAAAGATAGCTCCATGTATTCACAACATCTCAACAACATCTCAACTATACATATTCAAACTACAACATATTGAACTATCTTAACATCAATGACAACATCAATGACAACACCACTAGACTAGCTCATACTTGCATGCTCAATCTCCCCCTTTATCATTGATATTTCGAGAGAACATCTTATCTTTTACTACAACTATTTTTCACATGAATTTCTCTGCCCCTTCGACATCAATGGAAAAGAAAAAATGCTTTGATTACTCCCCCTTAGGAGCACACTCATACTTCAACAATGAAAACCTTTTCTACTCCCCTTGTGAAGAAGACTCATCTATCACTTTAGATAAATAAAGGATTTGTGATTTCATTGGATTGATGCACCTTCATATGCACTTAGTTTGGAGAAACAATGACCCCCAACTTCTCCCTAAGATGCTGAAAAGTATCCTTTGGAAGAGCCTTATTAAATATATTTTGTAATATGTTCCTTTGTTGTCCCATACTCCAATCTGACTTCATTTTTTGACACTTTTTGTCTCAAGAAATGGTATTTTATAGATATGTGCTTTGTTCTTGAATGAATAACTACGTTCTTTGAAATTTTTATTGCACTAGTGTTGTCACAAAAAATAGAAATAGGCTCATCACATACCACTCCAATCTCCTTCAAATTTTGCTTCATCCACAAAACCTATGTGCAACAATATATTCTACTTCTATAGTGGATAAAGAAATCGAGTCTTTCTTTTTACTCAACCATGAAACCAATCTTCTGCCAAGAAATAAATCACCACCATTGGTACTCTTCTAGTCATCTACACATCTATACCAATCAACATTTGTATAAGCATTCTAGGTAAAATCATCATTCTTAGGGTACCAAAATCTAATGTACCTTTAAGATATCTAAATATCCTCTTTATAGCTATGACATGTGCTTCTTTATGATCTACTTGGAATATGGCAACTAAACATACTATATACATAATATCTGATCTACTAGAAGTAAGATACAACAATCCACCAATCATAGATCTATATTTTCTCTGATCATTCTTAGTAGATTCATCATCTTTCCTTAGTTTACATTCAGTTACATTTGATTCTTTCATCATAGTTCTATCAGCTTTCTATACTGTCATGTTTTTCTTTCAACTACTCCATTCTGCTGAGGGTTTCTCAAAGCAAAAAAATCTCTTTTTATACCATGTTGTTCATAGAATGTATTAAATTCTCTAGAAGTGAATTCACCACCTCTATCAGATCTCAAGCACTTAATTTTCAAATTTACTTCATTTTCCACTCTTACTTTGAATACCTTAAACGTTTCCAGAGCCTGAGTCTTTTCTCTAAGAAAAGAAACCCATGTCATTCGAGTATAATCATCAATAAGAAACATAAAATAATTGTCACCATTTAGGCTTCTAGTCATATTCGGACCACAGAGATCAGTGTGAATTAACTCTGGCATTCTAGTAGTAGAGTGCTCTTTTCCCTTAAAGCTACATCTATTTTTCTTCCCCAACTGACAACTTCTACAAATAGTATTAGTAGGTCTTATAATTCTAGGTAGTCCTCAAACAATCTCCTTTGAACTGATCTTGACTAGATTATCAAAATTTACATGTCCCATTCTTCGGTTCCATAACCAACTTTCATTGACTTGAGATACCAAGCATTGACCATCAACTCCCTTCAGCTGATAGATGTTTCCATGAGTTCTTCTTCCAACAACAACCATATCTCCATTTTCGGACCCTTTTATAATTTCACAAGTATTGTTCTAAAACATAAGTTTAAATCCATTGCTACACATCTAACCAACACTTAGAAGGTGATTCCTCAAACCCTTCACATAATATACATCATCAGTATTGTTCCTCCATCAAAACTAATTGAACCTTTCCCACAGATCTTAGCTCCTGAATCATCACCAAACATAACTAAACCACCATCATATTTCTCAAGTTTTGTGAACTTACTCTTATCTCTGGTCATGTGATTAGAACATCCACTATAAATTACCTAGTAGTCTTCATCCTATCTTGCATGAAAAGTGGTAACCAAGGTACCTTCCATAATATTCTTCTTTTTCTTCGGAGCCTTCTCACTTACACATTTTTCAAAGTTAGTGGATACAGATTTATTTTCCAAGGCTAAGAATAACCATTCACTATCATCAACGTCATTCTTAGATTCATCATCAGAAATACCCGCTTCTTATTTAACATAATACAACTTCTTATACTTCTCATCCTTTCTATCCTTATCCTTATAGTCCTTGTTCTTCTTATGTGTAGCTCTATTTAGACATCTTGAAGCATAATGACCAATATTACCACAACTAAATAATTTAAAGGGAAACATACATTTATACTTTCTAGTGCATTTCTTCAACTTCTTGGTGAAGTTTTCTTCAACCTCATCATCACCATCACTATCTAGTTCTTCAATCTTCATTTCCTTAAATTTCATTTCCATCTTGTCTTCTTTCTAGAACTTCCTCATCTTGAATGCTTACAAGATGCCAAACAACTATTCTAAAGTGTACTTCTTAGGATCATACATTTCTTCAATAACTAAAATCTTATCGCTATGGTAGTCTGGTAGGGTGATCAAGATCTTCTCAATTATATCTTTATCTGATAGTTTTCCTCCTTGATTTCTAACTTCCTTTGTAGTCAACACAACTCTCTAAAAGAAACTTGTAAATTCCTTACCTTCTTCCATTTTTAGATTCACAAATCTACGCTTGGCCACCAAATTCTTTGTCAATTTCACTCTTTCATTTCCCTTGTACATGTCTTCCAACTTCTTCCACACTTCATATGCAGTATCCAAAGAAAAACCTTAGCTTGCTCATTGTTAGATAAGCCACTGTAAATAGCATACTTTGACTTCTCATTTTCTTCATAAGTAGAGATCTCATCTGCAATAGTTAGACCACCAAATGGATATGTATACTTTGTCTCAATAGCTTTCCAGGTCTTGAAACTAAGAGAGATAATGTATATATTCATCTATCCCTTCCAATCATTGTAGTCAGTTCCATTGAACATAGGGATCACCAACTTATGGGTCATCAAATCTTCCTTAAGCAATTAAGTTCTACACAAGGAACCAAAAGCTTTGATACCAATTTTTAAACAAACATAGGACAACTGAGAGGCCCGAGGGTTGAATCAATTGTCACACAATTCAAACTTAAAACTTCAACACTTGTCAATTCCACAACCACACTATTCTATTAATAAGTAAGAGCATGAAACAAAAATAATAGAAAGTAAATCAACATAATGAACAACAAATTTTTACATGGAAAACCCAATAAGGGAATATAAATATTATAAAACCAAATGCAAAAGTTCACTACCAAGTTCTCACTACCTATAGATACAAAAGAGAACAAAAGATCCACCACTATAATTAATACACATCCACAACTTTGAATAAGAATTGTAGAAACCTTCAGCTCACTGCATTCAAGAATCAAACACAATAAAAATTGTTGCCTCAACTCACTCACACACACACACACTTCTACTCTTAATATTTGTGGAAAAATTTCATCACTTTGCATCACACTGTCATACAACTCTTCACACTTTGACTTTCTTTTATACCATCCTCAGCCTTAGAAAATTTCACCAAGCTTGGACATAAATATCTTATTTCATAAATTAAAATTAGGTCAGAAATTGAAAATTCCCATAGTGGAAAGGAATAAGAGTGGACCAAAAGATATTTTTCAATATAAAATATAATATTCTAGAATCAACCACACATTTCCTCAATTAAGTTTTATTCTGTAAATGAAGTGTAAACACTAGGTCTGCCAAACCTAATGAAAACACAAATAAAAAATGATGCACATGCTTCCCAACATGAATATGAAATGCAGAATTCTCAACATGCTTCAATATGCATGAGAATAGATCTCAGATTTCTTTAGATACAACCACAACAAGAAGAATATGCTTCAACTACAAAACACCTTTCACTAGTTCTTCGGAACTGTGCAAACCTACACTAGAATATTGAAACATGACTTATGGATCACTAGTCTTCATCCTTCTTTTCTAAACCATAGAGAACAACATCAAAAGACAAATCCCACATCTACAAGATCTGAAATAGAATAGTGGAGGACTGCAGAGTAGAGACATTTCTCCTAGTCCATAGAAGGTCAACTCTGGCAGTATAATTCACATAATGGTGAATGCAATTTTCACATACTATCATACCAAATTCTAAAACTCAAGATATATCACCACAAGATCACCATTATTAACTCTTCAGAACTACATAGGCATAGAATCAACACAGGAGAAATGTGGAGCACATACTGGATCATAATTTGAAAACATTCATCACTCTAAATTTTCTTCTTTATTAATTTTCTCAAAAGCACTTGGGAACTCATCAACACAACACATATGCAATGACATAAAGATAGCTCCATGTACTCACAAAATCTTAGTAGCATCTCAACTATACATGTTCAAATGACAACATACTAAACTATTTTGACATCAATGACAACATCAATGACAACACCACCATACTAGCTCATACTTGCAACATAAGTAAACTAAATGATTCAAGAGTGCAAGTTATTTTCTTTGGTGGAGGATGAAATATGACTAGAGGACCTTTTTTTTTCACTAATGGTGTTCATGTTGGAACTCTATACAAGCTAGATGCATGCACAATATAGTGCAATAGTTCATATGGTGTACCAAAGAAGAGACCTTTGGATTCTTCATCATCACTATCAAATCATGCAATCAAGAAGTGTTTTGTAGCTACATATAATGGTCATGCATTTTGGGTACTTTAGGGTTCTCATTCCACTAAAATGAAGCTTCTTGTAGAGCAGAAAATGTTATGGCACCAATGTCATTTTCATATTAGTGAGAAGGTTCTTAGAACCCTAAAAAATAAGAGCCTTATTTAAGGTCATGATTATTGTAATCTTGAGTTTGAATTTTGCGAACATCATGTTTATGGAAAATAGCACCATGTTTCTTTTTAATCTAGTTATCAAAAGTCTTCTCAGGATTTGAAATATGTTCATTTAGATGTTTTTTATCTTGTGAATGTTCCTTCATTATCAAAATATGTATATTTTGTCTCTTTCATAGATGATTACAATAGAATGGCATTCGTTTATTTTCTCAAAAGTAAAGCTGAAGTATTTAGTTGGTTTATGGATTTTAAGGCCATGGTAGAAAATCAAACTAGTAGAAATATTAAGTGTTTGAGGAATAAAAATGGTCATGAGTTCTCCTCCATAGAGTTTGACAAGTTTTGCAAAGAGCATGTGATTGAGAGACATAAGACAACTTTGTACACTCCACAAAATATGGAGTTGGAGAGAGGATGAGAAAAATGTTGATGGAGAGGGCTAGAAGTATGTTGAGAGGTGCTAGCCTTGAACAATATTTTTGGGCTAAAGCAGTAACCACTGCATGTTATTTGATCAATAGATCTCCTACATCGATGATCATTGGAAAGAAACCCATAGAGGTGTGGTCTAGTAAAAATTTATTAATGAGACATCTCAAAGTATTTGGTTGTGAAGCTTATGCTCATGTTCCGATTGAGAAGATGTCAAAGTTGGAGAACAAGGAAATAAAGTGTATCTTTATCAACTATGGTTTTGGTGTGAAAGGTTACAAGCTTTGGGATCCTAAATCTTATAAGGTTCTCTATAGTAGAAGTGTGATTTGAAAAGAGTTGAAACCTTCCAATATTGAGTTGCAACCAGAAAAAGAGGAGAAACATAGTTAATAGGTAGTTCAAATTCCATCTACTTTGAAGAAAGATGAACTATGCACTCATGTTGGACCTAATGATGAGGAGAGCTCAAGAAACTAAAATTTTTGAAGAAGAAGACGAACCTCAACCCTAACCTTTGAGGAGGCCTATGTGAGTTAGGTGGCAACCGAAAAGGTTGGTTATTCACTATTGGATTCTAGTTACAATTTTTCTTTGATTGCTAACAATGATGAGCCTAGGAATATTAGAGGGGATATGGGTATGAATAATGCAGATTATTGGATAAAATCCATGGATGAGGAAATGGCTGCATTAAATAAAAACAAGAATTGGGATCTAGTACCTTTTCCTATTGGACATAAATTTGTTGGTTGTAAATGTGTTTTCAAGAAAAAGTGTGGTTCGAATGGCATTGTTGAGAAGTATAAGGGGTTTTCACAGGTTGAGGGAATTGATTATGGGGAGATATTCTTTCTAGTTATAAAGTTGACATCTATCTGGTTCCTATTATCACTTGCATCAACGTATGACTTAGAAGTGGAATAGATGGATTTCAAGACAACATTCCTTCATGGTGACTTGGAGGAAGACATTTACATGTCATAGCCAAAGTATTTCATTGAAAAAGGTAAAGAAAATTTAGTTTGCAAAATGAAGAAGTGTCTTTATGGTTTGAAACAGTCTCTTAGAATGCAATACTAGAAGTTTGATACCTATGTAAATTTTCATTTGGATTTCAGAGATCTGAATCTAACCATTGTGTATATTATAAATCTGATCTAATACTTGAATTTTCATTATTGTTTTATATGTAGATCATATGTTATTTATTAGGAATGGTAAAAGTATGATTTCATATTTGGATTTTCAATTATTAGCATAGATTGAGATGAAAGACCTAGGTGCATCTAGGTACATTCTAGGAATTGAGATCATGAGAGATAGAGCTAACAAAAAGCTTTGGTTAAGCTAGAGCAAGTATGTGAACTTGGTGTTGGAGAGATTTAGCATGGTAGACTGTAGATAGTTAATTTTTCTTGTGATGTAGGGGATGCAATTTTTTGAGAATGGCTGTCCAAAATCTCCTACTAAAATGGAGGAAATGACAAGAGTTCCATGATATGTGAGTGTAGTTGGTAGTCTAATGTATGTGATGGTGTGTACAGGATGAAACATTAGGTAAGTAGTGGGAGTCCTTAGCCATTTTATGGATAATGTTGGATGGGTGCATTGGGATGTGGTTAAGAGAGTACTTAGATATTTATGGGGTAATTTTGAGTATACTTTGTGTTCTCATAGTTATCCTACTAGAGTTCAGCATTCTATGAGAATTCATGGATATGTGGATTCAGATTGGGAAAGTGACATTGATAGAAATATATCCACCAATGATTATGTGTTTATGATGTTTGGTGGTGCTATCAGTTGGATGAGTACGCAACAAGCTATAGTCACATTTTCCATGATAGAGTAAAATTATATGGCAGCCACTCATGCTTCTAAAGAATCCATTTGGCTTAAGAAATTGTGTTCTAATATTGGTTTAGATGGAAGAAAAATTATTGTTTGTTGTGATAATTAAGGTGTTATTTTTCTAGCAAAGAATCCTACCTTTCATGCTAGAAAAAATCACATTGGTGTTTTGTACCATTTTTTTCATGATATTGTAGAAGATGCAAAGGTGAACATGGAAAAGGTTGACACTTTAGAAAATGTTGTAGATAAATTGACAAAACCGGTAAGGACAAAGAAGTTTAGATAGAGTTCCAATTCCATGGGCCTTGGTGCCCTCAATAGATGATTTTATATTACTCTTGATAGGTTTTCAACAAGTGGGAGAAGTTGGGATTAAGGTGGCTAAACCTTAGACTCCTAATATTGATTATTTTAATGTATTATTGTATTTGTATGTATTTTTTATTTCCTACATTGTCTTTTCATCAATTTGGACCAACTGGCTGGGTGGAATTCTTGTGGGAGGTAATTGGATGACACATCATCATACCAAGTAGAGGTAGGCTTCCCACTTTGGAATCTTGTACCTCTGACAAGCTATGACAACATATGATAGATTTTATTATGTGTCATGAGGTATCTTTTTGCATGGAGAAAGTAGGATCCCAAGTTGGGTTATGAGAATTTAAAAGAGAATCAGGTATTCTTGGTCAGTTATGACATATTCTCTTACAATTGTAAGTGATATCAATTATGACAGATTCCATGATACCTATAAGATGTGTAAAGAATCTTTCATAGACTATTTTTAGAATATTTGCATGTTATGCCAACTATAAGGGGTGTAAGGGAATATGTTACATGTGTCCAAATGCATGTTATAGCATGGAATATTCTACCATGTGGATTTGGACACCCATCCTCTTCTAGATTCTTCTTCTCACTTGCATCTTTCTATATATTGGATGCCTTGCTTTGTAGAATATATAGTGTGTTTGTAGGAAATGAAGTGTTGCCAAATTCACTTCATAATAGGTGTTTGTTTTGAAACACTTGTTGAAGAAGCTTTTAACTTGGGGCTTCATTGTAATATTTATTTCAAATAATATAGTAGTAATGTGCTTTTGGAGGGTGGGGCCTTTTACCCAAAAGGGTTTTTCCCCATGTATATTTGGTTTCATTGTGTTATATGTTCTTATTATTTTACCTTTTATTCTCTATATGTATTTCTGTTTCTATAGTTGAATAAGGTGTTAAAAGGAAATTTTGTAACTCTCCCCTACTTAGATTAGTGTAGGAAGTTTTTTCACTCACCTAGCTTCATTTCACTATCAAGAGAGTGAAATCACCACCTCTTTGGACCCTTCAACTATCCAATAGTTTTAGATGACACCATTCTCTATGGAAAAGAATGAGTTGTCAAAGCTAGCAAATAGAAGTATTTCTTCAACAACTATGCTTCTAGCTCTGGTCAATGTATAAATTAAAATAAAAGCATGATATACTTCTTTAACACCTAAAAAACCCTTGAAAATAATGTGACTACTATTCTGAGCTATGATAGTGCCCCTCTCCTTGTTGTGCATCTTGGTCTTTCTCTAACTATTAAGGAAGTCAGCCCCGATTTTTAGTATTTGTTGTTGGAAATAATGTAGAGAAAATTTATTAGGCATAAAGGATCCATTTTGAGTCATGTAGGTAAGCTACAACTCTTGGCTACTACTCTTCAAGGGATACTAGTTCACATCCCAACCCTTTTCAAAATTGCTAGATATATAGCTGAAAATTTGGAAAGAATTCAAACAAATTTTCTATGGTCTAGTACTAGGGAGAAGAAAAGGTTGGCCCTACTAAGCTAGGATGTACTATTTTTCTACCCAAGTCTATTGGCGGGCTTAGTCTTAGAAAAATTCAAGCTACTAATAAAGATATTCTTACTAATGTGGGCTAGGATATTTTGAGAAATAAGAATGAATGGTGTGCAATTTTGAATGCCAAGTACCTTGATAAAATAACCATGATAAGAAGCTTGGACACCCCCATGGTTCCTTAATTTGGAAAAATTTTATCAAATTGAAACAAATATTATAGAGTGGCTTGATATGGAAAATGGGAGATTGATGGAGAATCCAATTTTGGGATGATTCTTGGTTATTTGGGCTTCCTCTTAACCAATCTAATTTTAAATATGTGTTGGGCCTTGCCACTGACTACTTTGGTAGGGATGTTGAGGACTACTTCTCTAGTTGAAAAGGCTCGGAAAAGTGGAAAATTAGTGAATTTTTTCCACAACTCTCAAGGGTTAGGTCAATTAGCAAGGCGACTTCAAGAACATTTCTCCTTAACTAGAATTCTTGTGTTTGTATAAGAAGATAATATTCTTTTGAATCTATGAAATAAAAGGCTACGTAACTACCAAATCAACTTATAGACTTCTATTGGTGTAGGGTTCCTATGGTAAGTATTGGAAACAAATCTAGAACATACACCTAACTCCAAAGTTAAATTCCTTTTGGTGGAAAACTAAACACAACAGGATCCTCACCCTAGATATCCTAAGGAAAATGAGATTCCAAATCCCTAATAGATTCATGATATGCAAGTTGAATGAAGAGTATATGCCTCACATGTTACTCCATTGCCTCATTGGTATTGAGATTTTGGTTTCTACTCTTCAAAAATATGGGGCCTCCTCAACCATGAATGAGAATCTCAAAAGCTTTGTGGAAAATTGGGTTCATCCTTATACTCATCCCTTAACTATGGAAATTAGGAAACAAGTCCCCCCTTTATCTACTATGCATTTGGAAAGAAAAAAAAATAGGATATTTAGTAAGGAGGAAAAGAGACCCAGGGAGGTTTTTACTGTTTTCTCTAGGATTCTTATTGAAAATATACCCCCTTTTGGATAGAAATATTTGAGTGTCCCCACTACTATGGAGATTAATATAGATTGTAATTGGAATTTGCATCTAAACCTAAATTCCTATGATAACTCTAGAGTCTTAGCAACATAGAACACTAAATGGATGCTTCCTTTACAATGTTTGTATAAAATCAATTTTGATAGGGATGTAAAAGGAAATCCTAGTCCTACTAGTATAGGTGTTATCATAAGAGATTATAAAGGAAACGTTATAGCTTGTTATGTTGGAGGAATAGGTGTGCAATCTTCAATGATAATTGAAACAAGGATGTTGTTAGGTGGTATACAATTTTCTCTATCTATAGGGATCAAGAATCTTCACATAGAAGGTGACTCTAAATCTATGATGAATGTTATCAAAGACATTTTTTTTTGGTGGGGGGGGAGGCGGCGGGGTTGTTAATGATGATATTGTGGATATTCATCACATCCTTACTAAGTTTCAAGGGAATTTTTTTTGCATATCCTTAGAGAAGGTAATAAGGTGGTTGATGCATTGGCTAATTTTGGGATACCTTGAAACTCTACGAGGTGTTGCTAAATCTTTTTTTCTTTTCCTAAAAATGTGAAATAGTTGATCCTTGAAGAGAAAGATATATTTTCAAAATGGTGAGTGTTGAATTAGTTAACGTTGGATATTTTATGTTTACTCGTACCATCATGCTTTGTAAGATGAGGTGGAATTGGTTTGAAAATGAAAATATAAACTTGTGGAGCCTCTTAGCTATGTCCAACCTATACTATTTACTCAAATGGAATGAAATCTCTAGTGGAAGGAAAGAAACATGCATTTTGACACCTAGATTGCATGAGGCTACTTATCCTAACATTAATGAAACAATCAATTGTTTGAGTTGGAAATAAGGAAAAATGTTAACTCATCTATTGAAACAAAAGATAAATAATAATATCATAATTATGGTTTACAAGACCATAATTACCATCTCTCTTTACAATGTCCTTAAACCATCTCACGCTATTCTTTTCCAACTTTTTACCTTCAAAAATGATTGTTGGTGTGTGGGAGGATATCATCACATTTACTCAAAGTAGAACAAAGGCAACTTCTTACTTCTTTTCTTGGGAAGGGTTATCATATTTTTTATTCATTCTAGGTACTTTCAAAACCTTAATTCACTCTACTCCTTACCACCATCTATGCCTAAGTATTAAGCTTCTACCAAAGAAAATGGGTGGGGATAGGGTAAGGTCTAAGTCGAGTTCTTGTGAGGACCTCCATATGTATTCCTTTATGTGTCATATCTATGTTGAGGGTGGTCTAGCTCCTCTCATGGAAAGTCTCAATGACCACAATGAAATTTTTTTGATTCAATTTGTAAATGGCTGGTGCAATCACTAGGCTAAGGTAAGAGGAATCTCATTTGAGGTTAGTGAAGAGATTATTGCTAAGGTGATTATGATATCTTGAAGTGGGAAAAATTTGAAGAAACACACTAATGTTGAGGATGCATATAGCATGCATCAATTCTTCAAGCAAAATAACCAACCCATCAAGCTACATGCGAGCTATGACAAAAGAAAAATATTGACACTATCATAAAAATTTTGTCTTATGCTTATAAAATAAGTTAATCTTGAGGGTAGATATGAATGTTTCTACTATGTTACGGGTATGTGCAAGATCATCATGGGAAAAATAGGCCATTAAGTGGCAAAAAATTTAGAAAAATCAGAGTTAGGCAACTTGATGTAAAAAATTGAATAAGTTATCTATATTATTTCAAAATTATGTAAGAATAAAATCTATAGAAAATTGAATGTAGTTTTTAAACTACTAGGTTTATTTTAAAAAAAAAAATCTATTTGGTGAAAATTTGAAATTTCAATGTAGTTGTACTTAAATTTTAGGGAAAAATTAAGAAGTAGTTGTTTGTCTGACCACCCTAACCAAAATAAAATGATAATACTTTTTTTATAAGATTTTAGATATAAGTAGAGGACTCATGTCCTGATGTGATCAATAGATTTTTGTAATTTTTGCCAAGTAAATAATTAACTATGAATTTTTTGTTACAACTTTTAAAAAATATAAAAACTCATATGTCTAACCACCTTAACTTGGTCAAAACTTGATGAAATTCATTTTTTTTTTTTTTAAATCTATAGTATGTGAAGCATAGAATGTGACAAATGTTTTAGATTCAAAAAATGTGATATCGTTTGAAAGCTATAGATTTTTTTCAATCAGCCTATCAATAAGCACATTAGTCACAATTCAAATAGAAAATGAATAATAATTATTTATTAAATTCAAAGTAAAGCATAATTTATATTGGTAGAAAGCTAAGAATCTCCTTTAAAAACCCTTCTTGTTTCATCAATTTTGGGTTAAAAAAAAGTTGTAAGCCACATACCCTACACATACCCATCATATCACCACTTTTTGGCCCATCATGATCTTGCACATACCCTTACCGCATGCCTTTTCTAAACCACTTCAAGAACCACCTTCTTATTAGATTTTACTTTTTCCTCCCTTCATCTCTAGAACTTTCAATTAAGGAGGCTATTGAGCTTAGCACTAAAATACTAAAAAACCTCCTATTCCTCTACACCAAGTGTTTATCCTTAGGTTGTACCAATTTTTCCTTGTGCTCTAGCCCTTGAATCCCATTCATGCAACCTTTGTCAATGAGGAGCCTAAGCTAAATTCCCATAATGAAAAAAATTCCATTAACTCAATAATTCTATTAATCAACCCACCCTTGACTCCAACCCCAAACCTCTGGGTAAACATAAGAAAAGAAAAAATGACCCTCTATGGAATCAAAGGTTAGTTGTGGTGGGGCTATGTGAGATAAAAAAAACACTTCTATTAAAAAGGTGGTGAAAAAGTGGTAAAGAAAAACCCAAATCTGAAAAAGGAAATATCAATCTCCTTTAATGTGGATGAAGCTAATTTAGAGGATGACGAAGGGGAATCTAATACTAAATTTATTGGTGATGAGCATGCCATGACTACCAATGATCCTGAGGCTAGCGGGGAACTAACTAGTGTTAGAAGATCTAATAGGTTGGCTGATAAGCAAAGGTAAAAGGTTATAATAGATGAAATTTTGACCAACTCTGAGCATGAAACCAAGCAGGAGGACAATTGTGAGAAGATTGTGGAGGATGCAGATGACAAAAGTGATGACCCTAGTCACTTCCTCAAGCTCAACAAGATGACTATGTAGAACTCCACCTTGAACTCCTCCACTCATAATTGAGAGAAGGAAGATTCTAGCAATCTTGACCGTGATACTACCAATCATCACAATTATTTGCTAGCTTAGGTGAACACATTAAAAAGGAATTTGGATCATCTTACCTACTTCACTATTAAGGTGAATAATCACTCTATCATTACTCTATCATCCATGTTGGAGGATTAGATAAATAAACATGGCCCAAAAATCAATCCCAACTCTAGTCACCAATAAAAATATCTTTTCAAATTCCTCATGGAGGAATGGGAAAACATATATAAGTAGTGGTCTATAGGGTTAGCTCCTGCTTGCTCCCTTAGGTGGTGCTTTGGTTTATCTGTTACTTCTGCTATCATTTTTTTGTTAAACAAGTTTTGTTGAACTTTTTCCCTTGTGGAATTTTGTGTTAAGGGTACAACACCTTGCAAATGATGCTTATATTTGATATGGTGAAAAATATAGGATCTATCCCAAAAGTGTGTGCAAAAGAGATGGATCACTTGTTTTTCAAGGACCAAATCACTTTAGATTATGCAAAAGAAGATGCTAATAATAAATCAACCCTAACTATTATAGAAACTATGAGGAATGTTTTTAGAGTATGAAAAGCTATGTACTTGTCTGGAAAGTTGTTTTTGAGCTATGGAGGACTCATTCACCTTCAAGGGTGAATGGGTCCTTTTAGGGTTTCAAAAAATTGATTTCAAGATCTTGTACTTTGATGTCTGCACTCTTGAAATCCTTGTTATCAAGTTCTAGAATGCATCATTTAGTTTTGTAGGGCTCTTTCTTTGATCTTGCACCTTGAATTACAATTTTGCAACTTTGAAAATTTTGACAACTTTGATAATCATGCTCTTCTACTTGTAAATCTACAATCACACACTTAAAGACAAAAACTTGTTGATTATTTAGTGAATGGGGGTTTTCCTTAGTAAAAACCCTTGTAGGTAATTAAATGAAATGATGAAATAATATAATGAAACATGAACATGAAATCATGCAATTAGAACCTTGACATGATGATATGATCTCTTAATTGCTACAATAAACTCTTGTAATATACCTTGAAATCCTTATGAATTCTCTTTAAATGCTTTAGTAGACTCCAATTTTATATAAGGATGATCTTGTAATTTTTCTAGGAGAAACAATGTGAATTAACCCCTTATTTATACTAAATTAGGAGATTAACCTTGAAATTGAAAGAATCAAGGCCGACACTAGATCTAGAAAGAAAGACAACTAAATTCTTGCCAGAATGAGATTCAAAAATAAAGGTCTCATTAAGGGAGGACCCATTTTCCACCAAAGGTGAATGGGTCTTGGCTAAGTTTCTAGGACCAAGCTTTAGGGAGTTTAAAGAGGTCAGAAAACCCATTCTAGAAAAACTGAAAAGGGGGTCCTATTAAGGGAGGACCCATTCCCAATTAAGGGAAAATGGGTTCTGGCTCAACATACCATGACCAAAATTTTCCCAGTGAAATAATTTGATATTTAATTTATGATTGTCAGGGGAGATCCTCAAGAGGTGTCAAAATTATGGCCCACAAGAGGGGTTCATAATCCCACTTAACCACAATGAATTAGGACCACCTAGATAAATGTGAAAGTGCTCTAAAACACTTTACAACACTTAAACAAGGTATACATTATGCTTATTTTAGAAAGGGGCCCATTAGACTTAATTAAGCAAATAAATACAAGAAAACTGTGAAAATGTGTTACAACACTTTACAACACCTTTGCAAAGGAAAAATTAAAGCATGGTTTAGTCAAATAAAGGTCCTAAAATGATGTGAATGTGTACAAGACATTACAACACCAATCGAAGAGCCCATTAGTCCAATTTTAATGTCAATTATCCAAGAAAGAAAGGTAAAGGAAACTTCTTTCGTTACTATAGGGTATGTGTAGGGTCATGATGGGCCAAAAAGTGGTGATATGTAAATGATATGATGGCCCATGTGGCTGACGGTTTTTTATCTACCCAAAATTGATGAAACAAAAAGGGTTTTTAAAGGAGATTCTCAGCTTTCCACCAGTATAAATTATGCTTTACATTGAATTTAATAAATAATTATTATTCATTTTCTATTTGAATTATGATTAAAGTCTTGATTGATAGGATGATGAAAAATATGTATAGCTTTCAAATGATATCACATTTTTTAATTTGAAACATGTGTCACATTCTATCCTTCGCATACTATAGGATTAAAAAAAAAATGAATTTCATGAATTTTTGACCAAGTTAAGGTGGTTAGACATACGAGTTTTTATATTTTTTAAAAGTTGTAATAAAAAAATCATAATTAATTATATACTTGGAAAAAATTACAAAAAAATATGCATCAGATCGGGACATGACTCCTCTACTTATATCTAAAATCTTATAGAAAAATATTATCATTTTATTGTGGTTAGGGTGGTCAGAAAAAAACCTACTTCTTATTTTTTCCCTAAAATTTAAGTACTACTGCATTGAAATTTCAAATTTTCACCAAATAGAATTTTTTTCTAAATAAACCTAGTAGTTTAGAAACTACATTCAATTTTATATTGATTATATTCTTACATATTTTTGAAATAATATGGATAACTTATTTAAATTATTATGTCAAGTTTCCTAACTCTGATTTTTTTATAAAAAAATTCACTTAAGGGCCTATTTTTTCCATGATGATCCTACACATACCCTAAATTTTTCCCCCACTTCAGTGAGAGAATGACCCCATGTCAAACTCACACTAAAGTAGAGATACAAGACACTTAATTTTGCAGTGATAACAAGGATACATGTTCATACCCTGTCAAAGGCCAAGAGAAATAAAAAACAAAGGATCAAGCACAACTGATTAAATGTGATGTGAGGTGGTTGTTTTTTGTCCATACCACATGTTGCTCACTCTAGGGCTACATAACTTCAAGTTATCTATGGGGTGATTTTGTCCCAAAATATGTATGCTCACTCTAGGGTAGTGGAACCTTAGTCTGTCCACTAGGTGAGTTATCTTGACGAGGTTGAAAAATGAGAGAATCATATTACCCTTTCATACCATACCAAAGTCATCCTCATGAAAACTTCAATAAGGCACCACAATGGAAATACTCTTTGTAAAATTATTTTGAATGTCATGTAAAAAAAAATTGCTAAAGGGTATTTTGCTTTGTTCGTGTAATGGTCTTCCTCTTAGAGAGCATTGTGCCTAATGTCTCCAAGAGAGGACAAGTCAAGGTGTTAGATTTTATCCCATGGGATGTCTCATTCGCATCATGCCATGATAGTAGATCATACACTATTGGACAACATCAAAGAAATGACACAACCAGGAAGAGGACACATCACAAGAAAAAGGGAAATCATTCCATGAAATTTTCCAAAAGATGTCATCTATGTATACCCCCACTTTAAAGTGGTCGCTACACCATCACTATGAATAATTTCTTTAAAGTGGCCAAATTTTAGCCTAAGACATGAGAGCTTTGCTCAAAAAACCCTATGCCAAGTCATATGTTTTTGAATCAAGTTGCTTCAGGAAATAAGAGTTGGCCACACAAACACATAAGGGATCTATGGATTTGTGATTAGTATGTATGTGCTACAATGTTGTCATAGAGAATGGAACTATCATCATTCTCCCAAATACACATAGAACTAGAGGAATGACACAAAGAGAGAAAAAACAAAGGAAAACCTTTCAAGTGAACATGGAAGAAACATGAATGTTTTGATGCCTTGTCTCATCCCCAAAAGGGAAACACAAGACAAATGAAAAGAGAAAGAAAAGATTTTGGGTCAACATGGAAGAAACATAAATTTTTCAACACCTTGTATCATCCCCAAAAGGAAAACACAAGACAAATGAGAAATGATTATGACATAGAGAGGAATGAAGGGACATATAGAAGAATGCACAAAAAGAGAGGAACATAAAATGAAATGTCATGGGGATCACATTATGCACATGCAATCAAGGAAAAATAAAATGAAAAACTAAAAGACTAGTAAGGAACATACGAGTCAACCTAAAGTAGGTCATCCACCTCCCAATCTCAGTCAATATAAATGGAAGGTGGGAAACTAGCTAGAGGGATAACATCAAGTGCCAAACTAGGACACACAACAAGTTCAACACTCTTTTTAGGATATTTTTCATTTAAGCTCATGGAAGTAGAAAATATTGTATTCAACTCATCATGTACTTGTTCATAAATCTTTGCAATATCAATGTCATCATCTAAGTTAATCATAGCAGGAGGTCAAATAATAACGTCCATACAATGTTCTTATTTATGTTGTGACAAGGGTTGAGAGTCATCATGCATTGCTTTAGGTAGATTTTGATTTTGATTTTCTATGTTATTTTTTTTCTTGAGTTCACAATCTACAAGCAATAGCACAATGTCCACATCTATGCTCCCTAACACTTTGATTTCTTTTTAGTTTATTGTCAAGTTTCTTTTGTGTAAGAGCGGTTTTTTCAATCATAGGTTCATTCTCTTCCTTAGGAGGACTATATGAAATGATAGGGGTTTGCTCAATCACTTTCTCTTTGACTTTGTAAACTTGTTTGACTCTAGGAGGGACAATGGGATTGTTTTTACTATCTCCTAGTCTCTTGTGGTAAATTGCGAGAGATTGTTCTATAGGTTGTTCTTGTATGTTTGGAATTGTTTTTGGTTCAATAATTGTCTCATCAAGGATGGTTGTTTTGATCATAGGTTGAGGCATGTTTCAAATGGATGATTCTGCTATTTTCTTTGACTTTAATTTTTCATATGATTTGAAAAATAAATATTCACAAGGCTTGATAGAATCCATAGGCTTGGACCAAAAGTAATCTAGTGAAAATTTCCCTTTTTCAGAGGCTAGATGAAATATGCTATGATGCACAGTGAAGATGTTATTTCCAAATGGAAAATTTAGACATTTATGCACAATCGAAGGGATGGAATTCATGGAGAAAAGTCATGGATGGACTAGCTTCACATGAAATTGGTTTGATTGCAAGAAGATGGAGAATGAGACTATTAATGTTTTTTGTTCCACTTTTAAAGGGAGATCTATCGAACCTATTGCAAGGCAAGCAAATCCATTATGTGTCTTGATCCATGATTTTGGATTGTCATATATATCTTGATATAGCTCATACACATATAAGAATTTTTTTGTGATCACATTCTCTCCATAGACGAGATCAATTAATATCCCATTAGTGGGCTTATTCTTGATTCAGCTAGCTATGTAAAGGGGATGATCAGGTGCATGTTTAGGTATGTCATTTTGTGAGAAAGCAATGTCAATAGAGTATTTGGTCAAATCCATTAATATGGTTAGCTTCAATAAATGCTATCACACTCTCTATGGGAGGTAATTGTACACGATTATGATCCATGTTAACATTGTTCTTAGTTTCAATAAGAAGATTGGTTGTGGCATGTATGTTTCTATTGTCTTGTTTGTTCAAGTACTCCTCAAGGAAGTAACTAAGGATATAGATGATTTGTGTTTTGTTTCTAGTTTTAAGCACTTTCCTTAGATTTTGTATTATAGGAACCAAGCTAATGTCAAATCACTCACTAAGGATATAGATGATTTTTGTTTTGTTTCTAGTTTTAAGCACTTTCCTTAGATTTTGTATTATAGGAACCAAGCTAATGTCAAAGCATTCACTAAGGATATGGGCTTATCATTTTTCTAGCTGTTCATCTATCTTTTTAATAACGTCATGAACATTGATATAGAAGGTGAAGCCACATGAAATGAAGTATGCAAGCTATGAGCCATGGAGAGTCAATTCTCAACACTATCATAAAGAGAGTTAGAGCGCCCAAGATCCATGACAAGTGAGAGATTTCTGGAGGACATGAGCCTCAAACTACCTTATATAATAGTATTGTGAATAGGACACCATGTTGTAAATCTCATGCAAGTCTTACAACCCCAATGTGCAAACCCTAGAATAGCAAAGGGAAAATACAACCTAGAATGAAATGCAATTTTTAGATTCTAAGAAATGCAATTTACTAAAATTAAACAATGCAATAAGCTAAAAATGAAATTTTTTGATGCAATTTTGAATTTTTACAATGCACTAAAATGAAGCAATTTAAGCTAAATGTTATGAATTTGATGAAACAAAAAATCTATAAACTAAAACAACAAAATGAATGCACCAAATAAAATCTATAAACTAAGATTTTAATATCTTAAAATTATAGATTTGTAGCTAACAAGGACTCATTCACTTGTAAGGACGAATGGGTCCTATTTAGGTCTTTTTGGGATCTTTTTGGGGATTTCAAACTAAATTTTAATGTCTTTTCAGTTGTCAGAAGCTTTAGGCCATACTTGATCAAGGACTTATTCACCACTAAGGGTGAATGGGTCCTAGTAAGGTCTTTTAAAACTATTTTTTAATAGTTTGAAAGCTTTCAAATATATCTTTCATTTCTAGGTTGTAGATAGTGAAAGGCAGCCTCATAATTTCTAGAATTAAATGCAAAAATGCAATAGAAAGATGAAATGCAAGACCTATGTTGAAATGAAATTTTGTTTTGATTTTCAAATACAATTGAATGAGATGCAAAATGACTACTTTGTTTGTGTAATTTTTAGATTTAAAAAGTGGAAAACAATGCAAATCTAAACCCTATATATGATATGCAATATTTAAATGAAAAAGAAGAAAACCTAATTCAATGCAAGTCTAAATGTAATGAATACAAGGTTTTAACTTGAAATGCAATGAAAGACTCTAAAAAATTCAAAAAAGTGCAATGTTGAATACGTCGGGTTCACCAAAAATGATATGGGGTGAAAAATAGGATCTATCTCAAAAGTGTGTGCAAAAGAGATGGATCACTTATTTTTCAAGGACCAAATCACTTCAAATTATGCAAAAGGGTATGTGCAGGATCATGGTGCGCCAAAAAGTGGCAATATTATGGGTATTTGTAAGGTATGTGGCTGACGACTTTTTTTTCACCCAAAATTAATAAAACAAAAAGGGTTTTTAGAGGAGATTCTCAGCTTTCCAAAAATATAAATTATGATTTAATTTGAATATAATAAATAATTATTATTCATTTTCTATTAGAATTATGACTAAAGTCCTAATCGATAGGCTGATTGAAAAACATCTATAACTTTCAAACGATATCATATTTTTTGAATCCAAAACATGCGTCACATTCTATGCTTCACATACTATAGGATTAAAAAAAAAAAATTCATGAAGTTTTGACCAAGTTAAGGTGGTCGATAGACGAGTTTTTATATTTTCTAAAAGTTGTAATAATAATTAATTATTTAATTGGAAAAAATTATAAAAATATGCATCACATCTGGACATGAGTCCTCTACTTATATATAAAATATTACAAAAAAATATTATCATTTTATTATGGTTAGGGTGGTTAGAGACACCTACTTCTTATTTTTCCACGAAACTTAAGTACTCTTGCATTGAAATTTCAAATTTTCACCAAATAGATTTTATTTATTTTTAAATAAACCTAGTATTTTAGAAACTACATTCAATTTTCTACAAATTCTATTCTTACATATTTTTGAAATAATATAGATAACTTATTCAAATATTTACGTCAAGTTGCCTAACACTGATTTTTCTAAATATTTTGCCACTTAAGGGCCTATTTTTTGCACGATGATCCTGCACATACCCAAAAGAAGATGCTAATAACAACCAAAATTCAACCCTAACTATTATAGCAATTATGAGGAATGTTTTTAGAGTATGAAAAGCTATGTAGTTGTCCAAAAAGTTGTTTTTGAGCTATGGAGGACTCGTTCGCCTCCAAGGGCGAATGGGTCCTTGGGTATGTGCAGGATCATCATGGAAAAAATAGGCCCTTAAGTGGCAAAAACTTTAGAATTAGGCAACTTCAAGTAAAAATTTGAATAAGTTATCTATATTATTTCAAAAATATGTAAGAATAGAGTCCATAGCAAATTGAATGTGGTTTCTAAACTCCTAGTTTTTTTTTTTTTTAAAATCTATTTGGTGAAAATTTGAAATTTCAATGTAGTAGTACTTAAATTTCAAGGAAAAAATAAGAAGTAGGTGTATGTTGGAGAACTCTAACCACAATAAAATTATAATTTTTTTTATAATATTTTAGATATAAGTAGAGTACTCATGTCTCGATGTGATGCATATTTTTTTGTAATTTTTTTCCAAGTAAATAATTAATTATGATTTTTTTTAGTACAAATTTTAAAAAACTATTAAAACTTGTATGTCTGACCACCTTAACTTGGTCAAAAATTCATGAATTTTTTTTTAATCCTATAGTATGAAAAGCATAGAATGTGACACATGTTTTGGATTCAAAAAATGTGACACCGTTTGAAAGCTATAGATGTTTTTCAATTAGCCTATCAATAAGGACATTAGTCGTAATTTAAATAGAAAATAAATAATATTTATTTATTAAATTCAAAGTAAAGCATAATTTATATTGGATGAAAGTTGAGAATCTCCTTTAAAAACCCTTTTCGTTTCATCAATTTTGGGTAAAAAAAATGTCATCAGCCACATGGGCCATCATATCACTTACATATCACCACTTTTTGGCCCATCATGATCTTGCACATACCCCCTTTTTGGGTTTCAAAAAACTAATTTCAATATCATGCACTTTGATGTTTACATTCTTGAAATCCCTTTTATCAAGTTCTAGAAGGTAGTATTTAGGTTTGTAAGGATCTTTACATGATCTTGCACCTTGAATGACAATTTTGCAACTTTGAGAAATTTGAGGACTTTGATAATCTTGCTCTTCTACCTATAAATCTAAAATCACACACTAAAGGAAATAAAACTTGTTTATTTGTCAATGAATGGGGGTTTTCCTCAATCAAACCCCTCATGGGTAATTAAACCAAATGATGAAATAAGGTAATGAAACATGACCATGAAATGATGCAATTAAAACCTTGACATGATGATATGATCTTTGAATTACTGCAAGGAACTCTTGTAATCTTCCTTGAAATGCTTTATGAATGCTCTTGAAATTCTCTAGTAGACTCCAATTTTCTAAAAGGATGCTCTTGTAAACTTGCTAGGAGAAACAATGTGAATTAACCCCTTATACTAAATTAGGAGATTAACCCCAAAATTCATAGAATCAAGGACGACACTAGATATGAAAAGAAAGACAATTAAATTCCCACTAAAATGAGATTCAAAAATTAGGCTCTCATTAAGGGAGGACACATTCACCACCAAAGGCGAATGGGTCCTAACTAAGTTTCCAAGACCAAGCTTCAGGGAGTTGAAAGAGGGCCAAAAACCATTGCAAAACAATTGAGAAAAGGGGTTCCTATTAAGGGAGGACCCATTCACTATCAAGGGTGAGTGGGTCCTGGCTCAACTTACCAAGGCCAATTTTTTTCCAATGAAATGATTTGATATTTAATTTATGATTATCATAAGAGATCCTCGGGAGGTGTCAAAATTAAAGCCCAAAAGAGGGCTTAATAACTCCACTTAACCATAATGAATTAGGACCACTTAGATAAAAGTGAAAGTGCTTTAAAAAAAAATTCAACACTTAAACAAGGTATGCATTATGCTTATTGTATTTATAAAGGGTCCCATAAGGCTTAATCAAGCAAATACGTCCTATAAAAGTGTGAAAGTGTGTTACAACACCTTTGCAAAGGAAAAATTAAAGCATGATTTAGTCAAATAAAGGTCCTAAAATGATGTGAATGTGTACAATACATTACAACACCACTCCAAGACACCATTAGTCTATTTTTAATGTCAATCATCCAAGCAAGCAAGGAAAAGGCAACTTTTTCCATTACTACAATATTATCAAAAAGCAATCCAAAGCTTTTTTAAGTTAGCATCAACAACTACTAATTCACAATCTCTTATATAACAAGATAATTGCATATAACCATTAAGTGATATTACATAAACCATGTGTCTCAAATCCATGAGCTTACTAAACCAAGACTTTAAAATTATTTACTTTTTGTCCAGGTTGACTCCAATAGTAAGTATTTTAGCAATGTGACATCCACATTAATTATTTATTTAAAAATATCACAAAACATACATGCATATGAAAAAATACCTCTTGTGTGGTAGCCACATCTATAGATTCATAATAATTAAACATTTATTTTACATTATTAATATTGCAAGTATGAAAGGTGTAGAAAACACCTTTCCCAACACATAATTTTTTTTTAATTTATGATCTTAGTTCTAAATATTTCTTTCACTTTAAGCATGATTTCAAATGAGTGAATGTATGTCCTTAAATATAGTGAATGCAAGCTTAGATGCTAACAAAAATTATGGTAAATTAGCTAACAAAGAATTTTAATTTTTTTTAGAATCAAATCTATGACTATAGAATTGAATGGGCTAGTTTCATACCTATGAATATGATCTAGGACGGTAAATATTAAATCTAGGAATTAGGAATGAAATTGAGGGATAAATGACGATAAGGATAGAGATATGTACTAAAATTTTGAATGAATATGCTAGTTGTAAACAAATTATTGCTTTTATGACACCTCAATCAAATAAGACCCAAAACATAAAGAAAAAAAATATCAATACATGGAAATTTCACAATTATTAATATACTATTTAAATTTTTTTTTACTATGTAACATGATTTACTTTATCTATATAATTTGTAACTATAGTAATCCACATTCTCACATTTTCTTAATTAAATCAGATAACTAATTTTCTGATATATTAATCTCTTTAATATTTTACTAGTTTCTCTAGGAATTAACTTTATTTTTCAACCATCTTACAAGAACTAATCCGCAAGGCATACTTAGAACCAGTCCACCATACATTACGAATAAGAAGTGTTCTCTCTTTTGTTTACTTTATATTCGATCACGTCCATTTCTTGTCGTCCACGGGCATCACCTAAAGCAACGCACTTCATAAGTATTCCAGGTTTCTTCCAGATTCCATGGACTATCCTGCGTAGGTGGGCCTCATCTTTCCCTTTGCCTGTCACACGACTAGTATACGTACACTTCAACCTCACTGAAATGCACCTTTCACGTCCCCAGTTTTTTTCTCATCTACTCGCGAAAGCCCACTTTTTCTTTAACTTTCTTCAAAAAGTATATAATTTGGGTCCCATCACCATTCCATATAATTGGACTGTGAAACAAGCAACTCAACGATGCCCATTCAACCAGAATAGAGGAGTGAAAAACATTTCATTCACATCAAATTTTTCCTTGATAAAGACTAGCATTTGCATCCATAGGAGGTTCAAGGAATACACATAAAATTTAAATGTATTTTAATATTATATAATTAGTTGTATAACAATATAATTTTTTTTAAAAAATAGATAAATTATATTTTCAAACAAGTACAGAACGAACATAAAAATTTCCTATATCTTTGAGATATTTAAAGGTAAAAAAAATCAATCTCAACCTCCACAATTTCTAGTAATCTTTTACACGATTTATGCTCAAGTTCTTATGGATTTTTAAAGGATTGAATAGACTCCATTCTCGGATTCACAATGAACCGCTCCAACATTGAAAATATAGTGTAAAATTAATGTTTCACTCTTTAATAATTATTTGATGCTCTGGTAGATGATTTAACAATTTCAATACAAAAAAATAAACTAGTTGATTCCTTAAATGTGATAGCTCAATATATCCAAAGAAAATGTGCACTAAAATAATTAATTTAATAGACAATTCAAATTTTTGTGTCTGTGCATCTGAAAGGAGGGTATGTGGAGAGGTTGGGAGAGACCTTATAAACCACTAGCCATATCCTTGTGAGCGTCATTCAAGGATATTTTTACCTAAAAAGAAGCACTTGTGTATTAAAACTTGTATATACAAATAAAATGGTTCTTTAAAGACATGTGTGACAATGAAATGGCATAGTAATAAAATATATAAAATGTAGCTATCTTGCAATACCTATTTGTCTATTTACAATGCAATAAGTGTTGAACACTCAAAATTTATTATGAGGGTGGGTGAATCAGTATCCCTTTAAACCACTTAAACATTTAAACATTCATTCCATATAACATATTCAATTTGTACTGGGAAAGGATAGTATGTTTCAACAACCATCAAAGTACATCACACATGAACATCTTATATTTTTATGTGGAAAACCCAAAATGGGAAAAACCATGGTGAGGATTAGTTGCCAATATATTATAATCAGTTACAATATATTATAAAATTTCTCACTATAGGTGAACTCACTATCCAAATGGACTCACTTCCCACTAGAAGAAAGGATAGAAGAGAGTGTTAGAAATGGCTATGGCTGCCAAGATCTTGAGACCAAATGGAAAGTACGAAAGAGAAAATAGAATGTGAAAAGAATAAACTATATTTTTAGCAATATGATTCAATGATATGATTGTGATGTACAATGTAGTAGAGATCCCTTCGGTATGTAGCCAAGGTGAGATACAAGGTGTCATAAGATTATGACAAGTGTCTTATTCATATGACATGAGACAACTAATCACACTTACCTAGATTCACATGTTTTACAAGTCAAAAGACAAGATAACAACTAATGAAAACTAACACCTTCTAGAAGGATTCCTTTCTAGGACATAAGTAAACTTAACATGTGTAAATAAATCCCCTAATAATGAATTAACTAGGTACAAGACTTTATTTACACCAACAACCCACTTTAAGTGAAACTTAGGGAGTAGCAAATTATTATGCAAATGACACAAAGATGCAAAGATGGGTCTCGAATATTAGGCCATGTTAGGTACGCATGTACAAATGCAAATGAAATCTTTCAAAAACGAAGAAAAGGAGAAAACCCAGTGGGACAAAACTCCTCCCCAAAAGAGATGAAATACAAAATAGAAATAATCTCAATGAAGAATGAGAATTCCAAAACCCCATGTGACAAAAAAGACCCCACCATAAGAGAGAAGTAGAAGAGAGACAAGGCAACCCCCCCTCAATGTTGAGTCTCCTGCAATGATGGTAGAAGCTCGACATTGAATCCTGAAGTTGATCTGGAATCTTATAGAACAATGTTCCTCCCCTTAGGAAGAAACAAAACCATTAATGTATGCAAAATGTCAAAAATATGGATGATGTATGATGTCTTTGAAGCATGCTCAAGTGTCTCCATGTCAATCTCAAAAGCTAAGACACACCAAATAGGCGTTCTAAGCCACAATGTTGAAGAAGACAATCCAACATCTAGTAGAGATGAATGTAGAACATTATCCAAAAACAAAGATATCCCCTCTAAAGAAAAAAAAGACTACTCCAAATGCTTTCTAAAAGTATTCACAGTCATGTCAATTTGTGAAGAATGATCATATAGAGAATGAAGAAGAGGGTCAAGGTGTTCACTCGCAACAAAAGAAGAAGGTACATCTTCATCAAAGAGAAGATGAATGCTATCAATGTTGTCCCCCAAATCTACAATATGATACCACAAAAAAGTTTGAAATACCTATCAAGAAGCCATCCAAAGTAGCCATATCTAGAAGACAATCAATATTTTGTTGCACTGAATACAAGAAGCCATATCTATAGCAATAAAAGCATCGTCAATTGCAATAGTAGATGGAGGAGATATAATGTATCGCTCAAGTATTGGATCTGATATGAGAACTCCCAAGTTCAAAAATCCAAATGTCTCCTCTGAATCATGGTTCATACGATCAATAGCCAAAGGAACAATGTCACCATCAGAAGCAAAATCTACAAAGGTATACAACCAAGATGAATGATCAACCACCCTAGTAGCAATGATCTCTCTACTCTCCAATTCTCAAATGATGACCAAATTAGGTGTGAACCCCATAGTCCTCCCATCTCCACCATGTGTAATCTAATATATGGAAAGAAGATTGTTCGTCAAATGAGGAACACACAAGACATCCTAAAAAGTGTTGTCCCTAAAACTAATAGATCCCTTCCCAATTACACTCATGTATGTATTGTCTCCCATCAAGATAGGAGACATAGTACAAGACAAAAAAGAAGAGAATATAGACTACAAAGATGACATATGATGAGATGCTCCTGAATCTAGAAGTCATCTCCCCGATCCTAGACCTGAAAAATCTCAAAGAGCTTGTCCTTTATTTCTTGATGTAGATGCTTGACCTTTGTCCTTTTTAGACTGTTTCAAAGGAGGAGGTGATTCAAACATTCTAGAAGGAAAATAAATTTGATTCTTTTTGAGAAGATTTTTCAACTCATCAATATCCTTCTTGTAACAATAATTTTCTTCATGTCCATCCTTCTTGCAATATGCACAAAAAAGGATTGTCCTTCTTAGAATATTCTCCTTTAGAAGAGTATTTTTTCTTTACTTGATCTGAATGTGAATTATTCTTTGTTTTCTTTTGTTTCTTTCGCTTGACTAATCAACAATGCCTAAGATTTAGAACTCTTGATGAGACCCATTGAGATAACCTTTTGTTGCTCATGTATCAACATCTCATAAAATGATGCAAATGAAGGTGTAGTATATGCCAACCCCATAGTCAATCTATGAGTATGAAAGCTATAAAGAAAAGAAGCATAATCAAGACTAGGTTTTTTCATTGTATTGTAGACCAACTGAATGTCCTTATCAATTCCACATGCTTTACATTGCTCTCTTAGATCATTAACCTTGGTGATGTAGTCTTGTATGTTGTCAAAGTTCTTAGGATCAAGACTCATCAAGTCATTATCAATTTGATAGCCTCTTACTTCATTTCTAGTACCATACAATGTTTTCAATTTTTCCCAAGCCTCATAATAATTTTTACATGATTTAATTTGGAACAAAAAATCTTGAGAAACTAGTCTACAAAGACATGCAAGAGCTTTGGTATGTTTAGTCATCCATTTTATCTTTTTATCTGCATTTGTATGTTCAAGTACCTTATTTTCAACATATAGAGAGTGACCTTTAGTCATTAGAGTACTCCATGAATTTTGATGCCATGTTGAATAATTATGTGATGTGAGCAAAGGAACCTTAGAATGATCCATAAAAATTGGAGAGAACAAGAAAACAAATCAAAAGAATGCACCAAGAGAACCCCTCCCAAATCACTCAATTAAGAAACCCTCCAAGCAATGTTTGATTTGGCACTTTATATTTAGTGCATTTATAGTTGCTAGATGCCAAAAACAACAAGCTAGACTTGATCTTGGTACTTATGAATGCCAAAATAGGCCACAAAATCAAGTAATTTTTTTGGTACAAAATGAGATCAATTTGATCATACCATTGAAAATTACATGAAAATTATGAACTTTAAACAAAACCACACACAAAAATGTTATCGTAGGAGAAAGATATGAGCTCTCGAGCTTCCCAAAATGAGGACAAAGCAGCAATAGTTGTGAGAATCTGAAAATTTTGGAAAAAATAGACACCAAAACAAAAAACTAATTACACCACTATGTAGAGCATGAAAAATTAGCCCAAATAAAAAAAAATCATTGAAAGAGGAGCTCAAATGACTAATATATTAGCCTTCAAAGTTGGATTCCCAAATCAAAAAGCCCAATGGTGAGGGGGGTAATTTTTTTTAGGATGCTAATGGCATCATTGACGAATTGATGATTTCATCATTACACATGATTAAAATTGATGTCTTTAGACCCATCAAAAATGAATATTCCCCCTATGCAGAATATTCATTGAATCTGAGCTTGAATTTTGCATTTGACAAGTCGTCACTGGGGTTAATGGAATCTATGGGATGGTTTGAAATATTCCTTTTAGGAGCACTAGATTTTGTAGGGTCAAACTAGAATTATTATGGACGCTAGTTGATTTTGATTAACACTAGATATTTTAAAAGGTGATCATTGTTTTTTTGCTAGTTTGATTGGCTTTGAAGTTTTCCACCAGTTTCTGAAAAGTGTCAACCAACTTTTTGTGAGGTGTCCCGCTAGTAGGAAGTGTGAGGGCACATGGAAGGTGCTAGACCTACTTCTAGTACCTTTTCAGGTACTATCAGTACGTGTCTGCACTGAATAAATGTTCACAATTTTTCTTTCTTTGATTTTTTTGTTTTTGATTTTTAATACAATATTTTTTTCTAAAAAATAATGCGACCACAATAATTTTTTTTACAATTTTTTCTAGAAAAATATTTAAAACCAAATAAAATATTTTTTTTCAAAATCATATTGATGGGTAATTATGATGATCTGGGGGCCGTATGACTTCTTGGGAAAAAAAAAATTGACACACTAGACAAATGCTCCAATTTGGATCAATTGACAATTGATCTTAGAGTTCTCGACCCATTTAGACGCGATTAAAAGGTTGGATTTGACCAAAAAATGCTCCAAAAATGTAGCTAGATTTTGGATCTAGCAACCACTCTTCAGCTTCAAACCCTCATAGATTCTACTTTGTATGTGAATGACTTGGATGAAATAAAAGGAAATTTTGACTTTCTTGAACCATTTAGATGTAATGGTGAGCTTATATTTGCACCAACAAGCTCAAATTTGAACCTACAATAAAGAACCATGAACAAGAACCCCCCAAATTTGGTATTTATTTCAGTCTTTTTTGATTCTCTAGATCATCATATGATGCAAGAGAAGAGCATACTAAAATTTTCAAGATTTACTAGATCTCTCCTTAGAAAAGGACTATCCAATGGCACCAAGCCCACTCTGATACCATGTTAGAAATGACGATGGCTACCAAAATCTTGAGACCAATTGGAAAGTACAAAAGAGAAAATAGAATGTGGCAAGAATAAATTGTATTCTTTTCAATATGATTCAATGATATGATTGTGATGTACAATTTAGTAGAGACCCCTTGGTTATATAGCCAAGGTGAGATGCAAGATGTCATAGGATTATGACAAATGTCTTAATCATATGACATGAGACAAATAATCACACATACCTAGGTTCACATTTGTTACAAGTCAAAAGATAAGATAACAACTAATGAAAACTAACACCTTCTCGAAATATTCCTTCCTATGACCTAAGTAAACTTCACATGTGTAAATAAGTCCCCTAGTAATGAATTAACTAGGTACAAGTCTTTATTTACACCAACAAAGAGTGATTAGACAACAAAGATTTGAATTGCTACAATTGCATCTAGCATATGCTGGTGTACAATTCCATTAAAGCTCAAAATAAAAAATTCACACACTTATACTTAGATGTATCATACCAATTATACTTTGTTGGCTCAACATGCATACATACACGCTTTATTCCAAGATTAAAAACTCATAACAAATAAAAATAGGTTTTCATGGACCCATAATAGCTCCCACATAATGAATCAATCCTTATTCAAACTCCACAACATACAAAACTTATTAAGTCAACACCGATAACAACCTAATAATAGAATTCACCAAATGTATATCCAAAAATTGACACGTGGACCTCCAAAATTCATGCCACTTGGAATATAGGCACCACTAGCACTTTTCAACATTCCTACAATTCTACAAAGCTAGATTCCAATCCGTGGAGAAGTTCAAATTCACCAAAACATGTACACCAAACTAGAAACCTCTACTAATGTCAAACAAAACTTCTTTCATTCATAACTGAATTTCAATAGAAGCCAAAACAATATGAAACTCTTGATAAACTTCACTAATAACCAAAAAAATTATATCAAAAGTGAAGCACAAGATCTTACACATGGACCAATGCGGACACAATAATTGAATGTTTTGTACATAGAATTACCTATATTGACACTTAGTCAATTTCCATATCAACTTCCTTCACCGGATCAAGCCTTCTTGCAAATTCCCACTAGATTACCATCTTCAAACATGTTTAAGCTATGCAAACTAATCTGCATGTTGGTCTTCATACTAAAATATAGTATTGACATCAATGACAACACTATAAGGGAATGCACTTATCCCTCATGCTAATGTTGCCAAGAAATACATCAACGATAAACTCCTTATTCTTGAAAACTTAACTGACTCCCCTTAACGGTGCAATCCAATAAAAATTTGCACTACAAAATTTCCTTATACCATCTGCATATGTACATAGAAGTCAGAAACAATAATGGAAATGCATAAAGAGAATGAAATACTTTCACCCAGAGAAATAATTTGACTCTTGTATTTTATCCAGATGAGCTTTCCATTCTTGCTTTCCTTCTTCCCAAATATTCTTGGAAATTCCAAACATTCTGCTCTTGGTCTCCAACTCCATCAAGAGTTCTTCACCATCATTTAGAGCATTGGGTACCAGATCCATCTTTGAAGTTTTTTCATAACTCAATAGGGCACTGGAAATTGATATGAACTTGGCATTCACAAAATCCTTTAGATTACCAAACTACAATATAATGTTTTCTTTCTAAGCTTGTAGTTGGAAGTACTGCTCATGTAATTTTTTAATTGCAGACCTTGTGCTTCCATTCAAATCATGTGTCAGATTATAAGTAAAGGAAGATTTATCAATTTGGGACTCAATTGAGTCCATCTCATCTTTTATGCTTTTCGTAGACCTTGGCCACTTTATTCAAAACTGAAATAAAGCTTTTGATTTTTCCAAACAAGTTTGTTTGCCTTTAAGGATTTACTAGAATTTTTTGTGTGGAGCAACACACTTCTCTATTACATCTATTAGTTGCATATCATTTATCCTTTTCTCTATTTATTTTTCTAGCTTCCCTTTCAACCCACTAGCATACTCCTTAAATGAATCAAGTAAAAACTTTAAATTATCCATACTAGATAGATAATTATCAATGGTAACACTAGATATGGTCTCCTAAAAAACCTTTATAGCCTCATCAATCATTTATCCACTCTTTTGATGAGTTTCAATGATTTGTTTCTAGAAAGATGTGTGAAATGCATCAACTAGTTGAATCTTCTAAAGAGGAGATATCTTATCCATGTGCACATGCCCTTGTTACATCAGAAGTTGTAGTAACTAGGTGAACATTAAAGGCAGGAACTATAACTGGAAGCTTAACAAATTATTTAATGAATCTATGAAGGTGTCGAAGGATTAACCAGAAGTCTTTACACTTTCCTCTACAATCTTCTCCTCCAAATATCTTTCCTTGTCACTGGTGTTAACTGGTGTCTCTCCATCCTTCTTGTCTTCTGCATCACTAGATGCATCCTCACTCTTCTTCTCCTTAGACCTTTACTCATCTCTCCTTTCAAGAGCATCTTCACCAATAGATTGTTCTTTGTTATCCTAAGGAATGATTGTCTCCAATTGGCCGTGAGTGTTATCAACATTTATCTCAGATATTTGAGGAGGTGTTTGATGACCAGTAGTAGTATCCTCCTTTGGAATGTCTTCTCTGGTAGCTCCTTCTTCTTCAAACTTTTCCTCATTTGCAACATTTTCATCTACAATTTCTTCCACTTCCAGAAGAACATTATCATGCACATTAACTTCTTTAGTGTCATGCTCATGTTGAGCATCTTCATGCTACACTACCTCTTCACTGTTCACATATGGAGCAAGCATATCAATGTGCATTTCTTTTGTTCTCTCTGGAGTCATCCCCAATCTCTAAACTAACTTTGCAACCTTCTCTATTGTCTCTTTCTAAATCCTTTCAAGATTATTCTAAGCTCTGCTCATGATGGTAGTCACCCTTTTATTTTATTGAAACTCCTTGCTATACAATTTAGCCAATGTGGCTTTATTATCTTCGAAGGGAGGTACACTAATCTTTTTTGAAGTTTTTTTTAATCTTTTCTTCTTCATCTATAGCCTCTTGACTCCTTGCAAGTAGTACATTCAATAGATCTTTAAGTAGTTTCTTCTCAATATTTTGCATATTAACTTCAAAAACAATAATGAATTTGACAATTTCTTCTACAATGGTGGCTTTTTCCACCTCATTAGCATCAATGTATAATGCATCAGTCTCATCTACCATTTCATTCTCCATGACCCAATTATATAGAGCATCCAAATTCATAAGAGTATGAGTACTAACCAAATCCTTTTTCTTCTTCTTTTTCTTATCTTCCCATGACTTTTTCTCTTTACCATACTTTTCTTTATTTTCTCGCATTTGTACTCTATATCCTTCTTTCTCTTTCTCAACCTCTACTTCACTGTCTATATTAATAATATCAAACCTTTCTTTTCTTCATACTTGATTCTCCTTGTTAAGTTTTTTTTTTTTTTTCTAGATCAAGGGTTTAGTATCTTCTTCTTCGTCGTCGTCTTCCACATTTATTCTCATATACATCTCCCTTGCGGATTTTTTTGATCTTCTTATATGGTTAGTTTATTGTGTTGTCATAGTAGCCTTTCCTTTCCAAACCTCTTTTTTTGTTTAACTGGACAAGTATTCTCCTCCATTAGAGTACTTACATGCTCTTTTCTCTTCTCCACTAAGGTGGGCTTAGTCTTGGAGTACTTCAGGACAACCAAAGGAGTGGTAGATTTTCTACCAAATTTCCCGACACTTGATAATCCTTTGGCTGAGCCAAATATAGCCTTTGATCTCTCAACTTGCTCTTCAATAAGCTCCATTCCTTCTATAAATTATGTAGTCATCTTATCAATAGTCTTCTTTATTTGTGATTGAATTTTCTCAATATTTACCTCCATCGACTTCTCCTCATATGTGTCATACCTCTCTTGAGTGGTATCCTTGGGCTAAGTAAGAAACAAGGTTTAGTATCTTTATCTACTATAGAGGATGAGTAAATTGTAGAAGCATCTTGTTGCGCATAGGTGTTATGTATGTGGCAAGCATTGAAGAATATCATAGTAGTGTATGATGAGCCTATTTCTATCCTATGTGACAATACAAGTGCAATAAAAATTTCAAAGAATATAGTGATGCATTCAAGGACAAAACATATTTCAATCAAACAACACTTTTTGAGAGAGAAGATTGTGCAAAATGAAGTGAAGCTTGAATACATTCCTACAACGGATCAAATTGTTGATAAATTCACTAAGTATCTTCTTAAGGATACTTTTGAGTATCTTTGGGAGAACTAGGGGTTATTTCCCCTCCTTACTTGAACTAGATGTATAATGAGATGCATCAGTCTAATGGATCTTAGCATTCATTCCTCATTCTAGACTAATTTTGGTGGTTACCTCCTAGGTGGAGTAGGCAGTGGCATTGCTAGTTGTTGAAGAGTGTGTGTTGTCATTTAGTACAGGTTGGTGTGTAATCCTAAGGGGGTGTATTCAAAGCAATAAAGGAAAGTTGTTGTAGAAAAGTAGCAAGTAAGTTTTTTGATGTCAAAGGAAGAGAATAAATATTGCAAACATCTTAGTCCTTTTCCATTGATGTCCAAGGGGGATAGAGAACATATGAAAAGAATAAGTAATAAGGAGAAGAAAAAGTCATAAGTCATTTAGGTAGAAAGAAACAAGCTACAAAGGGAGAGAGAACAATGTGTTGGTGTGTTGGTGTTTAGAACTTTTGTGCCTTTGATCATTTTTCACATCATGTGTTGCCATCAATGGTAAAAGGGGAGATGTTTGCAAGTATGAATAGTTGGTTTTGTCATTGATGTCAACAAGTTTATGTTGTAATTGATGTATATCCAGTTTATTGCAAGAGTATGAGTAGTTGTTTCTTTGTTAGTTGCATAACATTGTCATTAGTAAAGATACTAGTGTCAACCTCTACTATTTATTTGATAAGAATATATCTATGGATGAGTACTAAAGATTATGAGGATTTTTTTTTATGCTTGAAATTCCAAGTTCATTTGAGAAAATTTGATTAAAAAGAGGAAATAGTATGTTGCAGTGATGTTCTAGGTGACAAATTTGTGTTCTAGTTTTTCTCCACATTTCTTCTAGGTTGAAGATCTACTAGTGTGATTCATAAATATTGGTAAGAGGTTTTCAAATGTGTTATATTCAATATTTGGTGTGTTGGATCATTGTACAAAAGAATTCATGTTCACCCGTGTGTGACTGTGTAGTGTAGAGGTGTCTAGGAGAAATGCTTTTGCTCTATGTTTCTTCGTAGTTGTGTTTTGGATCTTTCAATTCTAAACATTTTTGATGGTGTTAGTAGTTTACCTCATTTACAAGGGTTTGAGTTTTGGTGCTTTGAAATGTGGTTTTCTTAATGATAGCCTATGGGAGATATATTTGAGTGTACTAGGTGTGTACATTCTTTAGATGGAAGTTATTGTGAAGGATTTTGTTGGATCTTAGAGTGTTTGAGAAATATTTATATCATTCTTAAGCATGATGTGTGTTTTTGAAGTCATCCTTCTATTTTACGAACCATGTACTTAAAATTCTAATGATGTTTACATGGGTAACAACTAACTTGGCTTTTACACTATATGCGATGGATAATTATTGTTTGTGGAAGTGTTTTATAGCATGGTGTTATTGATTTGGGTCCCAATTAAGTTTTGATGAGGTCTAAATTCTCTTCTATCTACCATGAAAGTGTTTCGGTTCTAACCTAATTTGAATTTGTATCTTTGAGGTGCATAGTTGACCCTTGATAAGGTTTCAAGGTGGAGGATGGTATAACTATGAGTTAATTTGTTGAAGGATGTAAAGATAGGTGTATGAGATGTGAAGAATGTGAAGTGTGGTGTGTTAAGAGTGAAAACTGAGTAATGCAGTGTGAAATTTCATGTGTTATTTTACTTAATATAGTTAGTAGAAGGTGGGTATAATCCTTTATTCAAAATTTGAAGGTGTTGAAGTCATTGTGGTGTATTCTTTGTTGCATTCAAGTGCTTTTCTCTATGTAACATTCCATTTCTATCTTCTTTTCTATTCTCATAGTGAGACTTTTGGAAATCATCCTTTCTTCTTTAGGTAGGTATCCCTTTGATAGTGAGCCCTATTGTAATCGGTGTTGATATTACTTATAATGTTAGCTAATCCTCATTGTGGTTTTCCATTCTTTGGTTTTCCATGTAAATCATGTTTTTTCCTATGTATGGTGTTAGGTTTATTCAATTTCTATTATTTTCTTTTCATGCTAATTCATCATTACAGACTTAAGGGTTTAATGAATGAATGTGGATCTAAATGTTAATGAGGGTTTTGAAGCTTTAAGGTACAACTGATTCATCCCTCCTCTCGGTTATCTTGTGCATTCAAAAAATTCCCCTATTCTTAAGCTTATTACTCTTGAAAAGGTCAAATTTGTGGTTTTTAGCATGGGGGTTTTAACATCCCCTAGGTTTGATAGTTTCCCACAAACTTTCTACCAAGAGTTTTGGGATATTGTGGGAGAAAATGTGTTCCTTGCCTCAAAAGACTTCTTCAAATTAGGAAAAATTCTAATACAACTAAATCATACTTTTATAGCTTTGATTCCTATAAATTCTAACCCAAAAAATATGGTTGATTTTAGACCCATCAATTTATGTAAATACCATCTATAAAATTTTCCCAAAATTCTTGTCAATAGACTAAAGCCCCTACTAGAGAAAATGATTAGCCATTGTCAAAAAGCCTTTTTCGCTGGGCACCAAATTTTGGATGTTTCCATCTCCACTCATTAAATCCTTCATTATATGGATATGAGTAACAATTATGGTATGGTGTTTAAGCTTGACATTTCTAAAGCCTATGATAATATTTTTTGTAATTTTCTTCATAAATTCCTTGCTAAGTTTGGTTTCAAATAGCTAGTTTTAAAACTCACAAATGAATGCATTTCCACTATTAAGTACTTATTTCTTGTTAATGGTGTGCTCAATGCCTTCTTGAGTGTTGGTAAAGGGATCATACAAGGTGGCCCCCTATCTACATATTTATTCATCATGGTTTCTATTTTATTAAGCCACAATATTTCTAAAATTCTTAATGAAGGTACTATCTATTGGGATTAAGGTGTCTCAACCTTAGAGTCCTAATATTGATTAATTTAATGGATTATTATATTAGTATGTATTATTTTATTGCCTGCATAATCTTTTCATCAATTGGGACCATCTAGCTAGGTGCCATCCTTGTTGGAAGTGACTGGATTACACATTATCATCCCAAGTAGATGTAGGTGTCCCACTTTCAAATCTTGGACCTATGACAAGTTATGACAACCTATGATAGATTCTATGATGCATCATAATGTTGATATTATGGATGCACAGTCCCTGAAGCTCTACAATCTTCAATAAAGAACTTTTTCCATAAAAGATAATCAACCACAAAGGAAAGTGTTTCAACTATGGAATTTTGAATAAATATTTTATATTGATATGATATGATGTGATGATATATATATATATATATATATATATATATATATATTCAAGGGGTAAACGATTTTGACCAAAGCTATGAACTGGAATACAACCATTCAACAATACTACCCCAATGGGGTTTGAACCTTGGTGGCAAGAACAACAATGCCACCATTAAACCAGTACACCATGCCAATATCGACATGATGTGATGATATATTACAAATGAAAAAAAATTATGATTATATAGGAAAAAAAGGAAACCTAAGATGCAAGAGATGTTGCCATGTGTCACGATCTAACATGTGACAACATGTGAACCCTATCTAGGAAATTATTAAATGTTGAGATAAGTTCTAGAAGGACAAATCATCTTCTAGAAGGAATCTTACCCCTACAAACAAGGAAGGGAATATTATCCCATTTATTAAAATCTAACCTAGGACTAAATGATGCATGACCTAAATTAACTTGTGCTAGTGTAATAATTAATTAATTACACTAACACCCCCCCATAAGTTCAACTTAGGGAGGAAAAAGCATTAATTATGCAAGAAGATGATGGGTCCCAACTACGAGGCCATGTTAGGTACCCATGTACATAAAGATGCAGAAAATCTCCCACAACCGGAGAAAAGGGGAAAATTGAGTGGGAACAAAACCCCTCCCCAAAAAGGAGATAAAAAAGAAAAAAAGGATGGAAGAGTGATGTTTGGAGGACTCAACATTATCCCCCCAAGGACTACAAAAATCACATATATACAAAGAGATCAAAAGTATGTGGACTAGATAGCCCCCCATAAAGGAGAGTAGTCCCCTCTAGAATGTCTTCAATACCAATGATGACTTGAGAAGCCAAGTTGGATAGACTTGAAGAGAACCCATCCATGTATCAAAAGTCTAAAGAAGTGAATGTATCCATCCCTACTGAAGCAAATCTCAACTGAGAGGTGTCAAAGGAAGAAGATGGTGCCATGCAAAGAGCCAAGTCAAGCCATCCTCCACAACCCTGGTAAGGAGAGGGTGATGATGTGCTTCCTACTCTAGAGTCTAGAGAGTCAAGAGCAAGTTGATCTCGATCCCAGAATTTGGTAAACTTGTATACCTTGGAATGATTATTTGCTTGTCCATAGGAAACAAGGACATCAAACCTATCCTTGATGATGGAAAGTTCTCAAGTGAACTCAATGCTCAATCCCTCTTGAGAAAGTTGATAAATAGACAAAAAATTATGAGCAATCTGAGGAATATAAACAACATCTTCCAACCTCTTTCCAACAAGAGTAACATCACAAATACCAGCAACATAGACAATATTTGCATTTGTAGTAAACATTCTATCAAAGTTGGCAGGCCTCAAAGTATCCCACAAAATATGTTGTTGAGAAGAAGTGACATGCCAAGAAGCACCAAATTCAAGTACCCATCCTTCTCTATTATCAACTAAAGTAGTTATCAAAGCATTCCCCTTACCAAGCTTTTCAATAGTGAAAATTCTAGCAATACCTGATGATGAATCTTCATGAGAGGGGGAGTGAGGAGATTTGATTGTAGTACTTGGGAGAGAGATGTTGTGATCTCTAAGTATCTACCTTAGTTCATGTATCTCTCTTTTGAAACATGTATCCTCAATGTGACCAAGCCCATTATAGAAGTTGCACTTGGGCTTCTCCCTCTTTGGATTTTCTTCCTTAGGCTAATATGATGATTCAAAAGAAGCTCCTGCCTTTGGTTTTCCCTTGTGCTTGCCCTTTCCTTTTGATGGTCCTGCCACCAATGCATGGGATTTTGTGGATGTTTTAGCCTAGTTGAGCTTCGATTGTTCTCAAGTCAACCATTCACAAAATGTCTCAAATGATGGCATAACAAAGCTATCACAAAGACCATCCATGGTGGAATAGATAGAGGTAGCAAAGTAGGAGAAGGAACCTCTTAGCTTAGATAGAATCATGAATATACACTCTTTGTCAGATTTATCTTTTCCACACCTAGAAATTTGAGTCCTTAAAGACTTGAATCTTACTAGGTAGTCTTCAATGGAAGGAAATTGATCAACAGTGAGTGAAGCAAGTTTAGCCTCCAATTGCAAAGCTCTTACATCACTAACAAAACCAAAGAGATCCTTGAGCTTGAGATCCTTGAGCTTGTCCCAAACCTCCTTGGGAGTCTTGCACCCCTCAATATGGAATAATAAAGAGTTGGAGACATGTAGAGCAATGAGCCCCATAGCCTCTTCACACTTAATCTGATGCTGTATTTTTTTATATTCTTTGGTTAGATGAGGATGATTCTCATTCAAAGTGGACCAGAGTCCCTTAGACCAGAAAAGTCTCTGCATACTAACCTTCCATGTGTGATAGTTATGAGAAGTAAGAATCTTGAATCTTGTGTTAGCCATTAGAAGAGAACAACAATCCAAGACAAAATATTTTTGACAAAAAATGTTGAAAGCATATAACTAATGAACAATCAACTGAAGTGAAGCCTTTAAAACAAACTAAAAAGCTAGAAATCACCTCTAAACCCAAATATAGGGTTTCCACTTCAACTAAGAATATTTTTTTGATATAGAAGAATAATTTGGAAAAATAGAGCACACCTCTGGAAAGTAGAGTTAGAGAACTTTCCAATGATATATCATTTGTAGATTTTTGATATTGTATGTGAAAGTTATGATTTCTGGAAGATTTCTGCTTGAATTGGTTTGAGTTGGCTAACTGGGCACAAAAATCAAGCTCATGGGGCTAAAAAAAAAAGCCCTTGGTCATTGATGTGACTGCAGGCTATGCTGGGGTAAGAAAAACACACCCCCCACTGGGAGCAAAGTTAGAGTGGCGCTATGGTGGAGGAATACGTGGCATGGCTGGTAGAGGTTGGCACCACTCAAAGATAGCGAAGCCCTCAGTTACCAATGGGACCGAGGCTAGAGAAGACAGGTGACAAACGTTGGTTAGTGGGTGCTCTGTAGATGTCGCCAGGAACTGCAAAACCGCTGGGAAGAGACTTTGGTGAGGTGACGGTGGTCAATGCCGGAAGTAGGAGAACCAGGTGAATGGGATGATGTGAGGATGACGCTGGCATGAGGTCAGGTGATGTGACCAGGCTAACAAGACTCTGCAGAGGTCAGTGAATGCCGATTGATAGATTTTTGAATATTGCAATTAAATTTTCAATTCAAAAATTAAACATAAAACACTGATATTATATTCTACAAAAAATATATTATATGCCAACAACCCCAACACTATAGTCACCAAAAAAAATACAAACACCAACTGCCAATTTAATCACTAGGTCACCCTGCAAATTTAATTTTTGTCGTAACTATATAAAAAAATGCCCAAAAATAGCCAATTTTTGTTTTGTTTTTTCTAAAAAAAAAGTTCCTTTGAAGAGGACTAAGAGGGGAGATTTTTTCCTGCAGATGTGTATGGATAGTACAAAAAATGTAAACACTAGATTGTACCTCAAAGGATCCTGGTCAATATTACTCTAATTTTGATAAATGAGCAGGCAATCTATGGGTTTTGAGGCCTTCTAAATGCAATGGAGAGGTCAGAGAGAGCCTGATGTGCACAGAAAATTATTTTGGCTCCCAGGTAGAACAAACTAGCCTACAACATAAAACTCCAAGCCTGCAAAAATCTTGCACTCCAACTTCCTGGATCAAGGGTTGATGTTTCACTATACAAGATTTGATACCATGTTGAGATTATGGATGCACAGTTCGTGAAGCTCCAGAATCTTCAATAAAGGACCTTTTCCATGAAAGATAATCAACCACAAAGGAAAGTGTTGCAACTATGGAATGTTGAATAAAGATTCTATATTGATATGATATGATGTGATGATATATTACAAATGAACAAAATGCCTGATTATATAGGCAAAAAAGAAAACCTAATATGCAAGAGATGCTACCATGTGTCATGATCTAATAACATGTGACAACATGTGAACCCTATCTAGGAAATTATTAAATGTTAAGTTCTAGAAGGACAACTCATCTTCTAGAAGGAATCGTATCCCTACAAACAAGGGAATATTGTCCAATTTATTAAATAATTTATTAAAATATAATGTAGGAATAAATGATGCATGACCTTAGTTAACTTATGCTAGTGTAATAATTAATTAATTACACTAACACATAAGGTATCTTTTGCATGAAGAATGTTCTCTCCCAAGTTGGGTTATGACAGGTTGTATGAGAATCAAGTATTCTTGCTCGGTTTTGATGGTTTCTCTTGTAGTTGTAAGTTTTTTCAATTATGATAGATTCTATGACAACTCTAAGAAGTGTAAGGTATTTTTCATAGCCTTTTTTTAGCATTATTTTGGTTCCCAAGATTGAGGAAGGAATATTAACATGTTATGAAAACTATAAGGGGTGTAAGGGAATACGTTGCATGTGTCCAAATGCATTTTATGGTGTGGAATATTGTACCATGTGGATTTGGATGCCCATCCTCTTCTAGATGCTTCTTCTTTCTTGCATCTTTCTATATATTGGATGCCTTGCATTGTAGAATATATAGTTTGTTTATAGTTATATTTTTTTTTCAAAACAATTGTTGAATAAGATTTGTACTTGGAGCTTCATTGTAATCTTTATTTCAGATAATATAGTAGTACTATGCTTCTGGAGGGTGGGGTTTCTTACCCAAAATGGTTTTTCCCCACGTATATTTGGCACCATTGTATTATATATTCTTTTTGTTTTACCTTCTATTCTCTATATGTGTTTTTATTTCTATAACTAAATAAGGTGTTGAAAGAAAATTTTCTAACTCTCTCTTACTTAAATTAGTGTAGGAAATTATTTTCGCTCACTTAGCTTCCTTTCAGTTGGTGTTAGAGGTTCGTCATCCTTGATTCCTTTATTGAGTTAGAAAGGCTCTTTGAGATGCTCTTTGTTTCAGTAGGAGTTTTTAGAAGTGTATTTCATGATCTTATTGCAAGAAAATAATTTTGAGCTTTGGAAGCTCAATATGGAAGATATGCTCATAGGTCATGAGTTATGGGCTGCTATCTCTAGAACCAAACCATCAAGCATGAAACAAGAAGACTAGAATCTCATGGATTGGAAAGCCAAGGGATCGATTAGACTCTATTTGGTTGATTTTGTTTTGTTGAATGTTCATGAAGAGAAGAATACTACTTCTTTATGGAAGAAAATTGGAGATGTTTATCAGGTTAAATCCCTAGAAAACAAGCTATTCCTAAGAAAGAAGATGTATTCTCTGAAGATGCAAGATGGAGGATTCTTGGTAGACCATTTGGATTCTTTCAACATGTTGATTTCTCAACTAGGTTTTGTTGGAGAAAATATTGACGAACAAGACCATTGCATGCTCCTATTGTGTTCATTTCCAGAATCATGGGATCACCTGGTGATGGCTATTGGAAGCACGACAAAAACTTTCAAGATGGATGAGTTGGTTGCTTCATTTTTATCTGAATAGATGTAGAGAAAGTCTTCTAAGATGGACAAGGAGGCCCTTGATATTTGTGATAGACCAAAGGAGAAAGGAAAAAAAAGGACAAGAAATCTAAGTCAAACTCTTTTGAGAGATCTAAGTCTCCTGGTAAGAAGTCCAAAGGAAAATGTTGGAAGTGTGGTGAAACTATTCACTTTTGAAAAGATTGCAAGAAGGAGAAGAGGAAGAAAAACAAGTCTTTCTTTGGTTTTGAATTTGAAAAATCACCCCAAGATGAAGGAGAAGCATTTATTGCAGCCTTGGCAACCCATGCATCAGAAGATGTGTGGTTGATAGATTCTGGTGCATCCTTTCACATGACCTCTCATAAAGGTTAGTTTTCAAAGTATGAAAGTATAATGGTGGGAAGGTGTACCTGTGTGATGAAACTCACATAAATATCATTAGCTATGGAAGAGTCAAAATGAAATTTCCTAATGGATGAGTGAAGGTAATTGATGGTTTCATGCATATCCTAGGTTTGGCATGAAACCTACTTTCTGTGAGTAAACTAAATGATTTAGGAGTGCAAGTTTTTTTCTTTGGTGGAGGATGCAAGATGACCAGATGAGCTTTTTTGTTTGCTAAGGGTGTTCATGTTGGCACTCTGTACAAGTTGGATTCATGCACAATATAGTGCAATAGTTCTTATGATGTACCAAAGAAGAGACCTTTGGATTCTTCATCATTACTAACAGATCATGCAATGAAGAATTGTTTCGCAACTACATTTGATGGTCATGCATTTTGGGTACCTAAGGGTGCTCATTCCACTAAAATAAAGCTTCTTGCAAAGAAGACAATGTTATGGCCCCAATGACTTGTTCATATAAGTGAGAAGGGTCTTAGAACCTAGAAAAATAATAGCCTTATTAAAGGTCATGATGATTTTAATCTCAAGTTTGACTTTTGCAAACACTATGTTTATGGAAAATAGCACCATGATTCTTCTTACTCTACTTATCATAAGTCTTCTAAGGTTTTGGACTATGTTCATTTAGATGTTTTTGGTGCTGAGAATGTTCCTTCATTATCAAAATATGCATATTTTGTTTCTTTCATAGATGATTCCAATAGAATGAAATTCGTTTATTTTCTTAGAAGTAAAGCTAAAGTATTTAGTTGGTTTATGGATTTTAAGGCCATGGTCGAAAATCAATCTAGTAGAAATATTAAGTGTTTGAGGACTAACAATGGTGGTGAGTTTTGTTTCGTAGAGTTTAAAAAGTTATGTAAAGAGCATGGGATTGATAGACATAAGAAAACTACGTGCACTCCACAACAAAATGGAATTGGAGAGAGGATGAGTAGAATGTTGATTGATAGGGCTAGGAGTATGTTGAGAAGTGCTAGCCTTGAACAAAAGTTTTGGGCTAAAACGGTAGCCAATGCATGTTATTTGATCAATAGATCTCCTACATCGGTGATCATTGGAAAGACACCCATGGAGGCATGGTCTAGTAAAAATTACTTGATGAGACATCTTAGAGTATTTGGTTTTGAATTTTATGCTCATGTTCCAATTGAGAAGAGGTCAAAGTTGGAGAACAAGGCAGTAAATTGTATCGTTATCAACTAAGGTTTTGGTGTGAAAGGTTACAAGCTTTGGGATCTAGAAGCTCAAAAGGTTCTCTATAGTAGAAGTGTGATTTGCAAAGAGATGAAGCCTTCTACTATTGAGTTGCAACCAAAAAAAGAGGAGAAACATAAGAAAGAGGTAGTTCAAATTCTACCTACTCCAGAGAAAGATGAACTATGCACTCATGTTGGACCTGATGATGAGGAGAGCTCAAGGAGCTCTAAATTTTTTGAAGAAGAAGAATAACCTCAACCCCAACCTTTGAGAAGGTCTATGCGAGCTAGGTGGCAATCAAAAAGGTTTGGTTATTCATTGTTGGATTCTAGTTACTTTTTTTTTGTGATTGCTAACTCTGATGAGCCTAGGAATATTAGAGAGGATATGGGTATGAGTAATGTAGATTCATGGATAAAATCCACAGATGAGGAAATGGCTACATTAAAGAAAAATAAGAATTGGTATCTAGTACCTTTTCCTATTGGACATAAATATTTTGGTTGTAAATTTGTTTTCAAGAAAAAGTGTGGTTCTGATGGAATTGTTGAGAAGTATAAGGAATGGTTGGTCACTAAGGGGTTTTCATAGGTGGAGGGAATTGATTATGGGGAGATATTATCTCTAGTTACAAAGTGGACATCTATCTAGTTCCTATTATCACTTGCATCAACATATGACTTAGAAGTGGAATAGAGGGATGTCAAGACAACATTCCTTCATGGTGACTTGGAGGAAGTTATTTACATGTCATAGCCAAAGCATTTCATTGAAAAAGGTAAAGAAAATTTGGTTTGCAAACTATAGAAGTGTCTTTATGGTTTGAAATAGTCTCTTATAATGTGGTACTAGATGTTTGATACCTATGTAAATTTTCATTCATATTTCAGAGATCTAAATTTGACCATTGTGTATATTATAAATATGATCTAATGCTTGCATTCTCATTATTTTTTTATAAGTAGGTGATATGTTATTTACTGAGAATGGTAAAAGTATGATTTCATATTTGAAGTTTTAATTGTCAACATAGCTTGAGATGAAAGACCTAGGTGCATCTAGGTACATTCTAGGAATGGAGATTATGAGAGATAGAGCTAACAGAAAGCTTTGGTTACGCTAGAGCAAGTATGTGAACTTGGTGTTGGAGAGATTCAACATGGTAGATTGTAGACAGTTAGTTGTTCTTGTGATGTAGGGGATGAAATTTTTTGTGAATTATTTTCCAAAATATCCTACTAAAATGGAGGAAATGACTAGAGCTCCATATGTGAGTGTAGTTGACAATCAAATATATGTGATGGTGTGTACAAGATGAAACATTACCTAAGCAGTGGGAGTCCTTAGTTGGTTTATGACTAATGCTATATGGGTGCATTGGGATGTGGTTAAGAGAGTGTTTAGATATTTATAGGGTAATTATGAGTATACCTTGTGTTTTCATGGTTATCCTACTAGACCTCAACATTCTATGAGAATTCATGGATATGTAGATTCAGATTGGGCATGTGACATTGATAGCAAAATATCCAACAGTGGTTGTGTGTTTATGATTTTTGGTGGCCCTATTAGTTGGATGAGTAAGCAACAAGTTATAGTCATGTTGTCCATGAAAAATGAAAATTAAATGGTATCCACTCATGCTTATAAGCAAGCCATTTGTATTAAGATATTACATTCTAATATTGGTTTAGATGCAAAGAATCCTACCTTTCATGCCAAAAAAAAAAACATTGGTGTTTAGTATCATGTTGTTCATGATATTGTAGAAGATGGAAAGGTGAACATGGAAAAGGTTGACACTTTAGAAAATGTTGCAAGCACTAAAAAAATCAGTAAGCACAAAGAAGTTCAGATAGAGTTCCAATTCCATGGGCCTTGTCACCCTCAACAGATGATTTTAGATGACTCTTGATAGGTCTTCAACAAGTGGGAGAATTTGGGATTAAAGTGACTAAACCTAAGAGTCCTAATATTGAATATTTTAATTTATTATTGTATTTGTATGTATTTTTATTGCCTACATTTTTTTGTCATCAATTGGGACCAATGGGCCAGGTGGCATCCCCATGGGAGGTGATTGGATGACACATCGTCATCCCAAGTAGAGGTAGACTTCCCACTTTAGAATCTTGTACCTATGACAAGTTATGATAGCTTATGACAGATTATATGATATTTCATGAGGTATCTTTTTGCATGGAGAAAGTCGGTGCCCAAGTTGGGTTGTGACAAGTTGTAAGAGAATTGGGTATTCTTGGCCAGTTATGACATTCTCTTACAATTGTAAGTGCTATCAATTATGAAAAATTCTATGGTAGCTATAAGTGCTATCGATTATGAAATATTCTATGATACCTATAAGATGTGTAAAGCATCTGTCATAGACTATTTTTAACATATTTTGGGTGTCAAAGCTTGAGGAAGGAATATTTGCATGTTATGACAACTGTAAGGGGTGTAATGGAATATGTTACATGTGTCCAAATGCATGTTATAGCATGGAATATTCTACCATGTGGATTTGGACATCGATCCTCTTCTAGATGCTTCTTCTCTCTTACACCTTTCTATATATTAGATTCCTTGCATTGTAGAATGTATAGTGTGTTTGTAGGAAATGAAGTGTTGTCGGATTCACACAATAATATGTGTCTGTTTTGAAACAATTTTTGAATAAGCTTTTAACTTGGGGCTGCATTGTAATATTTATTTCAAATAATATAGTAGTAATGTGCTTTTGGATGGTGGGGCCTTTTACCCAAAAGGGTTTTTCCCCACTTATATTTGGTGTCATTGTGTTATATGTTCTTATTATTTTACCTTAAATTCTCTAAATGTGTTTCTATTTCTATAGTTGAATAAGGTGTTAAAAGAAAATTTTGTAACTCTCCCCTACTTAGATTAGTGTAGGAAGTTGTTTCCGCTCACCTAGCTTCATTTCACTATCAAGAGAGTGAAATTGCCACCTCTCTAGACCCTTCATCTATCCAACAATTTTAGATGACATCATCCTCTATGGAAAAGAATGAGTTGTTGAAGCTAGTTAATAGAAGTGCTTCTTCAACAACTATGCTTCTAGCTTTGGTCAATGTATAGATTAAAATAAAAGCATGATTTACTTCTTTAACACCTTGAAAACCCTTGAAAATAATGTGACTACTATTCTAGGCTATGATAGTGCCCCTCTCCCTGTTGTGTATCTTGGTCTTTCTCTAACTATTAATGAAGTCACCCCCATTTTTTAGAATTCATTGTTGGAAATAATGTAGAGAAAAATTATTAGGCATAAAGGATCCATTTTGAGTCATGTAGGTAAGCTACAACTATTGGCTACTACTCTTCAATGGATCCTGGTTCACTTCCTATCCCTTTTCAAAATCCCTAGATATATAGCTGAAAATTTGGAAAGAATTCAAACAAATTTCCTATGGTCTAGTAGGGGATAAGAAAAGGTTGGCCCTACTAAGCTAGGATACTATTTTTCTACCCAAATCTAGTGGTGGGCTTAGTATTAGAAAAATTCAAGCTACTAATAAAGATATTCTTACTAATGTGGGCTAGGATATTTTGAGAAATAAGAATGAATGGTGTACTATTTTGAATGCCAAGTACTGTTATAAAATAACCTTGATTAGGAGCTTGGACGCCCCCATGGTTCCTTAATTTGGAAAAATATTATCAAATTAAAACAAATACTTTAGAGTGGTGTGATCTAGAAAGTGGGCAACTATTCTAGAATCAAATTTTGGGATGATTCTTGGTTATTTGGGATTCCTCTTAACCAATCTAATTTTAAATATTTTTTGGGCCTTTCCACTTACTACTTTTGTAGGGATATCATGGACTACTTCTATAGTTGAAAAGGCTCTCAGAAGTGGAAAATCTTAGTGAATTTTCACTAGAACTCTCAAGGGTTAGGTCAATTAGCACTTTTACTTCAGGAAAATTTCTCCTTAACTAAAATTATTGTGTTCATATAAGAAGATAGCATTATTTTGGATATGGGAAATAGAAGGCAACTTGACTGCCAAAATAACTTATAGACTTCTATTGGTTTAGGGTTCATGTGGTAAGTATTATAAACAAATCTAGAACATACACCTAATTCCAAAGATAAATTCCTTTTGGTAGATCGCTAAACACAACAGGATCCTCACCCAAGATAACCTAAGGAAAAGGAGATTCCAAATCCGTAATAGATGCACAATATGCAAGTTTGATGAAGAGTATATGCCTCACATGTTACTCCATTGCCTTGATGGTACTAAGCTTTGGGCTTCTACCCTTCAAAAACTGGGGCCCTCCTCGACCATGAATGAGAATCTCAAAAGGTTTGTGGAAAATTGGGTTTATCCTTATACTCATCCCTTAACTAGGGAAATTTGGAAACAAGTCCCCCCTTTATCTACTGGTGCATTTGGAAAGAAAAAAGTAATAGGATATTTAGTAAGGAGGAAATGAGACGCAAGGAGGTTTTCAATGTTTTCTCTAGGCTTCTTATTGAAAATTTACCCCCTTTTGGATAGAAATATCTGAGCATCCCCACTACTATGGAGATTAATATAGCTTGTAATTAGTATTTTCATCTGAACCTAAATTCCTATGATAACTGTAGAGTCTTAGCAACATAGAACACTAAATGGATGCTTCCTTTGCAATGTTTGTATAAAATCAATTTTTATAGGGATGTAAAAGGAAATCCTGGTCCTACTAGTATAGGAGGTATCATAAGAGATTATAAAGGAAATGTTATAGCTTGTTATGTTGGAGGAATAGGTGTGCAATCTTCAATGATAGTTGAAAAAAGGGCATTGTTAGGTGGTATAAAATTTTCTCTATCTATAGGGATCAAGAATGTTCACATTGAAGGTGACTCTAAATCTATGATAAATGCTATCAAAGATAAAAGTTTTTTTTGGGGTTGCTAATGATGTTATTGTGGATATTCATCACATCCTCACTAAGTTTCAAGGGAAAAAAAACTTGCATATCCTCAAATAAGGTAATAAGGTGGTCGATGCATTGGCTAATTTTGGGATACCTTTAAACTCTACTAGGTGTTGCCAAAGCTATTCTTCTTTTCCTACAAATATCAAACAATTGATCCTTGAAGAGAAAAAGATATATATTCAAAATGGTCAGTGTTTAATTGGCTAACATTAAATTTTTAATGTTTACTCTCACCATCATGCTTTGTAAGATGAGGTGGAATGGGTTTGCAAATGTGAATATAAACTTGTGGAGCCTCTTAGCTATGTCCAACCTATACTATTTACTCAAATGGAATGAAATCTCTAGCTGACGGAGGGAAACATGCATTTTGACACCCAAATTGCATGAGGTTACTTATCCTAATATTAAATAAACAATCAATTGTTTGAGTTGGAAATAAGGAAAAATGTTAACTCATTTATTGAAACAAAAGATAAATAATTACATCATAATTATAGTTTATGATGCCATTATTACTATCTCTCTTCACAATGTCCTTAAACCAACTCAAGCTATTCTTTGCCAACTTCTAACCTTCAAAAATGACTGTTGGTGTGTGGGAGGATATCATCACATTTACTCAAAGTATAACAAAAGTCACTTCTTACTTCTTTTCTTGAGAAGGGTTATCATATTTTTTATTAATTCTAGGTACTTTCAAAACCTTCATTCAATCTACTCCTTACTGCCATCTATTCCTAAGTATTAAGCTTCTACCAAAGAAAATGGGTGGGGATAGGGTAAGTTCTAATTTAGGTTCTTGTGAGGACCACCATAGATATTGCCTTATGTGGCGTATCTATGTTGAGCTTGGTCTAGCTCCTCTCATGGAAAGTCTCAATGACCACAATGAAAAACTTTTGATCCAATTTATAAATGGCTAGTGCAATCACTAGGATAAGGTAAGAGGAATCTCATTTGAGGTTAGTGAGGAGATTATTTCTAAGGTGACTATGATATCTTGTGGTGGGAAAAAGTTGAAGAAGCACACTAATGTCGAAGATGCATATAGCATGCATCAATTCTTCAAGGAAAATGACTAACCCATCAAGCTACATAAGGGCTACGAAAAAGAAAACTATCGACACTATAAGATCATTTTTATCTTATGCTTATAAAATATGTTACTCTTGAGGGTAGATATGAATTTTTCTAGTATGTTACCATATGCCTTTTCTAAACCACTTCAAGAACCACCTTCTTATTAGCTTTCATTTTTCCTCCTTTCATCTCTAGAACTTTCAATTAAGGAGGCTATTGAGCTTAGCACTAGAAATACTAAAAAACCTCCTCTCCCTCTACACCAGGGGTTTATCCTTAGGTTGTACCACTTCCACCTTGCACTCTAGCCCTTGAATCCCATGCGTGCAACCTTTTTCAATGAGGAGCCTAAGCTAAATTACCCTAATGAAAAAAAAGTACATTAACTCAATATTTCTACTTATCAACCCATGCTTGACACCAACCTCAAACCTCTGGGTAAAAGGAAGAAAAGAAAAAATAACCCTCTATAGAATCAAAGGTTTGTGGTGATGGGTCTATGTGAGATAAAAAACACTTCTATCAAAAAGGGTGGTTAAAGAGTGGTAAATAAAAACCAAGATTTGAAAAAGAATAAAATTATTTCCTTTAATGTGGATGAAGCTAATTTATAGGATAAGGAAGGGGAATCTAATACTAATGTTATTGGTGATGAGCACGCCATGACTACCAATGAGCCTCACGTTGGCATGGAATTGACTAGTGTTAGAAGATATAATAGGTTGGCTGATAAAAAAAGGTCAAAGGTTATAATAGATGAAATTTTGAGCAACTTTAAGAATGAAACCAAGCAGGAGGACAATTGTGATAAGATTGTGGAGGATGCAAATGAAAAAATTGATGGCCCTAGTCACTTCCATGAGCTCAACAAGATGATTATGGAGGACTCCACCTTGAACTCTTCCACTCATCATTGGGGGGGAGGAAGATTCTTGCAATTTTGACCATGAAAAGCTCTGTACCTATCCAGAAAGTTATTTTTGAGCTATGGAGGACTCATTCGCCTTCAGGGGTGAATGAGTCCTTTTAGGGTTTCAGATAACTAATTTTAGGATCCTGTAATTTCATGTTTGCACTCTTAGAATCTTTGTTATCAAGTTATGGAAGGCAGTATTCAATTTTGTAGGACTCTTTCTGTAATCTTTCACCTTAAATGACAATTTTGCAACTTTGACAATTTTGACAACTTTGTTAATCTTGCTCTTCTACCTATAAATCTACAATCACACACTCAAGGAAAAAGAACTTATTGATTTGTTAGTGAATGGGGGTTTTCCTCATTCAAAATCATTGTAGGTAATTAAACCATATGATAAAATAATATAATGAAACTTGAACATGAAATGATGTAATTAAAACATTGACATGATGATATGATCTTTGAATTTTTGCAATAAACTCTTGTAATCTACCTTGAAATTACTTATTAATGCTCTTGAAATGCTCTAGTAGACTCCAATTTTCTATAAGGGTGATCTTGTAAACTTTCTAGGAGAAACAATGTGAATTAACCCCTTATACTAAATTAGGAGATTAACCTCTAAATTGAAAGAATCAAGGGTGACACCAGATCTGGAAAGAAAGACAACTAAATTCCTACCAAAATGAGATTCAAAAATTAGGGTTTCATTAAGGGAGGACCCATTCACCACCAAAGGAAAATGGGTCCTAGCTAAGTTTCCAGGACCAAGCTTCGAGGAGTTGAAAGAGGGAGAAAAACCCATTCTAGAACAACTGAAAAGGGGGTCCTATTAAGGGAGGACCCATTTGCCATCAAGGGAAAATGGGTCTTGACTCAACTTACAAAGACCAAATTTTCCCCAATGAAATAATTTTATATTTAATTTATTATTGTCGAGAGAGATCCTTGGGAGGTGTCAAAATTAAGGCCCAAAAGAGGGGTTAATAACTCCACTTAACCACAATGAATTAGGACCACCTAGATAAATGTGAAAGTGCTTTAAAACACTTTACAACAATTAAAAAAGGTATACATTATGCTTATTTTATTTAGAAAGGGGCCCATAAGACTTAATTAAGAAAATAAGTCCAAGAAAAGTGTGAAAGTGTGTTACAACACTTGACAACAACTTTGCAAAGGACAAATTAAAGTACAATTTAGTCAAATAAAGGTCCTAAAATGATGTGAATGTGTACAATACATTACAACACCACTCCAAGAGACCATTAGTATATTTTTAATGTCAATTATCCAAGCAAGAAAGGTAAAGGAAAATTTTTCTGTTACTACATTTTCCCCCACTTTAGTGAGAGGATGACATCATGTCAAACTCACACTTAAGTATGCAATGATAACAAAGATACATGTTCATACCCTTTCAAAGACCAAGAGAAATTAAAAAATAAAGGATCAAGCACAATTGATTCAACACAATGTGAGGTGGTCGCTATTTTTCCATAACACACACTCACTAGATGCGACCATGGAACTTCAAGTCCTCCGTTGGGTGAGTTTGTCCCAAAATATGTATGCTCGCTCTGGGGTAGTTGCACCTTAGTCTGTCCACTAGGTGAGTTATCCTAATGAGGTGGCAAATGAGATAATTATATTAGCCTCTCATACCATACCGAAGACATCCTCTTGAATAATTTTTAAGGCACCACAATGAAAATGCTCTTTGTAAAATTCTTTTGAATGTCATGTAAAAAAAATTGCTAAAGGGGATTTTGCTTTGTTCGTGTAATGCTCTTCCTCTTAGGGAGCATTGTTCCTAATGTCTCCAAGAGAGGAAAATTCAAGGTGTCAAATTGTCACCCATGGAATGCCTTGTTCACATCATTCCATGATAGTACATCATACACTCTTGGATGACATCAAATCCAATGACACCACCAAGAATAGGACACATCACAAGAAAAGAGGAAAATTTATGCCATGAAATTTTCCAAAAGATGTCATCTATGTATGCCCTCACTTTAAAGTGGTTGCTACACCATCATTGTGAACAATTACTTTAAAGTAGCCAAAGTTTTTAGCCTAACACATGAGAGCTTTCCTTAGAAAACCCTATGCCAAGTCATATGTTTCTGAATCAAGTTACTTAATGAAATAAGAAGGCTTGCCCTCACAAACACATAAGGGATCTATGAATTTGGGGTCAATATGTATGTGCTACAAGGTTGTCATAGGGCATCAAACTATCATCATTCCCCAAATACACATAGAACTAGAAGAATGACACAAAGAGAGAAAAAACAAAGAAAAAACTTTTAGGTCAACATGGAAGAAACATGAATGTTTTGATGCCTTGTGTCATCCCCAAAAGGAAAAAGCAAGTCAAATGAAAAGAGAAAGAAAATATTTTGGGTCAACATGGAAGAAGCATAAATTTTTCAACCCCTTGCATCATCCCTAAAAGGAAAACACAAGACAAATGAGAAATGATTATGACATAGATAAGAATGAAGGTACATATAGAAGAATGCACAAAAAGAGAGAAATATAAAACAAAATGTCATGGGGGATCACATTCCACACATGCAATCAAGGAAAAAGAAAAAATGAAAAATAAAAAGACTAGTAAGTCACAAACGAGTCAACCTAGAGCAGGTCATCCACATCCCAATCTCGGTCAGTGTAAATGGAGGGCGAGCAACTAGCCAAAGGGACAACATCAAGTGCCGAACTAGGACATTGTGACCAAGTTCAACACTCTGTTTAGGAGATTTTTCATTTAAGCTCATGGAAGAAGAAAATAATGTATTCAACTCATCAAGCACTTGTTCATCAATCTTTGCAATATCAATGTCACAATCTAAGTTAATCACAGTAGGAGGTTAACTAACAATGTCCATACAATGTTCTTATTTATGTTGTGACAAGGGTTGAGATTCATCATACATTGCTTCAGGTATATTTAGATTTTTATTTTCTATGTTATTTTTATTTTCTTGAGTTTGCAATCTATGATAAATAGCACGACAGCCACGTCTATGCTCCCTAGCACTTCGAATTCTTTTCAGTTTATTGTCAATTTTCTTTTTTGTAAGAGTGGGTTTTTCAATCATAGGTACCTTCTCTTCCTTACGAGGAATAGGAGAAATGATAGGGGTTTGATCAACTGCTTTTTCTTTGACTTTGTGAACTTGTTTGACTCTAGGAGGGACAACGTAATTGTTTGTACTATCTTGTGGTCTCTTGTAGGAAATTGCAGGGGGTTGTTCTATACGTTGTTCTTGTATGTTAAAAATTGTTTTTAGTTCAATCATTGTCTCATTAAGGATTTTTGGTCCGATCATAGGTTGAGGCATGTTTCAAAGGGATAGTTCTTATATTTTCTTTACCTTTATTTTTTGATATTATTTGAAAAAGAAATCTACATGAGGCTTGATAGGTTCCATAGGGTCAAGCCAAAAGTAATCTAGTGAAAAATTCCCTTTTTCCAAGGATGGATGAAATCCGCTATGATGCACAGTGAAGATGTTATTTCCAAATGGAAACATTAGACATTTATGCACAATTGAAGGGATGACATTCATGGAGCAAAGCCATGGATGGGCTATCTTCACACAAAATTGGTTTGATTGTGGGATGATGGAGAATGAGATTGTTAATTTTTTTGGTCCCACTTTTAAAGGGAGATCTGGGTATGTGCAGGATCATCATGGAAAAAATAAGCCCTTAAGTGGCAAAAAATTCAAAAAAATCAGAGTTAGGCAACTTGACGTAGAAATTTGAATAAGTTATCTATATTATTTCAAAAATATGTAACAATAAAATTTGTAGAAAATTGAATGTAGTTTCTAAACTGCTAGGTTTATTTAAAAAATAAATAAATCTATTTGGTGAAAATTTGAAATTTCAATGTAGTAGTACTTAAATTTTAGGGAAAAAATAAGTAGTTGTTTGTCTGACCACCTTAACCACAATAAAATGATAATATTTTTTTATAAGATTTTAGACATAAGTAGAGGACTCATGTCTAGATGTGATGCATATTTTTTTGTAATTTTTTCCCAAGTAAATAATTAATTATGATTTTTTTATTTTAACTTTTAAAAAATATAAAAACTTGTATGTCTAACCAAGTGCCTTAACTTGGTCAAAAATTCATGAAATTCAATTTTTATTTTTTTAATCCTATATTATGTGAAGCATATAATGTGATGCATGTTTTGGATTCAAAAAATGTGATGCCATTTGAAATCTATAGATGTTTTTCAATCATCCTATCAATAAGGACTTTAGTCATAATTCAAATAGAAAATGAATAATAATTATTTATTAAATTCACAGTAAAGAATAATTTATATTGGTGGAAAGTTGAGAATTTCCTTTGAAAACCATTTTCATTTCATCAATTTTGGGTAAAAGAAAATTCATCAGCCACATACCCTACAAATACCCATCATATTGCCACTTTTTGGCCCATCATGATCTTGCACATACCCATCTATCGAGTTAATCATAGGGAAAGAGAATCTATTATGTGTCTTGATCCATGCTTTCAGATTGTCATATGTATCTTGATAGACCTCATACACATATAAGAATTCTTTTGTGATCACATTCTCTCCACAAATGAGATCAATCAATGTCCCATTAGTGGGCTTAATTTTGATTTGGCTAGCTATGTAAAGAGGACCATCATGTGCACGTTTAGGTATGTCATTTTGTGAGAAAGCAATACATCAAGAGAGTATTTGGTCAAGCCCTTACAAGGTTTATCTTTGATAAATTCTATCACGTTCTCTATGGAAGGTAATTGCATATGATCATGGTCCATGTTAACATTGTTCTTAGTTTCAGTAGGAGGATTCGTTGTGGCATGTATGTTTATATTGTCTTGTTTGTTCAAGTACTCTTGAAGGAAGTAACTAAGGCTATATATGATTTGTGTTTTGTTTCGATCTTTAAGCACTTTCCTTAGATTTTGTATTATAGGAATCAAGCTAATGTCAAAGCATTCACTAAGGATATGGGCTTATAAGTTTTCTAGTTGTTCATCTAGCTTGTCAATGACATCATACACATTGATTATAGAAGGTGAAGACATAGGAAATGAAGTATACAAGCTATGAGCCATGGAGGGTTGATTCTCAACACTATCATAAAGAGAGTTAGAGCAACCAAGATCCATGACAAGTGAGAGATCACCAAATGACATGAGCCTCGAATAATGTATATAATAGTATTGTGAATATGACACTAAGTTGTAAAGCTCATGCAAATTTTACAACCCCAATGTGCAAACCCTAGAATGGAAAACGGACAATGCAACAACCTAGAATGAAATGTAATTTTTAGATTCTAAGCAATGCAATTTACTAAAATTAAACAATGCAATAAGCTAAAAAAGAAATGTTTTGATGCAATTTTGAATTTTTACAATGCACTAAAATGAAACAATTTAAGCTAAATGCAATGAATTTGATGAAACAACAAATCTAGAAACTGAAACAGTAAGATGAATGCACCAAATAGAAGCTAGAAACTAATATTTTAATGTCCTGAAGTTGCAGATCTATAGCTAATAGGGACTCATTCATTAGTAATGGTGAATGGATCCTGGTTAGTTCTTTCAGAGATCTTTCTATGGATTTCAAACTGAATTTTAATGTCCTTTTAGTTGCTAGAAGCTTCAGGTTAGATTTGATCAAGGAATTATTCACCAATAAGGGAGAATGGGTCTTGGTAAGGTCTTTTTAAACTATTTTTTTAATGGTTTGCAAGCTTTTAGATATATCTTTTAGTTCTAGATTATAGACAGTGAAAGGTAGCTTCATATTTTCCAAAAATTAAACAAAAAAATACAATAGAAAGATGAAATGCAAGACCTATGTTGAAATGCAATTTTTTTTAATTTTCAAATGCAATTGAATGAGATGCAAAATGACTGCTTCATTTGTGTAATTTTTTGATTTAAGGATTGCAAAACAATGCAAATCTAAGCCCTATATGATATGCAATATTTAAATGCAAAAGAAGAAACCGTAATTCAATGCAAGTCTAAATGAAATGAATGCAAAGTTTTAACTTTAAGTGCAATGAAAGACTCTAAAAAAATAAAAAAAAGTGCAATGTTGAATAAGTCGGGTTCACCAAAAATGATATGGGGTGAAAAATAGGATCTATCCCAAAAGTGTGTGCAAAAGAGATACTCACTTATTTTTCAAGGACAAAATAACTTCAAATTATGCAAAAGAAGATGCTAATAACAACCATAAATCAACCCTAACTATTATAGCAACTATGAGGAATGTTTTTAGAGTATGAAAAGCTACGTACCTATCTAGAAAGTTGTTTTTGAGATATGGAGGAATCATTCGCTTTCAGGGGTGAATGGGTCATTTTAAGGTTTCAAAAAACTAATTTCAAGATCTTGTACTTTGATGTTTGCACTCTTGAAATCCCTGTTACCAAGTTCTAGAAATCAACATTCAGTTCTATAAGGTTCTTTCTATGATCTTGCACCTTGAATGACAATTTTGCAACTTTGACTATTTTGACGACTTTGATAATCTTGCTCTTCTACTTGTAAATATGCAATCACACACTTAAGGACAAAAAAATTGTTGATTTGTTAGTGAATAGGGGTTTGCCTCAGTCAAACCCCTTGTAGGTGATTAAACCAAATGATGAAATAAGATAATGAAACATGAACATGAAATGATGCAATTAAAACCTTGACATGATGATATGATCTTTGAATTGTTGCAATAAAATCTTGTAATATTCCTTGAAATTACTAATGAATGCTCTTGAAATGCTCTAGTAGACTCCAATTTTCTATAAGGATGCTCTTGTAAACTTGCTAGGAGAAACAATGTGAATTAACCCCTTATTTATACTAAATTAGGAGATTAGCCCTGAAAATCATAGAATCAAGGTCAACACTAGATCTAAAAAGAAAGAAAATTAAACTCCCTCTAGAATGACATTCAAAAATAAGGGTTTCATTAAGGGAGGACCCATTTGCTACCAAAGGAAAATGGGTCTTGGCTAAGTTTCCAAGACCAAGCTTCGGGGAGTTGAAAGAGGGCCAAAAACTCGTTCCAAAATAACTGAGAAAAGGGGTTCCTGTTAAGGGAGAACCCATTTACCATCAAGGGAAAATGGGTCCTTGCTCAACTTACTAAGACCAAAATTTTCCCAATGAAATAATTTGATATTTAATTTATGATTGTTAGGAGATATCCCCAGGAGGTGTCAAAATTAAGGCCCAAAAGAGGGGTTAGTAAGTCCACTTAACCGCAATGAATTAGGACAACCTAGATAAATGTGAAAGTGCTTTAAAACACTTTACAACACTTTAAAAAGGTATACATTATGCTTATTTTATTTAGAAAGGGGCCCATAAGACTTAATTAAGCAAATAAGTCCTAGAAAAGTGTGAGTGTGTTACAACACTTTACAACACCTTTGCAAAGGACAAATTAAAGCATGATTTTTTATTTATTTATGATCTTAATTATAAATATTCCTTTTCACTTTAAGCATGATTTCAAATAAGTGAATGTATGTCCTTAAATATAGTGTATGCAAGCTCACAAGCTAACAAAAGTTATGGTAAATTATATAATAAAGAATTTTTATTTTTATTTTTTATTTTTTTAGAATCGAATCCATGACTATAGAATTGAATGGGCTAGTTTCATACCCATGAATATGATCTAGGATGGTAAATAATAAATATAGGAATTAGGAATGAAATTGAAGGATAAATGATGATGAAGATAGAGATATCAACTAAAATTTTGAATGAATATGCTAGTTGTAAATAAATTGTTGCTTTTCTGACACCCTAATCAAAGAAGACCCAAAACATAAAGAAAAAATACATGATTCCATGAAAATTTCACAATTATAAATATACTCTTTAATTTTTTTTACTATGTAGCATGATTTACTTTTATCTATATAATATGTAACTATACTAATACACAAGGCATACTTAGAACCAGTCCATACATTACGAATAAGAAGTGTTCTCTTTCGTTTACTTTATATTCGATCACGTCCATTTCTTCTCGTACACGGGCATCACCTAAAGCAACGCACTTCATAAGTATTCCAGGTTTCTTCCAGATTCCATGGACTATCCTGCGTAGGTGGGGCTCATCTTTCCCTTTGCCTGTCACACAACTAGTATACGTACACTTCAACCTCACTGAAATGCACCTTTCACGTCCCCCTTTTTTTTCTCACCTACTCGCGCAAGCCCACTTTTTCTTCAACTTTCTTCAAAAAGTATATAATTTGGGTCCCATCACCATTCCATATGATTGGACTGTGAGACGAGCAACTCAACGATGCCCATTCAACCAGAATAGAGGAGTGAAAAACATTTCATTCCCATCAAATTTTTCCTCCATTATCAAACGTCATTCAAAATCTTGATAAAGACTAAGGGATACACAAAATTTAAATGTATTTTAATATTATATAATTAGTTGTATAAAAATATAAATTTATAAAAAAAATAGATAAATTAAATTTTTAAACAAGTAAACAACGAACACAAAAATCTTCTATATGTTTGAGATATTTAATGCTCAAAAAACAATCAAGGTCAACCTCCACAACTAGTAATCTTTTACAAGATTTATGCTCAAATTCCCATGGATTTTTAAATGATTGAAGAGACTCCATTCTAGAATTCAAAATGAACCACTCTAATGCTGAAAATATAGTGTAAAATTATTGTTTTACTCTAATAATTATTTGATGCTCAAGTAGATGATTTAACAATTTCAATACAAAAAAATAAACTAGTTGATTCCTTAAATGTGATAGCTCAATATATCCAAAGAACTTGTGTACCAAAATAATTAATTTAATAAACAATTCAATTTTTTGTGTGTGTGCATCTAGAAAGAGTGAATGTGGAGAGGTTGAGAGAGACCTTACAGTCCACTAGATATATCCTTGTGTGAGCTTCAGTCAAGGAGATTTTTACCTAAAAAGAAGCACTTATGCGTTAAAACTTGTATATACAAATAAAATGGTATTTTAAAAACATGTGTGGCAATGAAATGACATAGTAACAAAATATATTAAATGTAGCTATCTTGCAATACCTATTTGGCTATTTACAATGCAATAAGTGTTGAACACTCGGAATACTAAGGGGGGGAATTACTATTCCCTTAAATTGCCTAAACATTTAAACATTCATTCCATATAGCATATTCAATTTGTAGTGGGAAAGGAAAGTATGTTTCGACAACCATCAAAGTATATAACTGTTTCAACAAACATCAAAGTATATAACACATGAACATCATATTTTTAAGTGGAAAACCCAAAATGGGGAAAACCACGGAAAGGATTAGCTCACAATATATTACAACTGGTTATAGTATATTATAGAATTGCTCATTGTAGGTGAACTCACTATTCAAGTGGACTCACTGCCCACTAGAAGAAGAAAGGATAGAAAAGAGTGATGGCACAGCCAAGATTTGAATTGCTACAATTGCATCTAACATATGCTAGGGTAAAATTCCATTGAAGCTCAAAATGAAAACTTCACACACTTCATATTCATTTGCACTAACTCTACTCTGCTCTGCATTCACCTTATAATTGCACGATTCGCATCAATTGCACATCATATCACATCTCTATCTTCAAAACACTAAAAAGAACTTATATATATTCACTTTATTCACAAACACTTACAACATCAATTAGATCTTTCTAATTAGATGTATCATACCAATTATACTTTGTCGGCTCAGCATGCATACATACATGCTTTACGCCAAGATAAAAAATTCATAAAAAATCAAAATAGGTTGGCATGGACCCATAATAGCTCCCTCATAATGAATAAATACTTATTGAAACTCCACAATATACAAAACTTATTAATTCAACATCGATAGTGACCTAACAATAGAATTTACCAACTATACATCCAAAAATTGACACGTGGACCTCCAAAATTCATGCCACTTGGAATATAGGAACCACTAGCACCTATCAACATTCCTACAATTCTGGAAAGCTAGATTCCAATTTGTGGAGAAGTACAGATTCACCAAAATATGTATACCAGACTAGAAACCTCTACTAATTCCAAACCAAACTTCTTTCACTCATAACTTCTTCACCAGGAGCCAAAACAATATGAAACTCTTGATAAGCTTCACTAATTACCAAGAAAATTATATCAAAAAAGAAGGGAAAGATCTTACACATGGACCAATGCAGACCCAATAATTGAATGTCTTGTAAACAAAAGTATCTGTATTGACACTTAGTCAATTTCCCTATCAACTGCCTTCACTAGATCAAAATTTTTTGTAAATTCCCACTAGATTACCATCTTCAAACATGTTTAAGCTATACAAACTAATTTGCATGTTGGTCTGCATACTATAATACAATATTGACATCAATGACAACACTATAAGGTAATGCACTTATCTCTCATGTTGATGTTTCCTACAAATTCATCAACGATAAAATCCTTATTCTTCCAACAATCTCCCTTTTTGTCATTGATGGAAACATGCCTTAACTATCTCCCAAAACTATTCTCCCCCATTGACATCAACAGAAAAGGGTGCAAAACATAAGTCTTCACATATACTAGAACTCCCCTCAAGATTGATATATACATATATACAACTTGAAATCTTAACTAACTCCCCCTAATAGTGCAATCCAATAAAAAATTATACTAGAAAATTTCCTTATACCATCTACATATGTACATAGAAGTCAGAAACAATAACTAAAATGCATAAAGAGAAAGAAATCAATTCACCTAGAGAAAGAATTTGACTCTTGTAGTTTATCTAGATGAGCTTTCCACTCTTACTTTCCTTCTTCCCAAATATTCCTGGCAATGCCAAGCATTTTCCTCTTGGTCCCCAACTCCATCAAGAGTTCTTCGCCATCATTCAAAGTGTTGGGTACCTACTAGATCTATCTTTGAAGTTTTTTCAAAACTCAATAGGGCACTAGAAACATACATGAATTTGGCATTCACCAAATCCTTGAGATTACCAAACTGCAATATAATCTTTTCTATCTAGAAGCTTGCAGTTGGAAGTACTGGTCATGCAAGTTTTTAATTGTAGAGCTTGTGCTTCCATTCAAATCATGTGTCAGATCATAAGTAAAGGAAGCTTATCAATTTTGGGACTCAATTGAGTCCATCTCAACTTTTATGCTTTTCATAGACCTTGGCCACTTTATACAAAATTGAAATAAATCTTTGGATTTTGTGACACAAGCTTGTATTCCTTTAAAGTTTTCCTAGAATTTGTTTTGTGGAGAAACACACTTATCTATTACATCTATTTGTTTCCTATCATTTATCTTTTTCTCTATTTATTTATCTAGCTTTCCTTTTAACCAACTAGCATATTGCTTAAATGAATCAAGTTAAACCTTTAAATTGTTCATACTAGATAGAGAATTGCCAATGGTAACACTAGGTATGATCTCCTCCAAAACCCTTATATCCTCATCAATCATTTCTCCACTCTTTTGATGAGTTTCAATGATTTCCTTCTCAGAAGATGTGTGAAATGCATCACCTAGTTGAAGCTTGTGAAGAGGAGAAATCATGTGCACATGCCCTTGTTACATCAGAAGTTACATAGTAACTAAGTGAAAACTTAAGGTTGGAACTATAACTAGAAGATTAAAAATTCTTTAATGAATCTACAAAGGTACCAAAGGATTCACCAGTATTCTTTACACTTTCCTCTAAAGGCTTCTCCTTCAAATATTTTTCCTTGTCACTAATGTCAACTAGTGTCTCTCCATCCTTCTGGTCTTCTACATCACTAGATGCTTCCTCACTCTTCTTCTCAATATGAGTAGTAATCAGATAGTTTTTATTCTTCTTTTTCTTATCTTCCAATGTCTTTTTCTCTTTACCAGACTTTTCTTTCTATTAGATCACATTTGTACTCTATATCCTTCTTTCTCTTTCTCAACCTCTACTTCATTGTTAATATTAATAATATCAAACCTTTGTTTCTTCATACTTGATTCTCCTTGATAAGCTTCTATTTTTTTTTTCTAGATCAAGGGTTTAGTATCTTCTTCTTCTTCTTTGTCTTCCACATTTACCCTCCTATACTTCTCCCTTGTGGATTTTTTTGTTCTCCTTCTTGTAGGGCCAATTTGTTGTGTTGTCAAAGCAACCTTTTCCTTTTTAGACCTCTTTTTTTGTTTAACTGGAGAGGTATTCTCGTCCATCGAAGTACTTACAGGGTCTTTTCCCTTCTCCACTGAGGTGGGCTTAGTCCTAGAGGACTTGGGGACAACCAAAGGAGTGGTAGCTATTCTACCAAATTTCCTGACACTTGATGATCCTTTGGCTGAGCCAAACACAGGCTTTGCTTTCTCAACTTGATCTTCAATAAGCCCCATTCCTTCTATATATTGTGCAGTTATCTTATCAACTGTCTTGTTTATCTATGATTGCATTTGCTAAATGTTAACCTCCATCAACTTCTCCTCATAGGTTCCATACATCTCTTGAGTGGTATCCTTGGGTTTACTCAGCATAAGATTAATGAAACCAACAACTTCATTCTCCTAAAATCCATATCCCAATTCTAGGATCCACATGGTTTGAGGATTTATAGCCTCTATTATGTGATAGTCTTTATTCACCATGAAAATTATGTCATTCTTGTATTTCTCTAAAACATATTTTTTGAATTCTTTTTCTTTCCTATATCTTCTCTTGGAATATTTTGAAGAATCCCCAAAGGGAATTATTCTATGAGTTTGAGTTTCCCAACCTCAAAAAATGATCTTTGATTTGGTGGGCTACAATTCTATCCCTTAGCCATACAATATTCTTTGTTTTAGGGACTTCTTTCAAAAAGTAGAATAGTAAAAAAATTATTAAAGTTCCAAATTTGAAAGCATACTTGGAATATTTTGACTTATGTAGGTTCTCTAGAAGCTACAATCTTAGTAGTTCACATAGATAATAATCAGCTCCAATCTCAACCATCTCATATGTTGTATTAACGGCGGTTGTAGATACAAAATTCTCTCTATTAGAGAAGTACATTTTGTATCCTATCATCATTGAAGTGTACTTCACTATTGACTTCCTAATGTCCTTGATGGTCAAGGATCTCCTATCATACGTCTCATGCATTCTTTCCATGACAACCTCATTCTTCACAAACTTAAGTACTGAGGCTGGTTCGATTGAGCACAAACTAATGACAAACCTAATAGCCTTTATTTTATCAGATGTAGAATATCCAACCAAAGGTACTTATCATTAATGCATCTCAAGGTGTATCTCACCCACTCATCTACATAGAAATATATGGGAAACTTTTCCTAGATGGGGTGATCCCACAATTTTGGTTTACAATTTTTTGCCAAACTAGAGATTGAACTGAATTTTTTTAACTAAATCTTCACTTTTGGGCACCCATAGTAGCTAAACTATGAAATTTTGTCTTTAGATTCTACATATACCTTTTTCAAAAAAAATTGAATCAAATTGCACTTCTTTTTCCATCTCCTTCAAAAACTATTTTTTAATAGTAAACACCATTTTTAAAGAGTGACATTGTTGGATAACACAAATTTTTTTCTATGAGCATAAAATTCTATTTTTTTTTAATTTAGATTTGTAACTATGATATCCAGTGCATGGAATTGGTTTCATAGCATTTAAACGAATATTTTTTTCTTAATCAAGTTTCAAAGTCAACAAGTAGTTAGAATTTAGACATGATTTACTGGCTAAAACATAAATTTTTTTGTATGTATCGAAATTCAATTTTTCTTTTGTTGGATCAAGGAAATCAATATCTAGTGCATAGATATTTTTTAGATTTTTTTTTAATGATCTGCTATTTTTCCATGTGTAGAACAAAGAGCTTGATTTTTGGTGAAAAACCTACATTCATAAGAAATAAAAAATAAATATAATAATCAAATTAAATATATTTAAAATTATAATTTTTGGGAAGCTTATAATGAGGACTATACTTGCAAAAATAAAAAAATTAAATGAATTCATTTGATCCCACAAAAGGTAAATAAATAATGGTTTTTTATCAACATTTTGATAGGAGGAGGCTCCCGAATGGGTTGTTTTTGGTGGCATATGTATTTAATTCCTATAATGATATTGTGGGACCTAGGCCATCATGGGACTTAGTGTGGTATTTGAAGTTGATTCCCAAGATCAACATGTTTTTGTGGTTAACGGTGAAGGACAAGATCTAAACTTTTAACAATCTATGGAAAAGGGGGTTCTCCATGCCCAACATATGCTACTTGTGTAAGATGGATGCAGAGGAAAGTTCTCACTTGTTTATTGGATGTAGCTATGCTTGGGAAGTATAATCTCTCTTTCTCAAACTTTGGAGAGTGGATTGGATTTTCCCTTCTTCGGTTTGGGAGTTTTGGCTCCAATGGCATGCTCCTTCTTCTAATCCCTCCTTGAGATTGCTTTGGTCTCTTCTAGTCCCTTATATTATCTAGAGCTTATGGACGGAGAGGAACAATCGAATTTTATGGGATGCTTCCCTTTCTCCTCTCTCCCTTCTTTTCAAAATTGTGTCATCAATGAGGGAGAATTTTTTGCTAGTGGTTGAGAAAATTGATATTTCGGGAAGAGTGAGGCCTTGAGATTATGATGTTGTGGTGGCTATCCATTGGAAACTTTCTTGTGATATTTCTAAACTATTGAAGAAGGCTAATATTGATAGGGAAGGGGTAGTTTGGTTTCCTCCTCCTCCTGGTTGGTACAAAATCAACTTTGATGGTTCGACTAAAGGAAATCCAGGTCTTGTTGGTTGTGGTGGAGTCTTGTAGACCACAATGGTAGGTTAGTTTCAATGGTGGTGCTCCCTTTGGAAATCTAGACAAACCACTTTGTTGAAGCTATTGCAACCTATCATAGCATTAATTTGGCCAGAGACAAGGGGATCTCTAAGCTTTGGATTGAAGGGGATTCCCTAAATATTGTTAATTTTCTAAGGAAAGGGTCCCCCCCTCTTGGACTATTGAAAATTTCATATTGGAAGCCCTTGCTTTAATTTGAGAATTTGATGAAATTTATATTTCTCATGCTTATAGAGAGGTTAATTATGTGGCTAATTAGTTGGTGAACTTTGGGGTGACGTCAACAAGGTTTTGGGAAGTGCGTGACATCCTTCCTATTGAATTAAGCACTCTAATCCATAATGACATATCTTAGCACATTGGTGTTGGCCACCTCCTTAGCTTTTGGAATGCATGGGAATTATGGAGTTTCTTGGTTGATTAGACTCTTCGTGTAGATGATGCTTATGGTAATTTTTGGACATTCAAATCCAAGTTGTATGAGCCTCATGTTCATAATTTCTTTCGATACCATTCCTGGCAGATGCACATGCTTTTTGGGTGTTCATCTCCCTCTCGACTCTTTATTTTTCTATCTTTGAGTTTTTTTTATCTTTGCAAGTGCAAAGCTTCCAATGATGGGTGGGGATAGGTGCACAACATAACCTCTTTCTTGTGAAGACCTCAAAGCTAATTTTGACATTTGGGCTATTCAGCAGAGGGGTGGCATGACCATTTTCATGGAAATTTTGCATGGCTTTAAGACCACCATTGCCAAAGATTGTGTTGATGCTTGGTATGGTTGCTTGTGCAACATGTTTGGAAGGGATACCACTATCAATTAATATTGTATTGTGGAAGTGATAGGTATGTTGGTGGAAGGTAGGAAATTCTACCGGGATAAGAATCTCTCACAATTGGCTAGGAAAAATTTTATCTGGGACAAAGAATAGGCTAAAATGGTTAGATTAGACTGTGGTGGGTATGATAGGACCAAGATTAAACATATCAAATAGGATGTGGCAGTGGCATTGATGTAGTACTTTACCCTCAATGGCAGATACATGACACTGTATGGGCACCATTTCATGCTGTTGAATCACTTTCAACATGGTAAGCTTGTTTCCTTCCTGTTTTACCTTTTGATGTCTTTGGAGGAAGGAATCTCGAGTTTCAAGAACCTTAGAAACCCTTTCCTACATGAGGGTTTGATGTTGCTCATTGTAGATTTTATTAAATTTAACTACATTGTTGAGGCTCCTTGATCCCCTGTTTCAAAAAAGAAGAGGAAAGGGAGTGGGAAATGTCATATTGAGATTCTAAAGAGTGAGGAAACAAAAATTGAAGAGGAATAAGAGGGTTGGTCTAATGGATATGACACATACCTTGATTATACACCTTCATATGGAGGTAGGAAACCCTCAACTTCTAAGGCCAAAACTTCCCTCCTACATGTTAAACGTAAACTCAAGGAGGCTTTCATGGAGGGGGTAGAGGAGGGGCTTTGTAGTGGTAAGAAGGCCAAGGGTTGTTCTAAGGATGTGGGGGATAAATTTCAGGAGGTGGTAGAGGAGAGTCTAGGGAACTCAAACTTGGATTTTGATGGTGATGATGGGTCCCCTCCTACTAGTAAGGTGAATTATGTTGTTAATTTGGATGAGTCTACTCAATTTTTGGCATCCAAGGATAGGGGCAAGGCTAAGTTTATCCTCAATGTATCTCAAGATGAGGATCCTCCTACTATATTGTAGTAGGGTAGGGGTTTGTTTTAGGGGGCCATGGATTTTTTACGGGCCTTTGGTATGGTGAAAGAAGGCGCATATATTCTTTTAATTTGCTAATGTGGCTTGTTCAAGAGATGTAGGACCTCCACAATAAGCATAACACTATTTCCCATTGCTATATTTCCACTCTATGCAGTCTTAAGGAGGAATCCATCTTTAGGTTAGCGAAGTTATTAAATTCCAATGTCAATTGTGTGGTGGATGAGCTGGAAAATTTGAAGAAAGATTATGGGTCGAGGTTAGCATTGCTAGAAAGAATAATAGGCAGCTCTGTAAGGATATTGACATGATTATTAACATTAGTAGAGAGAAGTTAGAGGCTTAAAAAAAAGGTATGATCTTCCTCAACCAGAAGGAAAAAGAATGGATGGGTAGAGGACTATTTGAAGAGCATGTGAGCAAGGAAAGGGGCGAGAGTGTTTTCATGGAAATGCAAACCATGGATCTTGGTATTGGTCCAAGTGTGCATACTCAGAGTAAAACTAAGAAGTGCAAAATGGTCCCAGGGCAAGATGTTGATGACATCATGGAGATGCACGATAGGCTAGCATCTAAGGATATGGAAGTAGAAAAGATGCTCAAAGAACATCTCTAATTGTTGTTTTTTCACTTTGTTGTTTTTTGGTTGTTTGTTGTTGTTTTCACTGTTGGTCTACTAATGTTCTAGTAATTAGCTTTTTTTTGGTGTGTTGGGTGGGCAGTCCATTGCTACATCTTTGTCGCCACTATTCCTTTTTGTAAAGGGTTTAAGGTACCCTTCAAAACTTGTTTATCGTTAATCAAAAATATTTTGATAGGTGTAAAGGAAACTTTGTTGTAGGTATGGTTTAAAACTAGCGAGGTTCTATCCAAGGGGGTTTGATCTAAGGTGGTTTGATTAAACCCTCTTCAATTGGAATCCTTTAAATTGAACTTTTCAAATATTAAATCATTATATTTTCTAAAAATATGTGATTTCAATAAAAATCAAGATGTCCCAAAAAGTGTAAACCACTATTGTGGGATCACTTGATGTTGATTTTCTTCTTTGCCAAAACCTCCAATTCTAATTTCAACTCAAAATCACCTTTGGTGATCTCTTTGTAGGACATATCACTCAATTTCATGTGATAATTTATTCTTCCAATTTAACTTAAATGCATGCACTAAAATATTTTGAGTAAAACTCCATATGGGATGTTTGAAAATGCACCATCCAGATCATCCACTAACGATTTGTCAGGATATTGTTTGAATTTAGGGTGAGGAAATTTTGTAACCTCTACAACATGTGGTGTATACATATTTTCAGTAAATTGAAAGAAACTTAGGGAAAATGGGAATTACAAATATCTTTAAAAATACTTTTCAGCTAGGGTTTTGCTCACACCAAATCTCAATCTCTTTGATCAGACCAATTTGATCTTTGTATACTTTACTCTTCTTAAATGTTCGTTTGCAAATTATTTTTGATTAAGTGAAATAACATATACCCTTTTGTAAATTAGCCTAGATTCACATTTAATGTGCAAATTGGAAAGCTGGTAAAAACCCTAACTATATGTAGGTGATCCCACAATACTGGTTTACAATTTCTGGGAGACCCTAAATTTTGATAAAATCACATATTATATAAAAAATACAATGATTTAAGGATTGAAAAGTTCCATTTAAAGGATTCCAATTAAAGAGGGTTTGATTGAACCACCTTAGATCCAACCCCCTTGGATAGAACCCCGCTAGTTTTAAACCATAACTAGAATGGAGTCTCCTTTACACCTATCAAAATGTTGATAAAAAACCACTTTTGATTTACCTTTTGTGGGATTAAATGAATTCATTTAAAATTTATGTTTTGTAAGTATCTATTTCTTATTATAAGCTTCCCAAATAGTATAATTTTAAATAAATTTAATTCTATTATTATTTTTTTCTTGTGAATGTAGGTTTTTCACCGAAAATCAAGCTCTATGTTCTATACATGTGGAAAAATAGCATATTATCAGAAAAATTGAAAAATATCAGTGCACTAGATATTGAAGTACTTGATCAAACAAAAATAATAATAATTTTGATACATACAAAAAATTTATGTTGTATACAGTCTTCCTATGTTTGAATTGTAATTAGTTTGACTTTGAAACTTGATTAAGGAAAAAATATTTAATGAAATGCTATAAAACCAAATGAAAGCACTAGATATTGTAGTCACAAATCTAAATTAAAAAAAAAAAGAATTTTATCCTTCATGAAAAATATTTATGTTGTATACAGTGAACATCATTCCTTAAAAATGGTGTTTAATGAAAAAAACTAGTTTTTGAAGGAGGTGGAAAAATAAGTTCAATCTGATTCCAAAAAAATTGAAAAAAATAAATTTAGAATCTACAAACAAAATGTGATAGATCACTAGTTTGCATCATCTTCAAATTCCTCACGGTTTAGCCGCTATAGGTTCCTGAAAGTGAAGATTTAGTTAGAAAAAGTCAATTCAATGTCCATTTTGGCCAAAAATTGTAAACCAGTATTGTGGGATCATCCATGCACAATCAACTTCAAATGCTCCATAAACTTTAGCAACAAGATATTTTCCACTAGTTCATTCTCCAGTAGCTCAATTATTAATAGAACCATGTGGTAGGTGGTAAAACCATTTGGAGCTGGTATCTAAAAGAGGTTATGCAAACAACTTGACTGATACTATTGGAAATTGAGAGGTGGTCATTGATGTTAATAGAAAGTGGGATTTGGATAACTGCCACAATAAAATTTTGATGACTATCTACTCTAGTAATGGAAGTTTGTTAATCTAGTATCTTGGTCTGGATTATCCTATTTTGTAAGATCTTAGAATCTAATAATATGTTCTATCTTGGCATTAGTTGCATCCACTGACATGGTTTTAGTTGACTAGGTTGTATGGTTGGAAAGGTACAGTTACTAGTAGTTTTGGAAAAAATGTCATACTTATACACTAGCTCTATATGTCAACTTTTTGGTTTGGATTCTATCTTAGAAAGATATCATTTTAGGACTTTGTACATATATTTGAGACTACAAGATGCATTTTACATTGGAGTTTCATAATGATATGTGAAGTAATTTGGAAGATATGAATGACAATATTCTTATATGAAGATTATAGTGAGTTTTCATATAGTAGACTGATGTGGGAGACTCCACATTTTCTCATATTTGATTATCTTATAGTATAGTGTTGAAGATAAGTAGCTCAATGTCATCTAAGGGAGAATTCAATATGCTAACAAGTTTTTGTGTTAGATGTTTGATGTATATGTTTGGGGTTTTTGGTTTGACTCAGGCTGACCTAATTATGTATTAATATTGAGAAGTTTTTATATGTGCTATGAATAATAAAGGGATATATCTTAGGTCCACATCAACTACTTGTATGCGAAGATGAATATATTTTGAGGACAATGCTAATAGAGTTGATTAGACCGACCTAATCAATGAACATGGATATATATATATATATGTAAGAGATTTTTGTAGAGAGGCAGAGAAGTAGTGTGTGTGAAAGATACATGAAGACAGAGATGAGAATGTGTATGTACAAAATTGTATAGTTGAGCAGATAAGTGTGTTATTTATGTGCTATGCTTCACTAGAACTAAACCCCAGCATAAGGAAGGTGCATTCATCAGTTTATACTTTTGGCAGTGAGGCATATCATTTTGTATCTTGGTAGTGAGCCAAATCATTTTGTACTTGCTTCAAGCTATGATACTTTCAAGTACAATGAGTCTTGGTAGTGAGCCCTTGTAATATTCTATATCTAGATATATTATATTGTGAGCTAACCCTCACTATGGTTTTTCCCATTTTAGGTTTTCCACATTAAAATATTGGTGTACATGTGTGTTGATGTATTGTCTTGATTCCATTTTTTCTCTTGTTGATTATGTTAGATTTGTGGTAATGTTTAGATGGATTTTACGTGAATGGTTTTATGGAATATTGATTCACCCCCCCCCCTCTTAATATTCTAGATAATCAACAATTTGTATCAGGGTACTGGGTTCCTCCGAAGAAGCCTAACAACTTGGGGAAGGTCTTGAATTTCAAATATATGGAAGATAAAAAAACTCTTATTCCTCTAAAAGTGATCTTTATTGGACATACATAAGAAAATGAAGATTTAAAGGATAGGCTAAAGGAAGAAAATGAGTGTATTAAGAATCTAAGGGAATGATGTGGAGAATTCAATGATTAATTAAAGAAAGTAGATGAGGACATCACCAAACTAAAAGAACAATTGGAGGAAAAGATAAAGATTGAAAATTTTAAGAAAGCTCAAATTCAAAGGAAGATTGATGAATGTGTAAAGCTTGACCAAGAAGTGATAATTCTAAAATCAGATCTGGAAAAGGAAAAAAGACATGAGTATAAATTCAAGGCAAGCATATAATGCTTGATGAGTTGAATAACTTTCAGAGACCTGCTATGGATAAAAGTGGTTTAGGATTTGAAGTATGATAGTGTTCAAAGGAGAACCAATCTCTTGACATGAAGATTCAAAGAGATGGTGGAAAATTCAAGAATCTAAGGATAAATAACAAAAGGATTCTCATTAGACAACCTAATAATCAAAGGTATTTATCTTTTAATGGTGTTTGTTATTCTTGCAATAAGTTTGGACATAGGGGAAAATATTGTGAAAAGAAAGAAGAATAGAATAATGGAATGGATGAAAACACCTTATCATTCTCTAGTCAATGTTTTGAATGCAAAATAATTGAGCATAAAACTAAAGATTATAGAAATCAGAAGTTGAATAAGATAGTTTATCCATTAGTGGCTACTGTTATCACCGCAATTCATTTGGACACAAGGCTAATTAGTGCAAATATAGATTGAATAAAAGAAAAGTTGGATGGGAGAATGTTGTTTGTTATGATAGAAACAATTCAGAATATTTTTCAAGAGACTATAGAAGCAAAAACATGAGAAGTAACAATCTGATAAAGAGATATGAACCAGTCATTAAGTCTGATCAGAAAAAAGTGAAGAAGGAAATTGAAAGAATTTGGAGAAGCGAAGGAGAATCTAAGCAAGGTGAATCAAAATCATGAGTCTTTTATGTTCTATCCTCTGGTGTAGATACTCCCATCAAAAATTAATTCAGGTAGTGGCTAAGGGTGAGCAATAATCAAAACATTTAATAACCCCTCTTTCAATATATGATGTCATATCATAACATAAGTGCATTTATTAAGGTTATGAATTCAAGATTTCATGCTAAAGGAATTTGTAGAAACACATATGTGTGAAGAATGAATTTCATAGAGTTTGAAAGGATGGAAGTGTACATAAATTTCAAGGTGATATACTTACAGTCTAAATGATTTATTGCAAAAGAATTTTTGATGAAAGAAAGAAATTTAGATATGTTATGGAAAAAAAAAATTGTAAAAGAGTAGAAGCATGGAGAGAAATTTTGAAAGAAACCAAAGCAACTTCATATAGGAGAAATTCAGAATTTGGTCTTGGTGAAAAAGAAAGAGGTAAGTTGCAATTGCTATACACTATTTCATCAAAATTATTTGACTAATTTTGTTGAATGTGATGGATATACCTTGAATTATAGACAACTCAGTAAGACCAAAACTAGATCTCAAAATGTACCATGTTAAAACCTTGGAACTTGGTCTTTTGGGTGCTTTTTCAGATGTCCCTCTTGGTGTTATACCGATTGAAGATGTTGGGTATACATTCATAGAAATTTGGAAGAATCTACCTAAAAATAGATCACATATTGTTGGTTGAAGAATTAAGTGGAAATGATTTTATCCTAAAACTAGAATACAATGTACTTTCATAAATGAAATTGGATGTATAGAACAATTTTTTGAACTTTAGTAATGAAGAAAGATGTATCAGAATGGCTCTTAGCATATTTCATGGTGAATATGTGTGGCTTGATGAATCATTTATGATATATAGAGATGTAATTAGGGAAGTTACTGGATTATCATTCTCCAAACCAACTCCTGAATGTAATTTTGATAGGGGAAAAGGCTTAATAAGGAACACACATGTTGAAATCACTAACTCGGTAATTCAGTATGCAAGTCTAGTTATTTCATAAATGATATTTGGTTACAACATCTCCACTATCACAATTGATATTGCATTGGATATGGTTGAGAATAGAATAGAAAATGACCTCTGTGAGTTAATCTGACAACTGTTGTTGGAGAATCTAAGAGATATCTAGACGAAGGAAGGTACATTAAAATATGGTACATTTTTTTATGTCTAATTTTCTATTTTATCAAGGAAATTCTTGGAATAGTTGAGGTTAGTTGGGAGAATACCAGACTAGTCTCTCATTAGATTGAGGAACTTATGAGAAACATTGGGGATTTGGATGCACAAGGAGATTCCCTTTCTACATTCTTTGGAAAGTTTCAAAGGAAAATGAACAGAAGATGGAGAGTTCCTAGAGAAATGGTTACAAAATATAAGAATGGTATAGCCTTCTTGGTAACAACTAATATTTACATTATTAATGCAGTTAAACCATGGAATTCATGGGTACCCAAGTTTGGATATGATATTGAGAAAGAATATGTTGCTAATTGCATTGAACTATTGATTAACAACCCATGTGACTCCAACAGACCTAGGTTTGGAACCTACATTGAAGTAGCTAAAGCTCTTGAGGAATCTAAGTTAATCTCTAGTAAATCAATGTCCGCTACCAAATAAAAATGGAAAGTCACTAAGGTTCATGCATTAGTAGCTCAGGTTGAACCTGCTCTAAGAAGACTTAAGCAAGTAGCCAGAAGAAGGACACATTTTTAGTTAGCTCCTAGTGTGGTCACTAGTTCTTCATGGTCCATGAAAGAAAGCTCAAATACATTAACTGATAGATAAAATGAATTAAAGAGAAAAGTAGTAAATGACATTCTCTCTTGGTTCGAAGAGAAAGGATTGTTGGAAATTGTAGAGAAGTGCAAGTCTACTCACAACATGGCACTTGAAAGACTCAAAGATGTTCAAGAGTGTGATAAAGAGGTCAAGATTCTATTCACATTCTATTGGACTTGGATTGACACAATTTAAAGACACAAAGACCTTGAGAACACAATTTAAACCCAGATCAAGTTTTCATCTAGCACATTTGATCCTGCTCTTGATTTAGATTATCAAACTTGGTACAGATTGAAAAAGATGCATGAAGAATACCTTGCATAAAATAAAGTGAAAGAAGAGATGGTTGAACAATATGAGAAGCTTAGAGATTTAATCTAAACTACATGTACACCTATCTATTATGTTCTCTTGGTAGTTGTCAGGATTTTGAAATCTAATGTTTCTCTTGGAATTGTGGTTAAAGGAAAAGATATCTTAATTGATCTCAATTATCTATGTAGTGCATTGTTAGAGGAAAAAGGGCTTTGGGACAACCACCTCTGGTTGATCATGCTCAGTTGTCTTAGATGTACTCCTTAAGAGGAGTGTTCAGGTACACAAAGGAATTGTTAAAGAATTAAAATTCCTTTCCTTTTCCATTGATGTCAAAGGAGGAGAGAGAGAAAGAGGTATCATGTGAAAACATGAAGAAATTGTAGAATAAATTTTGGAGAGAAAGGTATCATGTGAATTGTTTTTGGGGGAGAAAATTGAAAATTAGGAAGAACTATTTTGATGGTTTTTACATCATGTGTTGCCATCAATGACAAAGGGGGAGTTTTTAAGAAATTGAGGTTGTCATTAATGTCAAACAGTGGTATTTGGATAACTATCACAATAGAATTTTTATGATTGTCTTCTCTAGTAATGGAAGTCTATTAAGATTCTAGTATCTTGTTTTGGATTATTGTATTATGTAAGATTTGCTCAGAATCTAATAATATTTTCTATCTTCACATCAATTGCATCCATTGATATGGTTTTAGTTGAATAGGTTGTATGGTTGAAAAGGTACAATTACCAATAGTTTTGGAAATAATGTCATACTTATACACTAGCTTTGTACATTAGTTTTTTGGTCTAGATTCTATCTCAAAAAAAGATATAATTACAAGACTTAGTACATAGATTTTAGACTACAACATGCATTTTACATTGGAGTTTCATAATGATATGTGAAGGCACTTGGAAGATATGAATGATAGTATTCTAATCTTTACATTGCAATGAGTTTTCATATAGTACAATGATGTGGGAGACTCCTCATTTTCTCATATTTGATTATCTTATAGTGCAGTGTTGAAGATAAGTAGCTCAATATTTTCTAAGGGAAAATTCAATATGCTAACAAGTTTTTTTTGTTACACATTTGATGGAATGCATATATGTTTGGGGTTTTTCATCTAGCTTTGGCCGACCTAATTATGTATTAATATTGAGAAGTTTTTATATGTGCTACAAATGATAAAGGGATCTATCTTAGGTACACACCAACTACTTATAACCAAAGATGAATATGTTTTTAGGACATTATTGATAGATTTTATTAGGACAACCTAATTAGTGAACATGAATACACACACACACACACACCTATGTGTATATGTATATACATATATAAGGCATTTTTGTAGATAGGGAGAGAAGTATTATATGAAAAATCATATGGACGAGCAGATAAGTGTGTCATTTATGTATTGTGCTTCATCAAAACTGAACCCTAGCACAAGGAAGGTGCATTTCATCAGTTCACACTTTTCATAGTGATCCATATCATTTTGTATTTACTTCAGGCTATGAGCATTTCAAGGATAGTGAGTCTTGGCAATGAGCCCTTGTAATATTCTATATTCAAATATATTATATTATGAGCTAACCCTCATCGTGGTTTTTCCCATTTTGGGTTTTCCACATAAAAATAGTGGTGTTCATGTGTGTTGATGTATTGTCTTGATTCCTTGCTTTCTTTTGTTGATTATGTCAGATTTTTTATAATGTTTAGATGAATTTTATGTGAATGGTTTTATGGAATACTAATTCACCCCCCTTCTCAGTATTCTAGATGTTCAATAGCTACATCCTCATATTGTACATGAAGCACACCACACACAATAAAGAAGGAATAAATATGTTCTTTTGGAGAGATTTTATATCATCCCTAAATTTGGGGAGATTCTTACAAGAACCCTTCGGTAGATCATTCAAATTAGCTCCAAAATTTAATGGACTAGTAGTAGATCCCCATGAAATTGGTGGTTGAATATCCATGTTACACTAAAAATTAGCGACTACAAGAACAAAAGTCTCGTGCAATATAAAATCATGACAAGTAGAAAATTATAGAGGTGCTCTAGTTCAAGAAGTAGGTATACTTCTAGCTTTAACTTTCTTTTTAGGAGGGAAATGTAAGGAAAATTGTTCTATTGTAAAGACTCAAAAATGAGATCAAAGACAACCTTACTTCTATCCCTATTGGTAAAAATTTAAGAATCCATGATAGGTTTTGAAATGTTTGACATAAACTGAATAAGGCAACTTGAATGTAACCTCTATTCAATTTGTCTCCCTAGTAGAGTTTCCAAAAATCTATTGGTTATGAAATTGGAAACCTTGAGGTTTTTTCTCCAATAACCTTAACTCTCTACCCAAAAGGTGCAAATTTCTTCCAAAAGCTTTGGATAATTGTTCTCTTAAAGAAATAATTACCCTTTGAATTTTGGAGGTACAAATCCCTCTCATAATTTATTCAATGAATTGAAAGAAAATAGAGAAATAAAATCTCTATTTTCATTTAACTTGAATGCAGTAAAGGTAGAAAACCCAATACTAGAAAGCTTTCCAATATCAATTGCAATGGAATAAACATTATTGATACTAGCATAAAGACTAGTGTTCACAAAAATTCTTATAAATTTTAATTACTAATCCAATATCATCCGAAAATGAATCCTATTACAAAGATAAACAACCATACAATTCGCATAGGAATAGTAGAAGTGCAAGAGAAAGCTCAAACACAAAGATTCATAGTCTCTATGTTATCTCCATAACCATATGCACATAGATGCATAGGGGTTCCAATTGCGGAGTAATATATTCAAAATTGGTAATATATCAAGTTTTTTCTAGACTATTTAGAGAGAGTTTCTTGATTCCAAATACAAATAGATATATAAGGGTGGATGAGTAACTACTTATTTCTCAAGTAACTTCCTGAAAAAATAAATAAAGTATTTTAAGATAATGATAAAAAAAAGAAAGCAACTGAAAGTTCATGGCAGTGATGCTTCATTAGTTGGTTCTTGATTTGTTGATGTGGCAAGCCTCTTCTACAAGGCTTAGAAAAATTTAAAATGTGGAATTTCCTTATTCTAATGAATAGTGATATTCCCTACTCACAACTTCCAAGCCATTTAATTTTCATGCCCTGCTTCAATTCTCTTCTCATGTGTTTCTTCTAATCCAACTGTCTGTAGTAGGATAGAGTCTACTAGGTTGAATTCCCTCAACCTATAAACATCGAAAGGTTGAGAATAGGTAAACTCATCAATCATTTTTTTAAGATTCTCCTTGAGGTCTTCATTGTCATCTTCACTTCCACTTCCCTCCCAGGTGGGCTACAAACTAACTATCGAAAGATTACTGTTAACTTCTTCCATAACTGTATTTCTTTTAGTTAATATTTTAATAGATTATTGTAAAATTTTCCTTACAACATGCAATTTCCACTCTAGACTTGTATTCCATATCACACAATGACCATCAACAACATTAGGAATAAACTGTTCGCTAGCTATTTTCTCCATACCCATGCTCAACATCCCTTTAATCTCATTCAGGTACATAGCCCATATTGCTTCTTCATTCTTGGCTAAGGAAATATATTTTTCTATCTTTGTTTTTAGAGCATACACCTTCTAATGGGTTCTTAACATTTTTTAGATTAATTTATTACCTTTATCTATTATGTTGCTACTCCACTCCTCTACAACTTTCCCACAAACTTTATAACTTTGCATTTTGCTTACTATTTCTTTTCCCATTATTGATGTTGGGTCAAAGGAAGCTTCAACTTGAGATATTGGTTGAGGAGTAAAATTAAAAACTGATCTTAGGAATTTACCTAGAACCTTGACCTATCTTTTCAATTCATCTTTACTTTTCTTATCTTTATTTATTCTTTCAATTAGCCTTGCTAATATCACCTGGAAATTATGTAAATCCCAATATCTTGTGGAAGGTCCTAATTTTATCTTGGGAACATCAAAATAATTTGTAGTTTCCTAATTGAATTCTTTTTGTGTAGTGGGGTGAGCAACTTCTATGTAAAAATTTCTTGTGCTATCATCTTCAATCAATATGGATGTAGTCTTTAACCTCTTCGGATTAGGATTCCTCTGAGGTAACTGACTCACCATATTCTTCTCTAGGAGATACAATTGGACTACCTTCATTTTCTTTGACAATGTATTTTATAACCAAGTTGATGTAGGAGGTACAATAGATTCTTTAGAACTAGAAGCATCACACAAAGTCCTCTTTATTAGAGAAGTGATAATCTCCACATCTTTTGGTGAAGAGGATGGAGTACATCCAACCCTAAGAGGTTCATTTATTCCCTTAATAGGAGATGAGCTATGAGATGAATAGGAGGTATTAAAAGAAATATTACCTATTTCTTCTTCATCTTCAACTATATCTTCATTCTTGCTTAGTTGGGTAAGGTTTGACACATCTTCTCTACATGTCAATTCTTAAAAATTCATTTCAAGGGGCTCATCATCACCATCACGTTGAGCCCCTAATGATACCTAATGTGAATTTGAAGCTGAAGTTTCAAAGATTATAGGAGGATGATTATTCCCACCTGTAGGTTGAGAACTTTTTGATCTAGTCTGAGGGTGTTGTTGCTTTGTTTTCTTCTTGGCAACCCACTTCTCTATTCTCTTCAAAATAGGTTTAGTTTTTGCTTCAGTATTTTTGAGTTCCTTAAAAATCTAATCCATGATAGGGATAGGCTAAGCAGATATATGATTAGTAAAAATAGGATCAACCAAATTTGATTCATTTTCTTTTATGCCCTGAACATCCAATCCCAAATCAAATATTCTTATTTTCCTCCAGGATAAATTCATCCAACTTATCCTCCTCACCTCAAACTCATCAACACATAGTAATCTTCTAGATCAGGTATGTGATTACAACCTAATGCCAGTTGTAGGTTATTCCTCACATAATATTTACTATCAAAAGGGAAGGGTTCATTGTAAAACTACAAAGTATATTTGGCCAAGTCTCTTTTGATGTTAAGAGCATCTAACATCAAATTACAAGTGAAGTAACCAAAACCTACAGGAAACTGGACACCTATTTTCTTTTACTCTTGGCATCTTTTATTCACATCTAATAATTGTCTGTATACTTCTATAAGCACAAATTTATCTACTACATACCTAGGAAGTTTTAAAGGATAACCACTAAAACCACAAACTCAAATATATGAAAATCTCTAGAATTGAATGAAGTGACTTCCATACATGCTAATCAGTTGCATAGACTCAGGAGTGAGCCTCAATTTAATTTTCCCCTATATTTCTTGAGACGCCCTCATGGTGAAAGTATCAGTAATTATTCTATGATGAAGATAGCTTTTACTTAACTGCAATTTGTCAAAATACTTGAAAATTGGAACTTCATCACATGGAAGAAGGATCGATCTTAAACCTAGCTAGGGCATAGTACTGGTGATGACATTGATCAAGTATGAGGACATATGAAAAGATTGATTTATTGAAAATAAGACAAACAATTCATGCATTTGATCACTAATGAGTTGTGCCCAATCGAAGAAATGTTTTCTTGCAAGTACAATCTAGATAAAGAAATACATCTAGTCTTCAAAATCATGTTCTTTTTCTTTCCTTCTCAACCCATTCAACATCACGAATATGTTTGATATCTTATCAAAAAAATGATTCCTCTGCAATCCTCTAGGTAATTGGGATTTACCTCTCTTGAGTGTAGATAGCCAATTCTAGGTGATTATATTCCAGTAAAATCCTTTTTTCACTAAAAACTCAATTTGTGAGTTAGTGAAGTCTAAACTTGAAAATTGCTCTCTTTCTGTAATTTTCAAGCACGAGGCAGAGGTGGCTCTCATAATTTTTACTACTATCCTATTTTCATGGGTTCTAATTTCATGAGTATGTGAATTATAATGTCTAATACACTCCATAACTAGCTCTAGGCACTAAATTGTGATGGGAAATGTGATCACTTCTACTAACCCACTCATAATTACCTTTTATATGATGAGCAGGGGATTCATGTTGTTGAATTTCTCCCAAAATTCATCTAAGTTTGTCAGACCTAGTTTATTATCCCCAATTTCTAGCATTATACTAGTTAAACCTGAGATGCATTTGAAACTATGCTACTTCTATCTCATGGTGACTGGAAACCTAAGGTTTATAAGTGATTTATGTGGGAAGTTTTCACTAATGAAAGACCCTTCAATTGGAAGTGCAATCAACAAAAACTACTCAAATAAATAGAAAAATAAATACTTTGGTGATTTTGGTCTTCAAGAATCGATCTAACGACACCATTTTTCTCCTTCCCTCATTTTCTATCACCTCGACTAAAAGTACTCTACTCAATAGCTAGTATCCTTTTTAAACCCTTCACAATTAATGTGTGAGTAGTTAGGAAATTAATTATCCTCTCATGGGTAAGTGCACCAAGATGGTTCTCGAAAAGGGGGCTTAAGTGGCCACTTCTTTCTAAAATTAGGAAATACTAACCTTAGATGTGAAATTGAGGATAGTTACACTCAACATTTTGAGATGGAACAAAAACAAGGATCGAAGTGCTCTGAGTATACTTTTTAAAATACTAATTTATTTTCAAAATGGTTTCAAGATTAAGGGGTTCAAAGGAAGGACGTACACAAATTGGTGTTGTTTTTGTCAGAAAAACATAACATAACAACTCTTGTACGACCCTAGCACGGTGAATTTTTTTTAGTATGTTTAAAATCACTATGGTCAAAAGTTAGCTAACAGTATGTAGTTGATGCATGATTTTTTTGATAATTTTTTAATGAGTATTTGATTTTTTACTAATTTTCTATGTGGAAACTTCCTAAAAAGTAGAATTTTGGTCATGCTACCCCTACAAATTTTGGAAAGTAATTGAAATGTTTTTTAAAAAATTATAGAATGGAGTCTATTTTCTAAAAATGTAATTTATTTGAAATTTAGATGAACGGTTAATTTATAATGAAAGAAAAACCAAACACTACTTTTTGGAAAAAAAGAGTCACACAACCAAAATAAATTATGGATGAAAGGCTTAACATTTTCATAAAGTGAAAAAAATTGACTCGTTGGATAGCTAAGGGAGACCCTAACATTACCCATGTTTTCAATTTTTTATATTGAACCACAAACAATCTTAATAGTGAGCATGAACCTGATTATGTGAAAAATTGAAGAAATTACAAAAACACTTCTCTGGTTGTTGGGAATGCCCTCCAAGCCTTTGGGTTGGTATTCCAAGGAAAATACCAATCCCAAGGCTTGGTGATTCCCAAAGCAAGATATAACACGCACATGTTATTATGCGCTCACGTTATATCTTAGTTTTGACATGGTTTTTTTATTTTGTGAGGAACATGTCAAGCAAGAAATAATACGAGTGCATTATAACACACTCACATTATGTCTTCCTTTATGTTAAATTCCACTCTATTGAATTTATGTTGATATATTTGTATGTTTGTATGTACATGTATGCTTGTACGTCATGTATGTATGTATGCATGCATGCTTGTATGTATCTATCTATGCATTCATGTATCAATGCATGCATATTATATGTATGTGTATATGTATGTAAGATTGTATCTAAACATGTATATATGTTATCTTGTATGGATGTAGGATTGTATGTGCATATGTATTATTCTTGTATCTATGTAAGTATGTATGTATTTATGTAAGTCTTTAGAGGGAGGGATAATTTTAAGAGAGAGAGAGAGAGTTGTCTAGGTAGGGTGGGATGGGAAGAGAGAGAGAGGGTCTAGAGAGAGGGACAGGGGGTGAAAGTAAGAGTTTAAGAGAGAGGGAGTGGTAGAGAAGGTTTTGGAGTGAGAGGGACTTAGCTAGTTAGGGTGGGAGGGAGAGAGGGAGGGAGAGAGAGAGAGATAGAGAGAGAGAGAGAGGATTGAGAGAAAGGGAGAGAGAGATAGTGAAAAATAAAGAGTTATGTAGGTAGGGTGCTAAAGGGAGAGACTTCAGAGTGTGAGGGGTATGAGAGGGAGAGACTTCAAAGATGGGTAATGAGAGGGAGTGTGAGAGAGAGGGAGTGGGGGAGAGAGAGTGTGAGTGAGAGAATTGAGAGAGAGAAAGGGTGTGGGAGGGAGTAACCTAAGAGGGAGAGAGAGAGGGGGTGGAGTGAGAGGGACTTATTTGGGTAGGGTGGGATGGATATATAGAGAGAGGGGGAGAGAGAGAGAGAAAGTGAGTGAGAGGGAGAGATATACCTAGGTAGGTTTCCAGAGGGAGAGACTTAAGAGAGAGAGGGGGTGGGAGGGAGAGACCTAAGAGAGAGGGAGAGGGGGTGGAAATGAGAGTTTAAGAGAGAGGGAGTGGGAGAGAAGGGGTTGGAGGGAGAGGGACTTAGCTAGGTAGGGTGGGAGGGATGGGAGAGAGAGATAGATAGGGGTGGGACATGAGAATTGAGAGAGGGGGAGAGGGAAGAGAGAGACAATGATAAAAAGAGAGTTATGTAGGTAGGGTGCCAAAGGGAGAGAATTGAGAGTGTGGGGAGGGTGAGAGGGAGAGTCTAGAGAGATAGGTAGTGAGAGGGAGTGCAAGAGAGAGGGAGTGGGAGAGAGAGGGAGTGTTAGTGAGAGACCTGAGAAAGGGAGAGTGTGTGGGAGGGTGTGACCTAAGAAAAAGAGGGAGCAAAAGAGGGGGTAGAGGGTTTAAGGGTTTAGCGTGTAAGGGTTTAGGGTTGGTGGTTATAAATTAAGGGTAGAGGGTCTAGGGTTTAGGGTAATGGTTTGAGGGTACATGGTTGACAGTTTAGTCTTGAGGGTCCAATGTATAGGGTAGAAGGTATAGTGGTTCAGGGTTGAAGGATTAAGGGTTGAGGGTTGAGAATTGAGGGTTGAGGGTTTAATGTGTAGGGTAGATGGTAGAGGGCAGATGTTTTAAGGGTTGAGGGTAAAATTGGCAACCTTAATTGACCTATCTGAGAAAATGGGTCAAAGAAATGGGGTCCCCCAATGATTTATGGTTGAGGGTAAAATTGGCAATCTAACTTGGCCTAAACAAGCCAAGTTAGGTTGCTAATTTCACCCTCAACCCAAAATCACCGAGAGACCCCATTTCTTTGACCCATTTTCTCAAACATGCCAAGTTAGGTTGCCAGTTTCACCCACTAGCTTGCCAATTTGGTGAAATTGGAAATGCAGTGGCTTGTTGCAAAAAATGGGTCCAAGAAATGGGGTCTCCTAGTGACTCACACCATTAGGAGACCCCATTTCTTAGACTCATTTTTTCAAATAGACCAAGTTAGGATGAGAATTTCACCCACTAGCTTGTGAATTCGATGAAACTGGCAATGTAGTGGCCTGTTTGAGAAAATGGGTCCAAGAAATGGGGTCTCATAGTGATGTAAATCACTAGGAGACCACATTTCTTGGACCCATTTTCTCAAACATAGAAAGTGAGGTTTCCAATTTCACCCACTAGCTTGCTAATTTGGTGAAATTGGCAATCTAGTGCCCTGTTTGAAAAAATGTGTCCAAGAAATTAGGTCTCCTAGTGATTCACATCACTGGGAGACCCCATTTCTTGGACCCATTTTTAAAAATAGGCCAAGTTAGGATGCCAATTTTACCCACTAAATCTAGTTGGCATTCTATATCCATCGAATTCAAGTGCACATCAGTCATTCTTGTGGGTTTTATTTCTCAGGTCTCCTTCACCCTCTCTTAGTTTGGCTTGGTTCTTAATAGCTTTTGCATTTGACTTTTCCATGGAGTATGAAGATACAAGGGAGCATTTTATACCATATAGAGTATGCAATCATAAGTGTTGCAAAATTCATGGTAAATACTATGACAAAAAAGAGCTTTGATGGTTTTTCCTCTTTCTTCAAACTTATGTTTGGAGACTTTGCAGAAAAACTAGTAGGTTTTATACTTGTACTCCAATTTTTTCATTTTTAAGAAATTTCTCTTACACTATTTACAACCTATGAAAATAAAATTGTGTAATTTCTTTCATATAATAAGTTTTAGGCTTAGGGAGAGAGGGATAGAGGGAGAAAG
>VDFB02358134.1:75110953-75122026 GCA_007258455.2 Sequoia sempervirens
TGTTATATTCAATAGTTGGTGTGTTGTATCATTGTACAAAAGAATTCATGTTCACCCATGTGTGACTGTGTAGTGTAGAGGTGTCTAGGAGAAATGCTTTTGCTCTGTGTTTCTTCATAGTTGTGTTTTGGATCTTTCAATTATAAAGGTTTTTGATGGTGTTGGTAGTTTACCTCATTTAGGAGGGTTTGAGTTTTGGTGCTTTGAAATGTGGTTTTCTTAATGATAGCCTATGGGAGATATATTTGAGTGTACTAGGTGTGTACATTATTTAGATGGAAATTATTGTGAAGGATTTTGTTGGATCTTAGAGTGTTTGAGAAATATTTATATCATTCTTAAGCATGATGTGTGTTTTTGAAGTCATCCTTCTATTTTAGGAACCATGTACTTAAAATTCTAATGATGTTTACATGGGTAACGACTAACTTGGCTTTTACACTATATGTGATGGATAATTATTGTTTGTGGAAGTGTTTTGTAGCATGGTGTTATTGATTTGGGTCCCAATTAAGTTTTTATGAGATCTAAATTCACTTCTATCTACCATGAAAGTGTTGTGGTTCTAACCTAATTTGAATTTGTATCTTTGAGGTGCATAGTTGACCCTTGATAAGGTTTCAAGGTGGAGGATGGTATAAATATAAGTTAATTTGTTGAAGGATGTGAAGATAAGTGTATGAGATCTGAAGAATGTGAAGCATGGTGTGTTAGAGTACAAAACTGAGTAATGCAATGTGAAATTTCATGTGTTATTTTACCAAAAATAGTTAGTAGAAGGTGGGTATAATCCTTTATTCAAACTTTGAAGGTGTTGAAGTCATTGTGGTGTATTCTTTGTTGCATTCAAATTCTTTTCTCTATGTAAAATTCCATTTCTATCTTCTTTTCTATTCTCATAGTGAGACTTTTCGAAATCATCCTTTCTTCTTTAGGTAGGTATCCCTTCGATAGTGAGCCCTATTGTAATCGGTGTTGATATTACTTATATTGTTAGCTAATCCTCATTGTGGTTTTCCATGTAAATCATTTTTTTTCCAATGTATGGTGTTAGGTTTATTCAATTTCTATTATTTTCTTTTCATGCTAATTCATCATAACAGACTTAAGGGTTTAATGAATGAATGTGGATCTAAATGTTAATGAAGGTTTTGAAGCTTTAAGGTACAATTGATTCATCCCTCCTCTCGGTTATCTTGTGCATTCAAAAAATTCTCCTATTCTTAAGCTTATTACTCTTGAAAAGGTCAAATTTATGGTTTTTAGCACGGGGGTTTTAATATCCCCTAGGTTTGACAGTTTGCCACAAACTTTCTACCAAGAATTTTGGGATATTGTGGGAGAAAATGTGTTCCTTGCCTCAAAAGACTTCTTCAAATTAGGAAAAATTCTAATACAACTAAATCATACTTTTATATCTTTGATTCCTATAAATTCGAACCCAAAAAATATGGTTGATTTTTGACCCATCAATTTATGTAAATACCATCTATAAAATTTTCCCAAAATTCTTGTCAATAGACTAAAGCCCCTACTAGAGAAAATGATTAGCCATTGTCAAAAATCCTTTTTCGTTCGGCACCAAATTTTGGATGTTGCCATCTCCACTCATCAAATCCTTCATTATATGGATATGAGTAACAATTATGATATGGTGTTTAAGCTTGTCATTTCTAAAGCCTATGATAATATTTTCTGTAATTTTCTTCATAAATTCCTTGCTAAGTTTGGTTTCAAATAGCTAGTTTTAAAACTCACAAATGAATGCATTTCCACTATTAAGTACTTATTTCTTGTTAATGGTGTGCTCAATGCCTTCTTGAGTGTTGGTAAAGGGATCATACAAGGTGGCCCCCTATCTCCATATTTATTCATCATGGTTTCTATTTTATTAAGCAACAATATTTCTAAAATTCTTAATGAAGGTACTATCTATTGGGATTAAGGTGTCTCAACCTTAGAGTCCTTATATTGATTAATTTAATGTATTATTATATTAGTATGTATTATTTTATTGCCTACATAATCTTGTCATCAATTGGGACCCTCTAGCTAGGTGCCATCCTTGTTGGAAGTGACTAGATTACACATTATCATCCCAAGTAGAGGTAGGTGTCCCACTTTCAAATCTTGGACCTATGACAAGTTATGACAACCTATGATAGATTCTATGATGCATCATAATGTTGATATTATGGATGCACAGTCCTGAAGCTCTGGAATCTTCAATAAAGAACCTTCTCCATAAAAGATAATCAACCACAAAGGAAAGTGTTTCGACTATGGAATTTTGAATAAAGATTTTATATTGATATGATATGATGTGATAATATATATATATATATATATATATATATATATATATATATATTCAAGGGGTAAATGATTTTGACTGGAGCTATGAACCGGAATACAACCATTCAATAATATTGCCGCAATGGGGTTTGAACCTTGGTGGCAAGAACAACAATGCCACCATTAAACCAATACACCATGCCAATATCGACATGATGTGATTATATATTACAAATGAAAAAAATATGATTATATAGGAAAAAAAAAACCTAAGATGCAAGAGATGTTGCCATGTGTCATGATCTAACAACATGTGACAACATGTGAACCCTATCTAGGAAATTATTAAATGTTGAGATAAGTTCTAGAAGGACAAATCATATTCTAGAAGGAATCTTACCCCTACAAACAAGGAAGGGAATATTATCCCATTTATTAAAATCTAACCTAGGACTAAATGATGGATGACCTAAATTAACTTGTGCTAGTGTAATAATTAATTAATTACACTAACACCCCCCCATAAGTTCAACTTAGGGAGGAAAAAGCATTGATTATGCAAGAAGATGATGGGTCCCAACTACGAGGCCATGTTAGGTACCCATGTACATGAAGATGCAGAAAATATCCCACAACCAGAGAAAAGGGGAAAATTGAGTGGGAACAAAACCCCTCCCCAAAAAGGAGATAAAAAAGAAAAAAAAGATGGAAGAGTGATGTTTGGAGGACTCAACATTATCCCCCCAAGGACTACAAAAATCACATTTATACAAAGAGATCAAAAGTATGTGGACTAGACAGCCCCCCATAAAGGAGAGTAGTCCCCTCTAGAATGTCTTCAATACCAGTGATGAATTGAGAAGCCAAGTCGGATAGACTTGAAGAGAACCCATCCATGTACCAAAAGTCTAAAGAAGTGAATGTATCCATCCCTACTAAAGCAAATCTCAACTGAGAGGTGTCAAAGGAATAAGATGGTGCCATGCAAAGAGCCAAGTCAATCCATCCTCCACAACCCTGGTAAGGAGAGGGTGATGATGTGCTTCCTACTCTAGATTCTAGAGAGTCAAGAGCAAGTTGATCCCGATCCTAGAATTTGGTAAACTTGTATACCTTGGAATGATGATCTGCTTGTCCATAGGAAACAAGGACATCAAACCTATCCTTGATGATGGAAAGTTCTCAAGTGAACTCAATGCTCAATCCCTCTTGAGCAAGTTGATAAATAGACAAAAAATTATGAGCAATCTGAGGAATGTAAAAAACATCTTCCAACCTCTTTCCATCAAGAGTAACATCACAAATACCAGCAACATAGACAATATTTGCATTTTTAGTAAACATTCTATCAAATTTGGTAGGCCTCAAAGTATCCCACAAAATATTTGTTGAGAAGAAGTGACATGCCAAGAAGCACCAAAGTCAAGTACCCATCCTTCTCTATTATCAACCAAAGTAGTTATCAAAGAATTCCCCTTACCAAGCTTTTCAATAGTGAAAATTCCAGCAATACCTGATGATGACTCTTCATGAGAGGGGGAGTGAGGAGATTTGACTGTATTACTTGGGAGAGAGATGTTGTGATCTCTAAGTATCTGCCTTAGTTCATGTATCTCTCTTTTGAAACATGTATCCTCAATGTGACCAAGCCCATTACAGAATTTGCACTTGGGCCTCTCCCTCTTTGGCTTTTCTTCCTTAAGCTGATATGATGATTCAAAAGAAGATCCTGCCTTTGGTTTTCCCTTGTGCTTGCCCTTTCCTTTTGATGGTCCTGCCACCAATGCATGGTATTTTGTGAATGCATTAGCCTAGTTGAGCTTCAATTTTTCTCGAGTCAACCATTCACAAAATGTCTCAAATGATGGCATAACAAAGCTATCACAAAGACCATCCAAGGTGGAATAGATAGAGGTAGCAAAGTATGCAAAGGAATCTCTTAGCTTAGATAGAATCATGAATATACACTCTTTGTCAAATTTATCTTTTCCACACCTAGAAATATGAGTCCTTAAAGACTTGAATCTTACCAGGTAGTCTTCAATGGAAGGAAATTGATCAACAGTGAGTGAAGCAAGTTTAGCCTCCAATTGCAAAGCTCTTACATCACTAACAGAACCAAAGAGATCCTTGAGCTTGTCCCAAACCTCCTTGGGAGTCTTGCACCCCTCAATATGGAATAATAAAGAGTTGGAGACATGTAGAGCAATGAGCCCCATAGCCTCTTCACACTTAATATAATGCTGTAATTTTTTATATTCTTTGGTTAGATGAGGATGATTCTAATTCAAAGTGGACCAGAGTCCCTTGGACCAAAAAATTCTCTGCATACTAACCTTCCATGTGTGATAGTTATGAGAAGTAAGAATCTTGAATCTTGTGTTAGCCATTAGAAGAGAACAACAATCCAAGACAAAATATTTTTGACAAAAAATGTTGAAAGCATATAACTGATGAACAATCAATTGAAGTGAAGCCTTTGAAACAAACTGAAAAGCTAGAAATCACCTCTAAACCCAAAATTAGGGTTTCCACTTCAACTAAGAATTTTTTGATATAGAAGAAGAATTTGGAAAAATAGAGCACACCTTTGGAAAGTAGAGTTAGAGAGCTTTCCAATGATATATCATTTGTAGAATTTTGATATTGTATGTGAAAGTTATGCCTTCTGGAATATTTTTGCTTGAATTGATCTGAGTTGGCTAATTGGGCACAAAAATCAAGCTCATGGGGCTAAAAAAAAAGCCCTTGGTCATTGATGTGACCACAGGCTATGCTAGGGCCAAAAACACACACCCCCCACTGGGAGCAAAGTCAGAGCGGCGCTATGGTGGAGGAGTAGGTGGCATGGCCGGCAGAGGTTGGCACCACTCAAAGATAGTGAAGCCCTCAGTTACCAATGGGATCAGGGCTGGAGAAGACAGGTGACAAATGTTGGTTGGTCGGTGCTCTGCAGATGTTGCCAGGAATTGCGAAACCGCCGGGAAGAGACTCTGGTGAGGTGATGGTGCTCGATGCCGACAGTAGGAGAACTAGGTGAATGGGACGATGTGAGGATGACGCTGGTGTGAGGTTGGGTGATGTGACCGGGCTGACAAGACTCTGCAAAGGTTAGTGAATGCCAACTGATAGATTTTTTAATATTGTAATTAAATTTTCAATTAAAAAATTAAAAATAAAACACCGATATTATATTCTACAAAAAATATATTATATGCCAACTACCCCAACACTATAGTCACCAAAAAAAATACATACACCAACTACCAATTTAATTACTAGGTCACCCTGCAAATTTAATTTTTTTCATAACTATGTAAAAAAATGCCCAAAAATAGCCAATTTTTGTTTTGATTTTTCTAAAAAAAAATTCCTTTAAAGAGGACTAAGAGGAGAGATTTTTTCTTGTAGATGTGTACAGATAGTACAAAAAATGTAAACACTAGATTGTACCTCAAAGGATCCTGGTCAATATTACTCTAATTTTGATAAATGAGCAGGTGATCTATGGGTTTTGAGGCCTTCTAGATGCAATGGAGAGGTCAGAGAGAGCCTGATGTGCACAAAAAATTAGTTTGGCTCCCAAGTAGAACCAACTAGCCTACAACATAAAACTCCAAGCCTACAAGAATCTTGCACTCCAACTTCCTGGATCAAGGGTTGATGTTTCACTATACAAGCTTTGATACCATGTTGAGATTATGGATGCACAGTTCCTGAAGCTCCAAAATCTTCAATAAAGGACCTTTTCTAGGAAAGATAATCAACCACAAAGGAAAGTGTTGCAACTATGGAATGTTGAATAAAGATTCTATATTGATATGATATGATGTGATGATATATTACAAATGAACAAAATCCCTGATTATATAGGAAAAAAAGAAAACCTAATATGCAAGAGATGTTGCCATGTGTCATGATCTAATAACATATGACAACATGTGAACCCTATCTAGGAAATTATTAAATGTTGAGATAAGTTCTAGAAGGACAACTCATCTTCTAGAAGGAATCTTATCCCTACAAACAAGGGAATATTGTCCAATTTATTAAATAATTTATTAAAAGATAACCTAGGAATAAATGATGCATGACCTTAGTTAACTTATGCTAGTGTAATAATTAATTAATTACACTAACACATAAGGTATCTTTTGCATGAAGAATGTTCTCTCCCAAGTTGGGCTATGATAGGTTGTATGAGAATCAAGTATTCTTGCTCGGTTTTGATAGTTTCTCTTGTAGTTGTAAAATTTTTCAATTATGATAGATTCTATGACAACTCTAAGAAGTGTAAGGTATTTGTCATAGCCTTTTTTTAGCATTATTTTGGTTCCCAAGATTGAGGAAGGAATATTAACATGTTATGAAAACTATAAGGGGTGTAAGGGAATACGTTACATCTATCCAAATGCATTTTATGGTGTGGAATATTGTACCATGTGGATTTGGATGCCCATCCTCTTTTAGATGCTTCTTCTTTCTTGCATCTTTCTATATATTGGATGCCTTGCATTGTAGAATATATAGTTTGTTTATAGTTAGATTTTTTTTTCAAAACAATTGTTGAATAAGAATTGTACTTGGAGCTTCATTGTAATCTTTATTTCAGATAATACAGTAGTACCATGCTTCTAGAAGGTGGGGTTTCTTACCCAAAATGGTTTTTCCCCATGTATATCTGGCACCATTGTATTATATATTCTTTTTTTTTTACCTTCTATTCTCTATATGTGTTTTTATTTCTATAACTAAATAAGGTGTTGAAAGAAAATTTTGTAACTCTTTCTTACTTAAATTAGTGTAACTTAGCTTCCTTTCAGTTGGTGTCAGAGCTTGGTCATCCTTGATTCCTTTATTGAGTTAGAAAGGCTCTTTGAGATGATCTTTGTTTCAGTAGGAGTTTCTTAGAAGTGTATTTCATGATCTTATTGCTAGAAAATAATTTTGAGCTTTGGAAGCTCAATATGGAAGATATGCTCATAGTTCATGAGTTATGGGCTGCTATCTCTAGAACCAAACCATCAGGCATGAAACAAGAAGACTAGAATCTCATGGATTGGAAAGCTAAGGGATCGATTAGACTCTATTTGGTTGATTTTGTTTTGTTAAATGTTCATGAAGAGAAGAATAATACTTCTTTATGGAAGAAAATTGGAGATGTTTATCAGGTTAAATCCCTAGAAAACAAGCTATTCTTGAGAAAGAAGATTTATTCTCTGAAGATGCAAGATGGAGGATTCTTGTCAGACCATTTGGATTCTTTTAACATGTTGATTTCTCAAGTAGGTTTCGTTTGAGAAAATATTGATGAACAAGACCATTGCATGCTCCTATTGTGTTCATTTCTAGACTCATGGGATCACCTAGTGATGGCTATTGGAAGCACAACAATAACTTTCAAGATGGATGAGTTGGTTGCTTCATTTTTATCTAAATAGATGTAGAGAAAGTCTTCTAAGATGGACAAGGAGGCCCTTGATATTTTTGTTAGACCAATGGAGAAAGGAAAAAAAGGACAAGAAATCTAAGTCAAAGTCTTTTGAGAGATCTAAGTCTCCTGGTAAAAAGTCCAAAGGAAAATGTTGGAAGTGTGGTGAAACTATTCACTTTTCAAAAGATTGCAAGAAGGAGAAGAGGAAGAAAAACAAGTCTTTCTTTGGTTTTGAATTTGAAAAATCATCCCAAGATGAAGGAGAAGCATTTATTGCAGCCTTGGAAACCCATGCATCAGAAGATGTGTGGTTGATAGATTTTGGTGCATCCTTTCACATAACCTCTCATAAAGGCTAGTTTTCGAAGTATGAAAGTATAATGGTGGGAAGGTGTACCTGTGTGATGAATCTCACATAAATATCATTAGCTATGGAAGAGTCAAAATGAAATTTCCTAATGGATGAGTGAAGGAAATTGATGGTTTCATGCATATCCTAGGTTTCGCATGAAACCTACTTTCTGTGAGTAAACTAAAAGATTTAGGAGTGCAATTTTTTTTCTTTGCTAGAGGATGCAAGATGACCAGAGGAGCTTTTTTGTTTGCTAAGGGTGTTCATGTTGGAACTCTATACAAGTTGGATTCATGCACAATATAGTGCAATAGTTCTTATGATGTACCAAAGAAGAGACCTTTGGATTCTTCATCATTACTATCAGATCATGCAATGAAGAATTGTTTTGCAACTACATTTGATGGTCATGCATTTTGGGTACCTAAGGGTGCTCATTCCACTAAAATGAAGCTTCTTGCAAAGAAGACAATGTTATGGCACCAATGACTTGTTCATATCAGTGAGAAGGGTCTTAGAACCCAGAAAAATAATAGCGTTATTGAAGGTCATGATGATTTTAATCTCAAGTTTGACTTTTGCAAACACTGTGTTTATGGAAAATAGCACCATGTTTCTTCTTACTCTACTTATCATAAGTCTTCTAAGGTTTTGGACTATGTTCATTTAGATTTTTTTGGTGCTGAGAATGTTCCTTCATTATCAAAATATGTATATTTTGTTTCTTTCATAGATGATTCCAATAGAATGAAATTCGTTTATTTTCTCAAAAGTAAAGCTGAAGTCTTTAGTTGGTTTATGGAGTTTAAGGCCATGGTTGAAAATAAAACTAGTAGAAAGATTAAGTGTTTGAGGACTATCAATGGTGGTGAGTTTTGTTTCATAGAGTTTGACAAGTTATGTAAAGAGCATGGGATTGATAGACATAAGAAAACTACGTACACTCCACAAAAAAATGGAGTTGGAGAGAGGATGAGTAGAATGTTGATTGAGAGGGCTAAGAGTATGTTGAGAAGTGCTAACCTTGAACAAAAGTTTTGGGCTAAAATAGTAGCCAATGCATGTTATTTGATCAATAGATCTCCTACATCGGTGATCATTGGAAAGACATCCATGGAGGCATGGTCTAGTAAAAATTACTTGATGAGACATCTCAAAGTATTTGGTTTTGAATTTTATGCTCATGTTCCAATTGAGAAGAGGTCAAAGTTGGAGAACAAGGCAGTAAATTGTATCGTTATCAACTAAGGTTTTGGTGTGAAAGGTTCTCTATAGTAGAAGTGTGATTTGCAAAGAGATAAAACCTTCTACTATTGAGTTGCAACTAGAAAAAGAGGAGAAACATAAGAAAGAAGTAGTTCAAATTCTACCTACTCCAGAGAAAGATGAACTATGCACTCATGTTGGACCTGATGATGAGGAGAGCTCAAGGAGCTCTAAAATTTTTGAAGAAGAAGAATAACCTCAACCCCAACCTTTGAGGAGGTCTATGCGAGCTAGATGGCAATCAAAAAGGTTTGGTTATTCATTGTTGGATTCTAGTTACTTTTTTTCTGTGATTCCTAACTCTGATGAGCCTAGGAATATTAGAGAGGATATGGGTATGAGTAATGCAGATTCATGGATAAAATCCATAGATGAGGAAATAGCAACATTAAAGAAAAATAAGAATTGGGATCTAGTACCTTTTCCCATTGGACATAAATATGTTGGTTGTAAATGTGTTTTCAAGAAAAAGTGTGGTTCTGATGGAATTGTTGAGAAGTATAAGGAATGGTTGGTCACTAAGGGGTTTTCATAGGTGGAGGGAATTGATTATGGGGAGATATTATCTCTAGTTACAAAGTGGAAATCTATCTAGTTCCTATTATCACTTGCATCAACATATGACTTAGAAGTGGAATAGATGGATTTCAAGACAACATTCCTTCATGGTGACTTGGAGGAAGATATTTGCATGTCATAGCCAGAGCATTTCATTGAAAAAGGTAAAGAAAAAATTTGGTTTGCAAACTACAGAAGTGTCTTTATGGTTTGAAATAGTCTCTTAGAATGTGGTACTAGATGTTTGATACCTATGTAAATTTTCATTCATATTTCAGAGATCTAAATTTGACCATTGTGTATATTATAAATATGATCTAATGCTTGCATTCTCATTAATTTTTTATATGTAGGTGATATGTTATTTACTAAGAATGGTAAAAGTATGATTTCATATTTGAAGTTTTAATTATCAACATAGCTTGAGATGAAAGACCTAGGTGCATCTAGGTACATTCTGGGAATGGAGATTATGAGAGATAGAGCTAACAGAAAGCTTTGGTTAAGCTAGAGAAAGTATGTGAACTTGGTGTTGGAGAGATTCAACATGGTAGATTGTAGATAGTTAGTTGTTCTTGTGATGTAGGGGATGAATTTTTTTTTGAATTATTTTCCAAAATATCCTACTAAAATGGAGGAAATGACTAGAGCTCCATATGTGAGTGTAGTTGACAATCAAATATATGTGATGGTGTGTACAAGATGAAACATTACCTAAGTAGTGGGAGTCCTTAGCTGGTTTATGACTAATGCTAGACGGGTGCATTGGGATGTGGTTAAGAGAGTGTTGAGATATTTATAGGGTAATTCTGAGTATACCTTGTGTTTTCATGGTTATCCTACTAGACCTCAACATTCTATGAGAATTCATGGATATGTAGATTCAGATTGGGCATGTGACATTGATAGAAGAATATCCAACAGTGGTTGTGTGTTTATGATGTTTGGTGGCCCTATCAGTTGGATGAGTAAGCAGCAAGTTATAGTCATGTTGTCCATGAAAAAGGAAAATTAAATGGTATCCAATAATGCTTATAAGAAATTCATTTTTATTAAGAGATTGCATTCTAATATTGGTTTAGATGCAAAGAATCCTACCTTTCATGCAAAAAAAAAAAACATTGGTGTTTAGTATCATTTTGTTCATGATATTGTAGAAGATGGAAAG
>VDFB02358134.1:75122126-75191110 GCA_007258455.2 Sequoia sempervirens
TGGGTCCTATTTAGGTCTTTTTGGGATCTTTTTGGGGATTTCAAACTAAATTTTAATGTCTTTTCAGTTGTCAGAAGCTTTAGGCCATACTTGATCAAGGACTTATTCACCACTAAGGGTGAATGGGTCCTAGTAAGGTCTTTTAAAACTATTTTTTAATAGTTTGAAAGCTTTCAAATATATCTTTCATTTCCAGGTTGTAGATAGTGAAAGGCAGCCTCAGAATTTCTAGAATTAAATGCAAAAATGCAATAGAAATATGAAATGCAAGACCTATGTTGAAATGAAATTTTGTTTTGATTTTCAAATACAATTGAATGAGATGCAAAATGACTACTTTGTTTGTGTAATTTTTAGATTTAAAAAGTGGAAAACAATGCAAATCTAAACCCTATATATGATATGCAATATTTAAATGAAAAAGAAGAAAACCTAATTCAATGCAAGTCTAAATGTAATGAATACAAGGTTTTAACTTGAAATGCAATGAAAGACTCTAAAAAATTCAAAAAAGTGCAATGTTGAATACGTCGGGTTCACCAAAAATGATATGGGGTGAAAAATAGGATCTATCTCAAAAGTGTGTGCAAAAGAGATGGATCACTTATTTTTCAAGGACCAAATCACTTCAAATTATGCAAAAGGGTATGTGCAGGATCATGGTGCGCCAAAAAGTGGCAATATTATGGGTATTTGTAAGGTATGTGGCTGACGACTTTTTTTTCACCCAAAATTAATAAAACAAAAAGGGTTTTTAGAGGAGATTCTCAGCTTTCCAAAAATATAAATTATGATTTAATTTGAATATAATAAATAATTATTATTCATTTTCTATTAGAATTATGACTAAAGTCCTAATCGATAGGCTGATTGAAAAACATCTATAACTTTCAAACGATATCATATTTTTTGAATCCAAAACATGCGTCACATTCTATGCTTCACATACTATAGGATTAAAAAAAGAAAAATTAAATTTCATGTTTTGATCATTAAGGTGGTCAGACAGCATCAGTTTTTATATTTCTAAAAGTTGTAATAAAATTCAATAATTATTTACTCTGAAAATTATAATATGCATCATTATACTGATGAGTCCCCCATTTTCATATACAAAAATACACAAAAAAAATATTATCATTTTATTAAGTGGTTAGGTGAAAGTTAGATAGATTGCTCATTTCTTATTTTTCCCTCTGAACTTAAGATTATCAAGAGTTGAAATTTTCAGGGACTTCACCAAACAGATTTTATTTATTTTTAAATAAACCTAGTATTTTAGAAACTACATTCAATTTTCTACAAATTCTATTCTTACATATTTTTGAAATAATATAGATAACTTATTCAAATATTTACGTCAAGTTGCCTAACACTAATTTTTCTAAATATTTTGCCACTTAAGGGCCTATTTTTTGCACAATGATCCTACACATACCCAAAAGAAGATGCTAATAACAACCAAAATTCAACCCTAACTATTATAGCAATTATGAGGAATGTTTTTAGAGTATGAAAAGCTATGTAGTTGTCCAAAAAGTTGTTGTTTTTGAGCTATGGAGGACTCATTCACCTCCAAGGGCGAATGGGTCCTTGGGTATGTGCAGGATCATCATGGAAAAAATAGGCCCTTAAGTGGCAAAAACTTTAGAATTAGGCAACTTCACGTAAAAATTTGAATAATTTATCTATATTATTTCAAAAATATGTAAGAATAGAATCCATAGCAAATTGAATGTGGTTTCTAAACTCCTAGTTTTTTTTTTTTTTAAATCTATTTGGTGAAAATTTGAAATTTCAATGTAGTAGTACTTAAATTTCAAGGAAAAAATAAGAAGTAGGTGTATGTTGGAGAACTCTAACCACAATAAAATTATAATTTTTTTTATAATATTTTAGATATAAGTAGAGTACTCATGTCTCGATGTGATGCATATTTTTTTGTAATTTTTTTCCAAGTAAATAATTAATTATGATTTTTTTTAGTACAAATTTTAAAAAACTATTAAAACTTGTATGTCTGACCACCTTAACTTGGTCAAAAATTCATGAATTTTTTTTTTTTTTTAATCCTATAGTATGAAAAGCATAGAATGTGACACATGTTTTGGATTCAAAAAATGTGACACCGTTTGAAAGCTATAGATGTTTTTCAATTAGCCTATCAATAAGGACATTAGTCGTAATTTAAATAGAAAATAAATAATATTTATTTATTAAATTCAAAGTAAAACATAATTTATATTGGATGAAAGTTGAGAATCTCCTTTAAAAACCCTTTTCGTTTCATCAATTTTGGGTAAAAAAAATGTCATCAGCCACATGGGCCATCATATCACTTACATATCACCACTTTTTGGCCCATCATGATCTTGCACATACCCCCTTTTTGGGTTTCAAAAAACTAATTTCAATATCATGCACTTTGATGTTTACATTCTTGAAATCCCTTTTATCAAGTTCTAGAAGGTAGTATTTAGGTTTGTAAGGATCTTTACATGATCTTGCACCTTGAATGACAATTTTGCAACTTTGAGAAATTTGAGGACTTTGATAATCTTGCTCTTCTACCTATAAATCTAAAATCACACACTAAAGGAAATAAAACTTGTTTATTTGTCAATGAATGGGGGTTTTCCTCAATCAAACCCCTCATGGGTAATTAAACCAAATGATGAAATAAGGTAATGAAACATGACCATGAAATGATGCAATTAAAACCTTGACATGATGATATGATCTTTGAATTACTGCAAGGAACTCTTGTAATCTTCCTTGAAATGCTTTATGAATGCTCTTGAAATTCTCTAGTAGACTCCAATTTTCTAAAAGGATGCTCTTGTAAACTTGCTAGGAGAAACAATGTGAATTAACCCCAAAATTCATAGAATCAAGGACGACACTAGATATAAAAAGAAAGACAATTAAATTCCCACTAAAATGAGATTCAAAAATTAGGCTCTCATTAAGGGAGAACACATTCACCACCAAAGGCGAATGGGTCCTAACTAAGTTTCCAAGACCAAGCTTCAGGGAGTTGAAAGAGGGCCAAAAACCCATTGCAAAACAATTGAGAAAAGGGGTTCCTATTAAGGGAGGACCCATTCACTATCAAGGGTGAGTGGGTCCTGGCTCAACTTACCAAGGCCAATTTTTTTCCAATGAAATAATTTGATATTTAATTTATGATTATCATAAGAGATCCTCAGGAGGTGTCAAAATTAAAGCCCAAAAGAGGGCTTAATAACTCCACTTAACCATAATGAATTAGGATCACTTAGATAAAAGTGAAAGTGCTTTAAAAAACTTTGCAACACTTAAACAAGGTATGGATTATGCTTATTGTATTTATAAAGGGTCCCATAAGGCTTAATCAAGCAAATAAGTCCTATAAAAGTGTGAAAGTGTGTTACAACATGTTACAACACCTTTGCAAAGGAAAAATTAAAGCATGATTTAGTCAAATAAAGGTCCTAAAATGATGTGAATGTGTACAATACATTACAACACCACTCCAAGACACCATTAGTCTATTTTTAATGTCAATTATCCAAGCAAGCAAGGAAAAGGCAACTTTTTCCATTACTACAATATTATCAAAAAACAATCCAAAGCTTTTTTAAGTTAGCATCAACAACTACTAATTCACAATCTCTTATATAACAAGATCAAGCATATAACCATTAAGTGATATTACATAAACCATGTGTCTCAAATCCATGAGCTTACTAAACCAAGACTTTAAAATTATTTACTTTTTGTCCAGGTTGACTCCAATAGTAAGTATTTTAGCAATGTGACATCCACATTAATTATTTATTTAAAAATATCACAAAACATACATGCATATGAAAAAATACCTCTTGTGTGGTAGCCACATCTATAGATTCATAATAATTAAACATTTATTTTACATTATTAATATTGCAAGTATGAAAGGTGTAGAAAACACCTTTCCCAACACATAATTTTTTTTTAATTTATGATCTTAGTTCTAAATATTTCTTTCACTTTAAGCATGATTTCAAATGAGTGAATGTATGTCCTTAAATATAGTGTATGCAAGCTTAGATGCTAACAAAAATTATGGTAAATTAGCTAACAAAGAATTTTAATTTTTTTTAGAATCAAATCTATGACTATAGAATTGAATGGGCTAGTTTCATACCTATGAATATGATCTAGGACGGTAAATATTAAATCTAGGAATTAGGAATGAAATTGAGGGATAAATGACGATAAGGATAGAGATATGTACTAAAATTTTGAATGAATACGCTAGTTGTAAACAAATTATTGCTTTTATGACACCCCAATCAAATAAGACCCAAAACATAAAGAAAAAAAATATCAATACATGAAAATTTCACAATTATTAATATACTATTTAAATTTTTTTTTACTATGTAACATGATTTACTTTATCTATATAATTTGTAGCTATAGTAATCCACATTCTCACATTTTCTTAATTAAATCAGATAACTAATTTTCTGATATATTAATCTCTTTAATATTTCCTAGTTTCTCTACGAATTAACTTTATTTTTCAACCATCTTACAAGAACTAATCCGCAAGGCATACTTAGAACCAGTCCACCATACATTACGAATAAGAAGTGTTATCTCTTTTGTTTACTTTATATTCGATCACGTCCATTTCTTGTCGTACACGGGCATCACCTAAAGCAACGCACTTCATAAGTATTCCAGGTTTCTTCCAGATTCCATGGACTATCCTGCGTAGGTGGGGCTCATCTTTCCCTTTGCCTGTCACACAACTAGTATACGTACACTTCAACCTCACTGAAATGCACCTTTCACGTCCCCCTTTTTTTTCTCACCTACTCGCGCAAGCCCACTTTTTCTTTAACTTTCTTCAAAAAGTATATAATTTGGGTCCCATCACCATTCCATATAATTGGACTGTGAGACGAGCAACTCAACGATGCCCATTCAACCAGAATACAGGAGTGAAAAACATTTCATTCCCATCAAAATTTTCCTCCATTATCAAACGTCATTCAAAATCTTGATAAAGACTAAGGGATACACATAAAATTTAAATGTATTTTAATATTATATAATTAGTTGTATAACAATATAAATTTATAAAAAAAAAATAGATAAATTATTTTTTCAAACAAGTAAAGAACGAACATAAAAATTTCGTATATGTTTGAGATATTTAAAGGTAAAAAAAATCAATCTCAACCTCCACAATTTCTAGTAATCTTTTACATGATTTATGCTCAAGTTCTCATGGAATTTTAAAGGATTGAATAGATTCCATTCTCGGATTCACAATGAACCGCTCCAATATTGAAAATATAGTGTAAAATTAAATTTTCACTCTTTAATAATTATTTGATGCTCTGGTAGATGATTTAACAATTTCAATACAAAAAAATAAACTAGTTGATTCCTTAAATGTGATAGCTCAATATATCCAAAGAAAATGTGCACTGAAATAATTAATTTAATAGACAATTCAAATTTTTGTGTTTGTGCATCTGAAAGGAGGGTATGTGGAGAGGCTGAGAGAGACCTTATAAACCACTAGCCATATCCTTGTGTGAACGTCATTCAAGGAGATTTTTACCTAAAAAGAAGCACTTGTGTATTAAAACTTGTATATACAAATAAAATGGTTCTTTAAAGACATGTGTGACAATGAAATGGCATAGTAATAAAATATATAAAATATAGCTATCTTGCAATACCTATTTGGCTATTTACAATGCAATAAGTGTTGAACACTCAAAATTTATTATGAGGGTGGGTGAATCAGTATCCCTTTAAACCACTTAAACATTTAAACATTCATTCCATATAACATATTCAATGTGTACTGGGAAAGGATAGTATGTTTCAACAACCATCAAAGTACATAACACATGAACATCGTATTTTTATGTGGAAAACCCAAAATGGGAAAAACCACAGTGAGGATTAGTTGACAATATATTATAATCAGTTACAATATATTATAAAATTGCTCACTACAGGTGAACTCACTATCCAAATGGACTCACTTCCCACTAGAAGAAAGGATAGAAGACAGTGTTAGAAATGGCTATGGCTGCCAAGATCTTGAGACCAAATGGAAAGTACAAAAGAGAAAATAGAATGCAAAAAGAATAAACTATATTTTTAGCAATATGATTCAATGATATGATTGTGATGTACAATGTAGTAGAGATCCCTTGGGTATATAGCCAAGGTGAGATACAAGGTGTCATAAGATTATGACAAGTGTCTTATTCATATGACATGAGACAACTAATCACACTTACCTAAATTCACATGTTTTACAAGTCAAAAGACAAGATAACAACTAATGACAACTAACACCTTCTAGAAGGATTCCTTTCTAGGACATAAGTAAACTTAACATGTGTAAATAAGTCCCCTAATAATGAATTAACTAGGTACAAGACTTTATTTACACCAACAACCCACTTTAAATGAAACATAGGGAGTAGCAGATTATTATGCAAATGATACAAAGATGCAAAGATGGGTCTCAAATATTAGGCCATGTTAGGTACGCATGTACAAATGCAAATGAAATCTCTCACAAACAAAGAGATATGAAATACAAAATAGAAATAATCTCAATGAAGAATGAGAATTCCAAAACCCCATGTGACAAAAAGGACCCCACCATAAGAGAGAAGTAGAAGAGAGACAAGGCAACCCCCCCTCAATGTTGAGTCTCCTGCAATGATGGTAGAAGCTCGACATTGAATCTTGAAGATGATCCAATCTTACAGAACAATGTTCCTCCCCTTAGGAAGAAACAAAACCATGAATGTATGCAAAACGTCAAAAATATGGATGATGTATGATGTCTTTGAAGCATGCTCAAGTGTCTCCATGTCAATGTCGAAAGCTAACACACACCAAATAGGCATTCTAAGCCACAATGTTGAAGAGTACAATCCAACATCTAGTAGAGATGAATGTAGAACATGATCCAAAGACAAAGATATCCCCTATAAAGAAAAAAAAGCCTACTCCAAATGCTTTCTAAAAGTATTCACAATCACATCAATCTGTGAAGAATGATCATATAGAGAATGAACAAGAGGGTCAAGGTGTTCACTCGCAACAAAAGAAGGTGCATCTTCATCAAAGAGAAGATGAATGCTATTAATGTTGTCCCCCAAATCTACAATATGAGACCACAAAAAAGTTTAAAATACCTATCAAGAAGCCATCCAAAGTAGCCATATCTAGAAGACAATCAAGATTTTGTTGCACTGAATACAAGAAGCCATATCTGTAGCAATACAAGCATCTTCAATTGGACTAGTAGATGGAGGAGATATAATGTATTGCTCAAGTATTGGATCTGATATGAGAACTCCCAAGTTCAAAAAGCCAAATGTCTCCTCTGAATCATGGTTCATATGATCAATAGCCAAAGGAACAATGTCACCATCAGAAGCAAAATCTACAAAGGTATACAACCAAGATGAATGATCAACCACCCTAGTAGCAGTGATCTCTCTACTCTCCAATTCTCAAATGATGACCAAATTAGGTGTGAACTCCATAGTCCTCCCATCTCCACCATGTGTAATCTAATATATGGAAAGAAGATTGTTCTTCAAATGAGGAACACACAAGACATCCTAAAAAGTGTTGTCCCTAAAACTAATAGATCCCTTCCCAATTACACTCATGTATGTATTGTATCCCATCAAGATAGGAGACATAGTACAAAACAAAAAAGAAGAGAATATAGACTACAAAGATGCCATATGATGAGATGCTCCTGAATCTAGAAGTCATCTCCCCGATCCTAGACCTGAAAAATCTCAAAGAGCTTGTCCTTTATTTCCTGATGTAGATGCTTGACCTTTGTCCTTTTTAGACTGTTTCAAAGGAGGAGGTGATTCAAACATTCTAGAAGGAAAATAAATATGATTCTTTTTGAGAAGATTTTTCAACTCATCGATATCCTTCTTGTAACAATAATTTTCTTCATGTCCATCCTTCTTGCAATATGCACAAAAAAGGATTGTCCTTCTTAGAATATTCCCCTTTAGAAGAGGATTTTTTCTTTACTTGATCTGAATGTGGATTATTCTTTGCTTTCTTTTGTTTCTTTTGCCTGAATAATCAACAATTCCTAAGATTTAGAACTCTTGATGAGACCCATTGAGATATGCTTTTGTTGCTCGTATATCAACATCTCATAAAATGATGCAAATGAAGGTGTAGTATATGCAGACCCCATAGTCAATCTATGAGTATGAAAGCTATAAAGAAAAGAAGCATAATCAAGAATAGGTTTTTTCATTGTATTGTAGACCAACTGAATGTCCTTCTTATCAATTCCACACGCTTTACATTGCTCTCTTAGATCATTAACCTTAGTGATGTAGTCTTGGATGTTGTCAAAGTTCTTAGGATCAAGACTCATCAAGTTATTATCAATTTGATAGCCTCTTACTTCATTTCTAGTACCATACAATGTTTTCAATTTGTCCCAAGCCTCATGATAATTTTTACATGATCTGATTTGGAACAACAAATCTTGAGAAACTAGTTTACGAAGACATGCAAGAGCTTTGGTATGTTTAGTCATCCATTTTATCTTTTTATCTGCATTTGTATGTTCAGGTACCTTATTTTCAACATATAGAGAGTGACCTTTAGTCATTAGAGTACTCCATGAATTTTGATGCCATGTTGAATAATTATGTGATGTGAGCAAAGGAACCTTAGAAAGATCCATAAAAAATGGAGAGAACAAGCAAACAAAACAAAAGAATGCACCAAGAGAAACCCCCCCAAAATCACTCAATTAAGAAACCCTCCAAGCAATGTTTTATTTGGCACTTTATATTTAGTGCATTTATAGTTGCTAGATGCCAAAAACAACAAGCTAGACTTGATCTTGGTACTTAAGAATGCCAAAATAGGCCACAAAATCAAGTAAATTTTTTGGTACAAAATGAGATCAACTTGATCATACCATTGAAAATTACATGAAAAATTATGAACTTTAAAAACAAACTACACCCAAAAATGTTATCGTAGGAGCAAGATATGAGCTCTCGAGCTTCCCAAAATGAGGACAAAGCAGCAATAGTTGTGAGAATCTGAAAATTTTGGAAAAAATAGACACCAAACCAAAAAATAATTACACCACTATGTAGAGCATGAAAAATTAGCCCAAATAAAAAAAATTCATTGAAAGAGGAGCTCAACTGACTGAGATATTAGCCTTCAAAGTTGGATTGCCAAATCAACAAGCCCAATGGTGAGGGGGGTAAAATTTTTTTTACAATGCTAATGGCATCGTTGATGAATTGATGATGTCATCATTACACATGATTAAAATTGATGTCTTTAGACCCATCAAAAATGAATATTCCCCCTATGTAGAATATTCGTTGAATCTGAGCTTGAATTTGGCATTTGACAAGTCATCACTAGGGTTAGTGGAATCTATGGGATGGTCTGAAATATTCCTTTTAGGAGCACTAGATTTTGTAGGTTCAAACTAGAATTATTATGGATGCTAGTTGATTTTGATTAACACTAGATATTTTAAAAAGTGATCATTGTTTTTTTGTGAGTTTGATTGGCTTTGAAGTTTTCCACCAGTTTCTAAAAAGTGTCAACCAACTTTTTGTGAGGTGTCCCACTAGTAGGAAGTGTGAGGACACATGGCAGGTGCTAGACCGGCTTCTAGTACCTTTTCAAGTACTATCAGTACGTGTGTGCATTGAATAAATGTTTGCAAATTTTCTTTCTTTGATTTTTTTGTTTTTGATTTTTAATACAATATTTTTTTCTAAAAAATAATGCGACCACAATAAATTTTTTTACATTTTTTTCTAGAAGAATATTTAAAACCAAATAAAATATTTTTTTTCAAAATCATATTGATGGGTAATTATGATGATCTGGGGGCTGTACGACTTCCTGGGCAAAAAAAAATTGACACACTAGACAAATGCTCCAATTTGGATGAATTGACAATTGATCTTAGATTTCTCGACCCTTTTGGACACAATGAAAAGGTTGGATTTGACCAAAAATGCTCCAAAAATGTAGGTAGATTTTGGATCTAGCAACCACTCTTCAGCTTTAAACCCTCATAGATTATGCTTTGTATGTTTGATTTGGATGAAATAAAAGGAAAATTTGACTTTCTTGAACCATTCAGATGTAATGGTGAGCTTATATTTGCACCAACAAGCTCAGATTTGAACCTACAATAAAGAACCATGAACAAGAACCCCCCAAATCTGGTATTTATTTCAATCTTTTTTGATTCTCTAGATCATCATATGATGCAAGAGAAGAGCATACTAAATTTTTCAAGATTTACTAGATCTCTCCTTAGAAAAGGACTATCCAATGGCACCAAACCCACTCTGATACCATGTTAGAAATGGCGATGGCTACCAAAATTTTGAGACCAACTGGAAAGTACAAAAGAGAAAATAGAATGTGGCAAGAATAAACTGTATTCTTTTCAATATGATTCAATGATATGATTGTGATGTACAATGTAGTAGAGACCCCTTGGTTATATAGCCAAGGTGAGATGCAAGATGTCATAGGATTATGACAAATGTCTTAATCATATGACATGAGACAAATAATCACACATACCTAGGTTCACATTTGTTACAAGTCAAAAGATAAGATAACAACTAATGAAAACTAACACCTTCTCGAAATATTCCTTCCTATGACCTAAGTAAACTTCACATGTGTAAATAAGTCCCCTAGTAATTAATTAACTGGGTACAAGACTTTATTTACACTAACAAAGAGTGATTAGACTACAAAGATTTGAATTGCTACAATTGCATCTAGCATATGCTAGGGTACAATTCCATTGAAGCTCAAAATACAAAATTCACACACTTATACTTAGATGTATCATACCAATTATACTTTGTTGGCTCAACATGCATACATACACGCTTTATTCCAAGATTAAAAACTCATAACAAATCAAAGTAGGCTATCATGGACCCATAATAGCTCCCACATAATGAATCAATCCTTATTCAAACTCCAAAAAATACAAAACTTATTAAGTCAACACCGATAACAACCTAATAATAGAATTCACCAAATGTATATCCAAAAATTGACACATGGACCTCCAAAATTCATGCCACTTGGAATATAGGCACCACTAGCACTTTTCAACATTCCTACAATTCTACAAAGCTAGATTCCAATCCATGGAGAAGTGCAAATTCACCAAAACATGTACACCAAACTAGAAACCTCTACTAATGCCAAACAAAACTTCTTTCATTCATAACTGAATTTCAGAAGAAGCCAAAACAATATGAAACTCTTGATAAGCTTCACTAATAACCAAAAAAATCATATCCAAAGTGAAGCACAAGATCTTACACATGGACCAATGTAGACACAATAATTGAATGTTTTGTACATAGAATTACTTGTATTGACACTTAGTCAATTTCCATATCAACTTCCTTCACCGGATCAAGCCTTCTTGCAAATGCCCACTAGATTACCATCTTCAAACATGTTTAAGCTATGCAAACTAATTTGCATGTTGGTCTTCAAACTAAAATACAGTATTGACATCAATGACAACACTATAAGGGAATGCACTTATCCCTCATGCTAATATTTCCAACAAATACATCAATGATAAATTCCTTATTCTTGAAAACTTAACTAACTCCCCCTAACGATGCAATCCAATAAAAATTTGCACTAGAAAATTTCCTTGTACCATCTGCATATGTACATAGAAGTCAGAAACAATAATGGAAATGCATAAAGAGAATGAAATACTTTCACCTAGAGAAATAAATTGACTCTTGTAGTTTATCCGGATGAGCTTTCCATTCTTGATTTCCTTCTTCCCAAATATTCTTGGAAATTCCAAGCATTTTGCTCTTGGTCTCCAACTCCATCAAGAGTTCTTCACCATCATTCATAGCATTGGGTACCAGATCCATCTTTGAAGTGTTTTCATAACTCAATAGGGCACTGGAAATTGATATGAACTTGGCATTCACCAGATCCTTTAGATTACCAAACTACAATATAATGTTTTCTTTCTAATCTTGCAGTTGGAAGTACTGCTCATGCAAGTTTTTAATTGCAGACCTTGTGCTTCCATTCAAATCATGTGTCAGATTATAAGTAAAGGAAGCTTTATCAATTTGGGACTCAATTGAGTCCATCTCATTTTTTATGCTTTTCGTAGACCTTGGCCACTTTATTCAAAACTGAAATAAAGCTTTGGATTTTTCCAAACAAGTTTGTTTGCCTTTAAGGTTTTCCTAGAATTTTTTGTGTGGATCAACACACTTCTCTATTACATCTATTAGTTGCATATCGTTTATCCTTTTCTCTATTTATTTCTCTAGCTTCCCTTTCAACCCACTAGCATACTCCTTAAATGAATCAAGTAAAAACTTTAAATTTTCCATACTAGATAGAGAATTATCAATGGCAACACTAGATATGGTCTCCTACAAAACCTTTATAACCTCATCAATCATTTATCCACTCTTTTGATGAGTTTCAATGATTTGTTTCTAGAAAGATGTGTGAAATGCATCAACTAGTTGAATCTTGTGAAGAGGAGATATCTTATCCATGTGCACATGCCCTTCTTATATCAGAAGTTTTAGTAACTAGGTGAACATTAAAGGTAGGAACTATAACTGGAAGCTTAACAAATTATTTAATGAATCTATGAAGGTGTCGAAGGATTAACCAGAAGTCTTTACACTTTCCTCTATATTCTTCTCCTCCAAATATTTTTCCTTGTCACTGGTGTTAACTGGTGCCTCTCCATCCTTCTTGTCTTCTGCATCACTAGATGCATCCTCACTCTTCTTCTCCTTAGATCTCTACTCATCTCTCCTTTCAAGAGAATCTTCACCAATAGATTGTTCTTTATTATCCTAAGGAATAATTGTCTCTAATTGGCCGTGAGTGTTATCAACATTTATCTCAGATATTTGAGGAGGTGTTTGATGACCAGTAGTAGTATCCTCCTTTGGAATGTCTTCTCTGGTGGCTCCTTCTTCTTCAACCTTTTCCTCATTTGCAACATTTTCGTCTACAATTTCTTCCACTTCCAGAAGAACATTATCATGCACATTACCTTATTTAGTGTCATGCTCATGTTGAGCATCTTCATGCTACACTACCTCTTCACTGTTCACATATGGAGCAAGCATATCAATGTGCATTTCTTTTGTTCTCTCTAGAGTCATCCCCAATCTCTAAAATAACTTTGCAACCTTCTCTATTGTCTCTTTCTAAAGCCTTTCAAGATCATTCTAATCTCTGCTCATGACGGTAGTCGCCCTTTTATTTTATTGAAACTCCTTGCTATACAATTTAGCCAGTGTGGCATTATTATCTTCGAAGGGAGGTGCACTAATCTTTTTTGAAGATTTTTTTTATCTTTTCTTCTTCATCTATAGCCTCTTGACTCCTTGCAAGTAGTACATTCAATAGATCTTTAAGTAGTTTCTTCTCAATATTTTGCATATTAACTTCAAAAACAATAATGAATTTGTCAATTTCTTCTACAATGGTGGCTTTTTCCACCTCATTAGCATCAATGTATAATGCATCAGTCTCATCTACCATTTCATTCTCCATGACCCCATTAAATAGAGCATCCAAATTCATAAGAGTATGAGTATTAACCAAATCCTTTTTCTTCTTCTTTTTCTTATCTTCCCATGACTTTTTCTCTTTACCATACTTTTCTTTATTTTCTCGCATTTGTACTCTATATCCTTCTTTCTCTTTCTCAACCTCTACTTCACTGTCTATATTAATAATATCAAACCTTTCTTTTCTTCATACTTGATTCTCCTTGTTAAGTTTTTTTTTTTTTTTCTAGATCAAGGGTTTAGTATCTTCTTCTTCGTCGTCGTCTTCCACATTTATTCTCATATACATCTCCCTTGCGGATTTTTTTGATCTTCTTATATGGTTAGTTTATTGTGTTGTCATAGTAGCCTTTCCTTTCCAAACCTCTTTTTTTGTTTAACTGGAGAGGTATTATCCTCCATCAGAGTACTTACATGCTCTTTTCTCTTCTCCACTAAGGTGGGCTTAGTCTTGGAGGACTTGGGGACAACCAAAGAAGTGGTAGCTTTTCTACCAAATTTCCCGACACTTGATAATCCTTTGGCTGAGCCAAATATAGCCTTTGATCTCTCAACTTGCTCTTCAATAAGCTCCATTCCTTCTATAAATTATGTAGTCATCTTATCAATAGTCTTCTTTATTTGTGATTGAATTTTCTCAATATTTACCTCCATCGACTTCTCCTCATATGTGTCATACCTCTCTTGAGTGGTATCCTTGGGCTAAGTAAGAAACAAGGTTTAGTATCTTTATCTACTATAGAGGATGAGTAAATTGTAGAAGCATCTTGTTGCGCATAGGTGTTATGTATGTGGCAAGCATTGAAGAATATCATAGTAGTGTATGATGAGCCTATTTCTATCCTATGTGACAATACAAGTGCAATAAAAATTTCAAAGAATATAGTGATGCATTCAAGGACAAAACATATTTCAATCAAACAACACTTTTTGAGAGAGAAGATTGTGCAAAATGAAGTGAAGCTTGAATACATTCCTACAACGGATCAAATTGTTGATAAATTCACTAAGTATCTTCTTAAGGATACTTTTGAGTATCTTTGGGAGAACTAGGGGTTATTTCCCCTCCTTACTTGAACTAGATGTATAATGAGATGCATCAGTCTAATGGATCTTAGCATTCATTCCTCATTCTAGACTAATTTTGGTGGTTACCTCCTAGGTGGAGTAGGCAGTGGCATTGCTAGTTGTTGAAGAGTGTGTGTTGTCATTTAGTACAGGTTGGTGTGTAATCCTAAGGGGGTGTATTCAAAGCAATAAAGGAAAGTTGTTGTAGAAAAGTAGCAAGTAAGTTTTTTGATGTCAAAGGAAGAGAATAAATATTGCAAACATCTTAGTCCTTTTCCATTGATGTCCAAGGGGGATAGAGAACATATGAAAAGAATAAGTAATAAGGAGAAGAAAAAGTCATAAGTCATTTAGGTAGAAAGAAACAAGCTACAAAGGGAGAGAGAACAATGTGTTGGTGTGTTGGTGTTTAGAACTTTTGTGCCTTTGATCATTTTTCACATCATGTGTTGCCATCAATGGTAAAAGGGGAGATGTTTGCAAGTATGAATAGTTGGTTTTGTCATTGATGTCAACAAGTTTATGTTGTAATTGATGTATATCCAGTTTATTGCAAGAGTATGAGTAGTTGTTTCTTTGTTAGTTGCATAACATTGTCATTAGTAAAGATACTAGTGTCAACCTCTACTATTTATTTGATAAGAATATATCTATGGATGAGTACTAAAGATTATGAGGATTTTTTTTTATGCTTGAAATTCCAAGTTCATTTGAGAAAATTTGATTAAAAAGAGGAAATAGTATGTTGCAGTGATGTTCTAGGTGACAAATTTGTGTTCTAGTTTTTCTCCACATTTCTTCTAGGTTGAAGATCTACTAGTGTGATTCATAAATATTGGTAAGAGGTTTTCAAATGTGTTATATTCAATATTTGGTGTGTTGGATCATTGTACAAAAGAATTCATGTTCACCCGTGTGTGACTGTGTAGTGTAGAGGTGTCTAGGAGAAATGCTTTTGCTCTATGTTTCTTCGTAGTTGTGTTTTGGATCTTTCAATTCTAAACATTTTTGATGGTGTTAGTAGTTTACCTCATTTACAAGGGTTTGAGTTTTGGTGCTTTGAAATGTGGTTTTCTTAATGATAGCCTATGGGAGATATATTTGAGTGTACTAGGTGTGTACATTCTTTAGATGGAAGTTATTGTGAAGGATTTTGTTGGATCTTAGAGTGTTTGAGAAATATTTATATCATTCTTAAGCATGATGTGTGTTTTTGAAGTCATCCTTCTATTTTACGAACCATGTACTTAAAATTCTAATGATGTTTACATGGGTAACAACTAACTTGGCTTTTACACTATATGCGATGGATAATTATTGTTTGTGGAAGTGTTTTATAGCATGGTGTTATTGATTTGGGTCCCAATTAAGTTTTGATGAGGTCTAAATTCTCTTCTATCTACCATGAAAGTGTTTCGGTTCTAACCTAATTTGAATTTGTATCTTTGAGGTGCATAGTTGACCCTTGATAAGGTTTCAAGGTGGAGGATGGTATAACTATGAGTTAATTTGTTGAAGGATGTAAAGATAGGTGTATGAGATGTGAAGAATGTGAAGTGTGGTGTGTTAAGAGTGAAAACTGAGTAATGCAGTGTGAAATTTCATGTGTTATTTTACTTAATATAGTTAGTAGAAGGTGGGTATAATCCTTTATTCAAAATTTGAAGGTGTTGAAGTCATTGTGGTGTATTCTTTGTTGCATTCAAGTGCTTTTCTCTATGTAACATTCCATTTCTATCTTCTTTTCTATTCTCATAGTGAGACTTTTGGAAATCATCCTTTCTTCTTTAGGTAGGTATCCCTTTGATAGTGAGCCCTATTGTAATCGGTGTTGATATTACTTATAATGTTAGCTAATCCTCATTGTGGTTTTCCATTCTTTGGTTTTCCATGTAAATCATGTTTTTTCCTATGTATGGTGTTAGGTTTATTCAATTTCTATTATTTTCTTTTCATGCTAATTCATCATTACAGACTTAAGGGTTTAATGAATGAATGTGGATCTAAATGTTAATGAGGGTTTTGAAGCTTTAAGGTACAACTGATTCATCCCTCCTCTCGGTTATCTTGTGCATTCAAAAAATTCCCCTATTCTTAAGCTTATTACTCTTGAAAAGGTCAAATTTGTGGTTTTTAGCATGGGGGTTTTAACATCCCCTAGGTTTGATAGTTTCCCACAAACTTTCTACCAAGAGTTTTGGGATATTGTGGGAGAAAATGTGTTCCTTGCCTCAAAAGACTTCTTCAAATTAGGAAAAATTCTAATACAACTAAATCATACTTTTATAGCTTTGATTCCTATAAATTCTAACCCAAAAAATATGGTTGATTTTAGACCCATCAATTTATGTAAATACCATCTATAAAATTTTCCCAAAATTCTTGTCAATAGACTAAAGCCCCTACTAGAGAAAATGATTAGCCATTGTCAAAAAGCCTTTTTCGCTGGGCACCAAATTTTGGATGTTTCCATCTCCACTCATTAAATCCTTCATTATATGGATATGAGTAACAATTATGGTATGGTGTTTAAGCTTGACATTTCTAAAGCCTATGATAATATTTTTTGTAATTTTCTTCATAAATTCCTTGCTAAGTTTGGTTTCAAATAGCTAGTTTTAAAACTCACAAATGAATGCATTTCCACTATTAAGTACTTATTTCTTGTTAATGGTGTGCTCAATGCCTTCTTGAGTGTTGGTAAAGGGATCATACAAGGTGGCCCCCTATCTACATATTTATTCATCATGGTTTCTATTTTATTAAGCCACAATATTTCTAAAATTCTTAATGAAGGTACTATCTATTGGGATTAAGGTGTCTCAACCTTAGAGTCCTAATATTGATTAATTTAATGGATTATTATATTAGTATGTATTATTTTATTGCCTGCATAATCTTTTCATCAATTGGGACCATCTAGCTAGGTGCCATCCTTGTTGGAAGTGACTGGATTACACATTATCATCCCAAGTAGATGTAGGTGTCCCACTTTCAAATCTTGGACCTATGACAAGTTATGACAACCTATGATAGATTCTATGATGCATCATAATGTTGATATTATGGATGCACAGTCCCTGAAGCTCTACAATCTTCAATAAAGAACTTTTTCCATAAAAGATAATCAACCACAAAGGAAAGTGTTTCAACTATGGAATTTTGAATAAATATTTTATATTGATATGATATGATGTGATGATATATATATATATATATATATATATATATATATATTCAAGGGGTAAACGATTTTGACCAAAGCTATGAACTGGAATACAACCATTCAACAATACTACCCCAATGGGGTTTGAACCTTGGTGGCAAGAACAACAATGCCACCATTAAACCAGTACACCATGCCAATATCGACATGATGTGATGATATATTACAAATGAAAAAAAATTATGATTATATAGGAAAAAAAGGAAACCTAAGATGCAAGAGATGTTGCCATGTGTCACGATCTAACATGTGACAACATGTGAACCCTATCTAGGAAATTATTAAATGTTGAGATAAGTTCTAGAAGGACAAATCATCTTCTAGAAGGAATCTTACCCCTACAAACAAGGAAGGGAATATTATCCCATTTATTAAAATCTAACCTAGGACTAAATGATGCATGACCTAAATTAACTTGTGCTAGTGTAATAATTAATTAATTACACTAACACCCCCCCATAAGTTCAACTTAGGGAGGAAAAAGCATTAATTATGCAAGAAGATGATGGGTCCCAACTACGAGGCCATGTTAGGTACCCATGTACATAAAGATGCAGAAAATCTCCCACAACCGGAGAAAAGGGGAAAATTGAGTGGGAACAAAACCCCTCCCCAAAAAGGAGATAAAAAAGAAAAAAAGGATGGAAGAGTGATGTTTGGAGGACTCAACATTATCCCCCCAAGGACTACAAAAATCACATATATACAAAGAGATCAAAAGTATGTGGACTAGATAGCCCCCCATAAAGGAGAGTAGTCCCCTCTAGAATGTCTTCAATACCAATGATGACTTGAGAAGCCAAGTTGGATAGACTTGAAGAGAACCCATCCATGTATCAAAAGTCTAAAGAAGTGAATGTATCCATCCCTACTGAAGCAAATCTCAACTGAGAGGTGTCAAAGGAAGAAGATGGTGCCATGCAAAGAGCCAAGTCAAGCCATCCTCCACAACCCTGGTAAGGAGAGGGTGATGATGTGCTTCCTACTCTAGAGTCTAGAGAGTCAAGAGCAAGTTGATCTCGATCCCAGAATTTGGTAAACTTGTATACCTTGGAATGATTATTTGCTTGTCCATAGGAAACAAGGACATCAAACCTATCCTTGATGATGGAAAGTTCTCAAGTGAACTCAATGCTCAATCCCTCTTGAGAAAGTTGATAAATAGACAAAAAATTATGAGCAATCTGAGGAATATAAACAACATCTTCCAACCTCTTTCCAACAAGAGTAACATCACAAATACCAGCAACATAGACAATATTTGCATTTGTAGTAAACATTCTATCAAAGTTGGCAGGCCTCAAAGTATCCCACAAAATATGTTGTTGAGAAGAAGTGACATGCCAAGAAGCACCAAATTCAAGTACCCATCCTTCTCTATTATCAACTAAAGTAGTTATCAAAGCATTCCCCTTACCAAGCTTTTCAATAGTGAAAATTCTAGCAATACCTGATGATGAATCTTCATGAGAGGGGGAGTGAGGAGATTTGATTGTAGTACTTGGGAGAGAGATGTTGTGATCTCTAAGTATCTACCTTAGTTCATGTATCTCTCTTTTGAAACATGTATCCTCAATGTGACCAAGCCCATTATAGAAGTTGCACTTGGGCTTCTCCCTCTTTGGATTTTCTTCCTTAGGCTAATATGATGATTCAAAAGAAGCTCCTGCCTTTGGTTTTCCCTTGTGCTTGCCCTTTCCTTTTGATGGTCCTGCCACCAATGCATGGGATTTTGTGGATGTTTTAGCCTAGTTGAGCTTCGATTGTTCTCAAGTCAACCATTCACAAAATGTCTCAAATGATGGCATAACAAAGCTATCACAAAGACCATCCATGGTGGAATAGATAGAGGTAGCAAAGTAGGAGAAGGAACCTCTTAGCTTAGATAGAATCATGAATATACACTCTTTGTCAGATTTATCTTTTCCACACCTAGAAATTTGAGTCCTTAAAGACTTGAATCTTACTAGGTAGTCTTCAATGGAAGGAAATTGATCAACAGTGAGTGAAGCAAGTTTAGCCTCCAATTGCAAAGCTCTTACATCACTAACAAAACCAAAGAGATCCTTGAGCTTGAGATCCTTGAGCTTGTCCCAAACCTCCTTGGGAGTCTTGCACCCCTCAATATGGAATAATAAAGAGTTGGAGACATGTAGAGCAATGAGCCCCATAGCCTCTTCACACTTAATCTGATGCTGTATTTTTTTATATTCTTTGGTTAGATGAGGATGATTCTCATTCAAAGTGGACCAGAGTCCCTTAGACCAGAAAAGTCTCTGCATACTAACCTTCCATGTGTGATAGTTATGAGAAGTAAGAATCTTGAATCTTGTGTTAGCCATTAGAAGAGAACAACAATCCAAGACAAAATATTTTTGACAAAAAATGTTGAAAGCATATAACTAATGAACAATCAACTGAAGTGAAGCCTTTAAAACAAACTAAAAAGCTAGAAATCACCTCTAAACCCAAATATAGGGTTTCCACTTCAACTAAGAATATTTTTTTGATATAGAAGAATAATTTGGAAAAATAGAGCACACCTCTGGAAAGTAGAGTTAGAGAACTTTCCAATGATATATCATTTGTAGATTTTTGATATTGTATGTGAAAGTTATGATTTCTGGAAGATTTCTGCTTGAATTGGTTTGAGTTGGCTAACTGGGCACAAAAATCAAGCTCATGGGGCTAAAAAAAAAAGCCCTTGGTCATTGATGTGACTGCAGGCTATGCTGGGGTAAGAAAAACACACCCCCCACTGGGAGCAAAGTTAGAGTGGCGCTATGGTGGAGGAATACGTGGCATGGCTGGTAGAGGTTGGCACCACTCAAAGATAGCGAAGCCCTCAGTTACCAATGGGACCGAGGCTAGAGAAGACAGGTGACAAACGTTGGTTAGTGGGTGCTCTGTAGATGTCGCCAGGAACTGCAAAACCGCTGGGAAGAGACTTTGGTGAGGTGACGGTGGTCAATGCCGGAAGTAGGAGAACCAGGTGAATGGGATGATGTGAGGATGACGCTGGCATGAGGTCAGGTGATGTGACCAGGCTAACAAGACTCTGCAGAGGTCAGTGAATGCCGATTGATAGATTTTTGAATATTGCAATTAAATTTTCAATTCAAAAATTAAACATAAAACACTGATATTATATTCTACAAAAAATATATTATATGCCAACAACCCCAACACTATAGTCACCAAAAAAAATACAAACACCAACTGCCAATTTAATCACTAGGTCACCCTGCAAATTTAATTTTTGTCGTAACTATATAAAAAAATGCCCAAAAATAGCCAATTTTTGTTTTGTTTTTTCTAAAAAAAAAGTTCCTTTGAAGAGGACTAAGAGGGGAGATTTTTTCCTGCAGATGTGTATGGATAGTACAAAAAATGTAAACACTAGATTGTACCTCAAAGGATCCTGGTCAATATTACTCTAATTTTGATAAATGAGCAGGCAATCTATGGGTTTTGAGGCCTTCTAAATGCAATGGAGAGGTCAGAGAGAGCCTGATGTGCACAGAAAATTATTTTGGCTCCCAGGTAGAACAAACTAGCCTACAACATAAAACTCCAAGCCTGCAAAAATCTTGCACTCCAACTTCCTGGATCAAGGGTTGATGTTTCACTATACAAGATTTGATACCATGTTGAGATTATGGATGCACAGTTCGTGAAGCTCCAGAATCTTCAATAAAGGACCTTTTCCATGAAAGATAATCAACCACAAAGGAAAGTGTTGCAACTATGGAATGTTGAATAAAGATTCTATATTGATATGATATGATGTGATGATATATTACAAATGAACAAAATGCCTGATTATATAGGCAAAAAAGAAAACCTAATATGCAAGAGATGCTACCATGTGTCATGATCTAATAACATGTGACAACATGTGAACCCTATCTAGGAAATTATTAAATGTTAAGTTCTAGAAGGACAACTCATCTTCTAGAAGGAATCGTATCCCTACAAACAAGGGAATATTGTCCAATTTATTAAATAATTTATTAAAATATAATGTAGGAATAAATGATGCATGACCTTAGTTAACTTATGCTAGTGTAATAATTAATTAATTACACTAACACATAAGGTATCTTTTGCATGAAGAATGTTCTCTCCCAAGTTGGGTTATGACAGGTTGTATGAGAATCAAGTATTCTTGCTCGGTTTTGATGGTTTCTCTTGTAGTTGTAAGTTTTTTCAATTATGATAGATTCTATGACAACTCTAAGAAGTGTAAGGTATTTTTCATAGCCTTTTTTTAGCATTATTTTGGTTCCCAAGATTGAGGAAGGAATATTAACATGTTATGAAAACTATAAGGGGTGTAAGGGAATACGTTGCATGTGTCCAAATGCATTTTATGGTGTGGAATATTGTACCATGTGGATTTGGATGCCCATCCTCTTCTAGATGCTTCTTCTTTCTTGCATCTTTCTATATATTGGATGCCTTGCATTGTAGAATATATAGTTTGTTTATAGTTATATTTTTTTTTCAAAACAATTGTTGAATAAGATTTGTACTTGGAGCTTCATTGTAATCTTTATTTCAGATAATATAGTAGTACTATGCTTCTGGAGGGTGGGGTTTCTTACCCAAAATGGTTTTTCCCCACGTATATTTGGCACCATTGTATTATATATTCTTTTTGTTTTACCTTCTATTCTCTATATGTGTTTTTATTTCTATAACTAAATAAGGTGTTGAAAGAAAATTTTCTAACTCTCTCTTACTTAAATTAGTGTAGGAAATTATTTTCGCTCACTTAGCTTCCTTTCAGTTGGTGTTAGAGGTTCGTCATCCTTGATTCCTTTATTGAGTTAGAAAGGCTCTTTGAGATGCTCTTTGTTTCAGTAGGAGTTTTTAGAAGTGTATTTCATGATCTTATTGCAAGAAAATAATTTTGAGCTTTGGAAGCTCAATATGGAAGATATGCTCATAGGTCATGAGTTATGGGCTGCTATCTCTAGAACCAAACCATCAAGCATGAAACAAGAAGACTAGAATCTCATGGATTGGAAAGCCAAGGGATCGATTAGACTCTATTTGGTTGATTTTGTTTTGTTGAATGTTCATGAAGAGAAGAATACTACTTCTTTATGGAAGAAAATTGGAGATGTTTATCAGGTTAAATCCCTAGAAAACAAGCTATTCCTAAGAAAGAAGATGTATTCTCTGAAGATGCAAGATGGAGGATTCTTGGTAGACCATTTGGATTCTTTCAACATGTTGATTTCTCAACTAGGTTTTGTTGGAGAAAATATTGACGAACAAGACCATTGCATGCTCCTATTGTGTTCATTTCCAGAATCATGGGATCACCTGGTGATGGCTATTGGAAGCACGACAAAAACTTTCAAGATGGATGAGTTGGTTGCTTCATTTTTATCTGAATAGATGTAGAGAAAGTCTTCTAAGATGGACAAGGAGGCCCTTGATATTTGTGATAGACCAAAGGAGAAAGGAAAAAAAAGGACAAGAAATCTAAGTCAAACTCTTTTGAGAGATCTAAGTCTCCTGGTAAGAAGTCCAAAGGAAAATGTTGGAAGTGTGGTGAAACTATTCACTTTTGAAAAGATTGCAAGAAGGAGAAGAGGAAGAAAAACAAGTCTTTCTTTGGTTTTGAATTTGAAAAATCACCCCAAGATGAAGGAGAAGCATTTATTGCAGCCTTGGCAACCCATGCATCAGAAGATGTGTGGTTGATAGATTCTGGTGCATCCTTTCACATGACCTCTCATAAAGGTTAGTTTTCAAAGTATGAAAGTATAATGGTGGGAAGGTGTACCTGTGTGATGAAACTCACATAAATATCATTAGCTATGGAAGAGTCAAAATGAAATTTCCTAATGGATGAGTGAAGGTAATTGATGGTTTCATGCATATCCTAGGTTTGGCATGAAACCTACTTTCTGTGAGTAAACTAAATGATTTAGGAGTGCAAGTTTTTTTCTTTGGTGGAGGATGCAAGATGACCAGATGAGCTTTTTTGTTTGCTAAGGGTGTTCATGTTGGCACTCTGTACAAGTTGGATTCATGCACAATATAGTGCAATAGTTCTTATGATGTACCAAAGAAGAGACCTTTGGATTCTTCATCATTACTAACAGATCATGCAATGAAGAATTGTTTCGCAACTACATTTGATGGTCATGCATTTTGGGTACCTAAGGGTGCTCATTCCACTAAAATAAAGCTTCTTGCAAAGAAGACAATGTTATGGCCCCAATGACTTGTTCATATAAGTGAGAAGGGTCTTAGAACCTAGAAAAATAATAGCCTTATTAAAGGTCATGATGATTTTAATCTCAAGTTTGACTTTTGCAAACACTATGTTTATGGAAAATAGCACCATGATTCTTCTTACTCTACTTATCATAAGTCTTCTAAGGTTTTGGACTATGTTCATTTAGATGTTTTTGGTGCTGAGAATGTTCCTTCATTATCAAAATATGCATATTTTGTTTCTTTCATAGATGATTCCAATAGAATGAAATTCGTTTATTTTCTTAGAAGTAAAGCTAAAGTATTTAGTTGGTTTATGGATTTTAAGGCCATGGTCGAAAATCAATCTAGTAGAAATATTAAGTGTTTGAGGACTAACAATGGTGGTGAGTTTTGTTTCGTAGAGTTTAAAAAGTTATGTAAAGAGCATGGGATTGATAGACATAAGAAAACTACGTGCACTCCACAACAAAATGGAATTGGAGAGAGGATGAGTAGAATGTTGATTGATAGGGCTAGGAGTATGTTGAGAAGTGCTAGCCTTGAACAAAAGTTTTGGGCTAAAACGGTAGCCAATGCATGTTATTTGATCAATAGATCTCCTACATCGGTGATCATTGGAAAGACACCCATGGAGGCATGGTCTAGTAAAAATTACTTGATGAGACATCTTAGAGTATTTGGTTTTGAATTTTATGCTCATGTTCCAATTGAGAAGAGGTCAAAGTTGGAGAACAAGGCAGTAAATTGTATCGTTATCAACTAAGGTTTTGGTGTGAAAGGTTACAAGCTTTGGGATCTAGAAGCTCAAAAGGTTCTCTATAGTAGAAGTGTGATTTGCAAAGAGATGAAGCCTTCTACTATTGAGTTGCAACCAAAAAAAGAGGAGAAACATAAGAAAGAGGTAGTTCAAATTCTACCTACTCCAGAGAAAGATGAACTATGCACTCATGTTGGACCTGATGATGAGGAGAGCTCAAGGAGCTCTAAATTTTTTGAAGAAGAAGAATAACCTCAACCCCAACCTTTGAGAAGGTCTATGCGAGCTAGGTGGCAATCAAAAAGGTTTGGTTATTCATTGTTGGATTCTAGTTACTTTTTTTTTGTGATTGCTAACTCTGATGAGCCTAGGAATATTAGAGAGGATATGGGTATGAGTAATGTAGATTCATGGATAAAATCCACAGATGAGGAAATGGCTACATTAAAGAAAAATAAGAATTGGTATCTAGTACCTTTTCCTATTGGACATAAATATTTTGGTTGTAAATTTGTTTTCAAGAAAAAGTGTGGTTCTGATGGAATTGTTGAGAAGTATAAGGAATGGTTGGTCACTAAGGGGTTTTCATAGGTGGAGGGAATTGATTATGGGGAGATATTATCTCTAGTTACAAAGTGGACATCTATCTAGTTCCTATTATCACTTGCATCAACATATGACTTAGAAGTGGAATAGAGGGATGTCAAGACAACATTCCTTCATGGTGACTTGGAGGAAGTTATTTACATGTCATAGCCAAAGCATTTCATTGAAAAAGGTAAAGAAAATTTGGTTTGCAAACTATAGAAGTGTCTTTATGGTTTGAAATAGTCTCTTATAATGTGGTACTAGATGTTTGATACCTATGTAAATTTTCATTCATATTTCAGAGATCTAAATTTGACCATTGTGTATATTATAAATATGATCTAATGCTTGCATTCTCATTATTTTTTTATAAGTAGGTGATATGTTATTTACTGAGAATGGTAAAAGTATGATTTCATATTTGAAGTTTTAATTGTCAACATAGCTTGAGATGAAAGACCTAGGTGCATCTAGGTACATTCTAGGAATGGAGATTATGAGAGATAGAGCTAACAGAAAGCTTTGGTTACGCTAGAGCAAGTATGTGAACTTGGTGTTGGAGAGATTCAACATGGTAGATTGTAGACAGTTAGTTGTTCTTGTGATGTAGGGGATGAAATTTTTTGTGAATTATTTTCCAAAATATCCTACTAAAATGGAGGAAATGACTAGAGCTCCATATGTGAGTGTAGTTGACAATCAAATATATGTGATGGTGTGTACAAGATGAAACATTACCTAAGCAGTGGGAGTCCTTAGTTGGTTTATGACTAATGCTATATGGGTGCATTGGGATGTGGTTAAGAGAGTGTTTAGATATTTATAGGGTAATTATGAGTATACCTTGTGTTTTCATGGTTATCCTACTAGACCTCAACATTCTATGAGAATTCATGGATATGTAGATTCAGATTGGGCATGTGACATTGATAGCAAAATATCCAACAGTGGTTGTGTGTTTATGATTTTTGGTGGCCCTATTAGTTGGATGAGTAAGCAACAAGTTATAGTCATGTTGTCCATGAAAAATGAAAATTAAATGGTATCCACTCATGCTTATAAGCAAGCCATTTGTATTAAGATATTACATTCTAATATTGGTTTAGATGCAAAGAATCCTACCTTTCATGCCAAAAAAAAAAACATTGGTGTTTAGTATCATGTTGTTCATGATATTGTAGAAGATGGAAAGGTGAACATGGAAAAGGTTGACACTTTAGAAAATGTTGCAAGCACTAAAAAAATCAGTAAGCACAAAGAAGTTCAGATAGAGTTCCAATTCCATGGGCCTTGTCACCCTCAACAGATGATTTTAGATGACTCTTGATAGGTCTTCAACAAGTGGGAGAATTTGGGATTAAAGTGACTAAACCTAAGAGTCCTAATATTGAATATTTTAATTTATTATTGTATTTGTATGTATTTTTATTGCCTACATTTTTTTGTCATCAATTGGGACCAATGGGCCAGGTGGCATCCCCATGGGAGGTGATTGGATGACACATCGTCATCCCAAGTAGAGGTAGACTTCCCACTTTAGAATCTTGTACCTATGACAAGTTATGATAGCTTATGACAGATTATATGATATTTCATGAGGTATCTTTTTGCATGGAGAAAGTCGGTGCCCAAGTTGGGTTGTGACAAGTTGTAAGAGAATTGGGTATTCTTGGCCAGTTATGACATTCTCTTACAATTGTAAGTGCTATCAATTATGAAAAATTCTATGGTAGCTATAAGTGCTATCGATTATGAAATATTCTATGATACCTATAAGATGTGTAAAGCATCTGTCATAGACTATTTTTAACATATTTTGGGTGTCAAAGCTTGAGGAAGGAATATTTGCATGTTATGACAACTGTAAGGGGTGTAATGGAATATGTTACATGTGTCCAAATGCATGTTATAGCATGGAATATTCTACCATGTGGATTTGGACATCGATCCTCTTCTAGATGCTTCTTCTCTCTTACACCTTTCTATATATTAGATTCCTTGCATTGTAGAATGTATAGTGTGTTTGTAGGAAATGAAGTGTTGTCGGATTCACACAATAATATGTGTCTGTTTTGAAACAATTTTTGAATAAGCTTTTAACTTGGGGCTGCATTGTAATATTTATTTCAAATAATATAGTAGTAATGTGCTTTTGGATGGTGGGGCCTTTTACCCAAAAGGGTTTTTCCCCACTTATATTTGGTGTCATTGTGTTATATGTTCTTATTATTTTACCTTAAATTCTCTAAATGTGTTTCTATTTCTATAGTTGAATAAGGTGTTAAAAGAAAATTTTGTAACTCTCCCCTACTTAGATTAGTGTAGGAAGTTGTTTCCGCTCACCTAGCTTCATTTCACTATCAAGAGAGTGAAATTGCCACCTCTCTAGACCCTTCATCTATCCAACAATTTTAGATGACACCATCCTCTATGGAAAAGAATGAGTTGTTGAAGCTAGTAAATAGAAGTGCTTCCTCAACAACTATGCTTCTAGCATTGGTCAATGTATAGATTAAAATAAAAGCATGATTTACTTCTTTAACACCTCAAAAACCCTTGAAAATAATGTGACTACTATTCTAGGCTATGCTAGTGCCCCTCTCCTTGTTGTGTATCTTGGTCTTTCTCTAACTGTTAATGAAGTCACCCCAACTTTTAGAATTCATTGTTGGAAATAATGTAGATAAAAATTATTAGGCAAAAAGGATCCATTTTGAGTCATGTAGGTAAGCTACAACTATTGGCTACTACTCTTCAATGGATCCTGGTTCACTTCCTATCCCTTTTCAAAATTGCTAGATATATAGCCAAAAATTTGGAAAGAATTCAAACAAATTTCCTATGGTCTAGTACTAGGGAGAAGAAAAGGTTGTCCCTACTAAGCTAGGATATTATATTTCTACCCAAATCTAGTGGTGGGCTTAGTATTAGAAAAATTCAAGCTACTAATAAAGATATTCTTACTAATGTGGGCTAGGATATTTTGAGAAATAAGAATGAATGGTGTAGTATTTTGAATGCCAAGTACCGTGATAAAATAACCTTGATTAGGAGCTTGGAGGCCCCCATGGTTCCTTAATTTGGAAAAATATTATCAAATTAAAACAAATACTTTAGACTGGCATGATCTAGAAAGTGGGAAACTATTCCAGAATCAAATTTTGGGACGATTCTTGGTTATTTGGGCTTCCTCTTAACCAATATAATTTTAAATATTTTTTGGGCCTTTCCACTTACTACTTTTGTAGGGATATCAAGGACTACTTCTATAGTTGAAAAGGTTCTCAAAAGTGGAAAATCTTAGTGAATTTTCACTAGAACTCTCAAGGGTTAGGTCAATTAGCACTTTTACTTCAGGAAAATTTCTCCTTAACTAAAATTATTGTGTTCATATAAGAAGATAACATTATTTTGGATATGGGAAATAGAAGGCAACCTAGCTGCCAAAATAACTTATAGACTTCTATTGGTTTAGGGTTCATGTTGTAAGTATTAGAAAGAAATCTAGAAAATACACCTAATTCCAAAGATAAATTCCTTTTTGTAGATAACAAAACACAACAGGATCCTCACCCAAGATAACCTAAGGAAAAGGAGATTCCAAATCCCTAATAGATGCACAATATGCAAGTTGGATGAAGAGTATATGCCTCACATGTTACTCCATTTCCCTAATGGTACTAAGCTTTGGGCTTCTACTCTTCAAAAACTAAGGCCCTCCTCGACCATGAATGAGAATCTCAAAAGGTTTGTGGAAAATTGGGTTTATCCTTATACTCATCCCTTAACTAGGGAAATTTGGAAACAAGGCCCCCCTTTATCTACTGGTGCATTTGGAAAGAAAAAAGTAATAGGATATTTAGTAAGGAGGAAAAGAGATGCAAGGAGGTTTTCAATGTTTTCTCTAGGATTCTTATTGAAAATTTACCCCCTTTTGGATAGAAATATCTGAGCATCCCCACTACTATGGAGATTAATATAGCTTGTAATTGATATTTGCATCTTAACCTAAATTCCTATGATAACTCTAAAGTCTTAGCAACATCGAACACTAAATGGATGCTTCCTTTGCAACGTTTGTATAAAATCAATTTTTATAGGGATGTAAAAGGAAATCCCTGTCCTACTAGTATAGGAGGTATCTTAAGAGATTATAAAGGAAATGTTATAGCTTGTTATGTCAGAGGAATAGGTGTGCAATCTTCAATGATAGTTGAAACAAGGGCATTGTTAAGTGGTATAAAATTTTCTCTATCTATAGGGATCAAGAATGTTCACATTGAAGGTGACTCTAAATCTATGATAAATGTTATCAAAGAAAAAAGCTTTTTTTTCGGTTGCTAATGATGTTATTGTGGATATTCATCACATCCTCACTAAGTTTTAAGGGAAAAAATTCTTGCATATCCTCAGAGAAGGTAATAAGGTGGTCGATGGATTGGCTAATTTTGGGATACCTTTAAACTCTACTAGGTGTTGCTGAAGCTTTTCTTCTTTTCCTACAAATATGAAATAGTTGATCCTTGAAGAGAGAAAGATATATATTCAAAATGGTCAGTGTTTAATTGGCTAACATTGGATTTTTAATGTTTACTCTCACCATCATGCTTTGTAAGATGAGGTGGAATGGGTTTGGAAATGTGAATATAAACTTGTGGAGCCTCTTAGCTATGTCCAACCTATACTATTTACTCAAATGGAATGAAATCTCTAGCTGACGGAAAGAAACATGCACTTTGACACCCAAATTGCATGAGGCTACTTATCCTAATATTAAGTAAACAATCAATTGTTTGAGTTGGAAATAAGGAAAAATGTTAACTCATTTATTGAAACAAAAGATAAATAATTACATCATAATTATAGTTTACGATGCCATTATTACTATCTCTCTTCACAATGTCCTTAAACCATCTCAAGCTATTTTTTGCCAACTTCTAACCTTCAAAAATGATTGTTGGTGTGTGGGAGGATATCATCACATTTACTCAAATCAGAGCAAAGGTCACTTCTTACTTCTTTTCTTGAGAAGGGTTATCGTATTTTTTATTAATTCTAGGTACTTTCAAAACCTTCATTCAGTCTACTTCGTACTGCCATCTATTCCTAAGTATTAAGCTTCTACCAAAGAAAATGGGTGGGGATAGGGTAAGGTATAATTTAGGTTCTTGAGAGGACCACCATAGATATTGCCTTATGTGGCATATCTATGTTGAGGTTGGTCTAGCTCCTCTCATGGAAAGTCTCAATGACCACAATGAAAAACTTTTGATCCAATTTATAAATGGCTGGTGCAATCACCAGGATAAGGTAAGAGGAATCTCATTTGAGGTTAGTGAGGAGATTATTTCTAAGGTGACTATGATATCTTGTGGTGGGAAAAAGTTGAAGAAGCACACTAATGTTGAAAATGCATATAGCATGCATCAATTCTTCAAGGAAAATGACTATCCCATCAAGCTACATGAGGGCTACAAAAAAAAGAAAACTATCGACACTATAGGATCATTTTTATCTTATGCTTATAAAGTATGCTACTCTTGAGGGTAGATATGAATTTTTCTACTATGTTACCATATGCCTTTTATAAACCACTTCAAGAACCACCTTCTTATTGGCTTTCATTTTTCCTTCTTTCATCTCTAGAACTTTCAATTAAGGAGGCTATTGAGCTTAGCACTAGAAATACTAAAAAACCTCCTATCCCTCTACACCAAGGGTTTATCCTTAGGTTGTACCACTTCCACCTTGTGCTCTAGCCCTCGAATCCCATGCGTGCAACCTTTTTCAATGAGGAGCCTAAGCTAAATTCCCCTAATGAAAAAAAAGTACATTAACTCAATATTTCTACTAATCAACCCATGCTTGACACCAACCTCAAACCTCTAATTAAAAGGAAGAAAAGAAAAAATAACCCTCTATAGAATCAAATGTTTGTGGTGATGGGTCTATGTGAGATAAACAACACTTCTATCAGAAAGGATGGTTAAAGAGTGGTAAATAAAAACCAAGATTTGAAAAAGAAGAAAACTATTTCCTTTAATGTGGATGAAGCTAATTTATAGGATGAGGAAGGGGAATCTAATACTAATGTTATTGGTGATGAGCATGCCATGACTACCAATGAGCCTCAAGTTGGCATGGAATTGACTAGTGTTAGAAGATATAATAGGTTGGCTGATAAAAAAAGGTCAGAGGTTATAATAGATGAAATTTTGAGCAATTTTAAGAATGAAACCAAGTAGGAGGACAATTGTGATAAGATTGTGGAGGATGCAAATGAAAAAAGTGATGGCCCTAGTCACTTCCATTAGCTCAACAAGATGATTATGGAGGACTCCACCTTGAACTCTTCCACTCATCATTGGGGGGGAGGAGGATTCTTGCAATTTTGACCATGAAAAGCTCTGTACCTATCCAGAAAGTTGTTTTTGAGCTATGGAGGACTCATTCACCTTCAGGGGTGAATGAGTCCTTTTAGGGTTTTAGATAACCAATTTTAGGATCCTATAATTTGATGTTTTCACTCTTAGAATCTTTTTTATCAAGTTATGGAAGGCAGTATTTAGTTTTGTAGGACTCTTTCTGTGATCTTTCACCTTAAATGACAATTTTGCAACTTTGACAATTTTGACAACTTTGTTAATCTTGCTCTTCTACCTGTAAATCTAAAATCACACACTCAAGGAAAAAAAACTTGTTGATTTTTTAGTGAATGGGGGTTTTCCTCAATCAAAATAATTGTAGGTAATTAAACCAAAAGATAAAATATTATAATGAAACTTGAACATGAAATGATGTAATTAAAACATTGACATGATGATATGATCTTTGAATTTTTGCAATAAACTCTTGTAATCTACCTTGAAATTACTTATGAATGCTCTTGAAATGCTCTAGTAGACTCCAATTCTATGTAAGGGTGATCTTGTAAACTTTCTAGGAGAAACAATGTGAATTAACCCCTTATTTATAGTAAATTAGGAGATTAACCTCCAAATTGAAAGAATCAAGGGTGACACCAGATCTGGAAAGAAAGACAACTAAATTCCTACCAAAATGAGATTCAAAAATTATGGTCTCATTAAGGGAGGACCAATTCACCACCAAAGGAAAATGGGTCCTGGCTAAGTTTCCAGGACCAAGCTTCGAGGAGTTGAAAGAGGGAGAAAAACCCATTCTAGAACAACTGAAAGGGGGTCCTATTAAGGGAGGACCCATTTGCCATCAAGGAAAAATACGTCCTAACTCAACTTAAAAAGACCAAATTTTCCCCAATGAAATAATTTTATATTTAATTTATTATTGTCGAGAGAGATCCTTGGGAGGTGTCAAAATTAAGGCCCAAAAGAGGGGTTAATAACTCCACTTAACCACAATGAATTAGGACCACCTAGATAAATGTGAAAGTGCTTTAAAACACTTTACAACACTTAAAAAAGGTATACATTATGCTTATTTTATTTAGAAAGGGGCCCATAAGACTTAATTAAGAAAATAAGTCCAAGAAAAGTGTGAAAGTGTGTTACAACACTTTACAACACCTTTGCAAAGGACAAATTAAAGCACGATTTAGTCAAATAAAGGTCTGAAAATGATTTGAATGTGTACAAGACATTACAACACCACTCCAAGAGACCATTAGTATAGTTTTAATGTCAATTATCCAAGCAAGAAAGGTAAAGGAAAATTTTTCTGTTACTACATTTTCCCCCACTTTAGTGAGAGGATGACATCATGTCAAACTCACACTTAAGTATGCAATGATAACAAAGATACATGTCGTACCCTTTCAAAGACCAAGAGAAATTAAAAAATAAAGGATCAAGCACAACTGATTCAGCATAATGTGAGGTGGACGCTATTTTTCCATAGCACATGTTGCTCACTAGATGCGACCACAGAACTTCAAGTCCTCCGTTGGGTGAGTTTGTCCCAAAATATGTATGCTCACTCTGGGGTAGTTGCACCTTAGTCTTTCCACTAGGTGAGTTATCCTAATGAGGTGGCAAATGAGATAATTATATTAGCCTCTCATACCCTACTGAAGACATCCTCCTGAATAATTTTTAAGGCACCACAATGAAAATGCTCTTTGTAAAATTATTTTGAATTTCATGTAAAAAAAATTGCTAAAGGGGATTTTGCTTTGTTCATGTAATGCTCTTCCTCTTAGGGAGCATTGTGCCTAATGTCTCCAAGAGAGGAAAAGTCAAGGTGTCAAATCCTCACCCATGGGATGCCTTGTTCGCATCATGCCATGATAGTACATCATACAATCTTGGATGACATCAAATCCAATGACACCACCAAGAATAGGACACATCACAAGAAAAGAGGAAAATTTATGCCATGAAATTTTCCAAAAGATATCATCTATGTATGTTGTCACTTTAAAGTTGTTTCTACACCATCATTGTGAACAATAACTTTAAAGTAGCCAAAGTTTTTAGCCTAACACATGAGAGCTTTCCTCAGAAAACCCTATGCCAAGCAATATGTTTCTGAATCAAGTTACTTCATGAAATAAGAAGGCTTGCCCTCACAAACACATAAGGGATCTATGAATTTTGGGTCAATATGTATGTGCTACAAGGTTGTCATAGGGCATCAAACTATCATCATTCCCCAAATACACATAGAACTCGAAGAATGACACAAAGAGAGAAAAAACAAGGAAAAAACTTTTAGGTCAACATGGAAGAAACATGAATGTTTTGATGCCTTGTGTCATCCCCAAAAGGAAAAAACAAGTCAAATGAAAAGAGAAAGAAAATATTTTGGGTCAACATGGAAGAAACATAAATTTTTCAACCCCTTGCATCATCCCTAAAAGGAAAACACAAGATAGATGAGAAATTATTATGACATAGAGAAGAATGAAGGTACATATAGAAGAATGCACAAAAAGAGAGAGAAATATAAAACAAAATGTCATGGGGGATCACATTCCGCACATGCAATCAAGGAAAAAGAAAAAATGAAAAAGAAAAAGACTAGTAAGTCACAAACGAGTCAACCTAGAGCAGGTCATCCACGTCCCAATCTCGTTCAGTGTAAATGGAAGGCGAGCAACTAGCCAAAGGGACAACATCAAGTGCTGAACTAGGACGTTGTGACCAAGTTCAACACTTTGATTAGGAGATTTTTCATTTAAGCTCATGGAAGAAGAAAATAATGTATTCAACTCATCATGCACTTGTTCATCAATCTTTGCAATATCAATGTCACAATCTAAGTTAATCACAGTAGGAGGTTGACTAACAATGTCCATACAATGTTCTTATTTATGTTGTGACAAGGGTTGAGAGTCATCATACATTGCTTCAGGTATATTTAGATTTTTATTTTCTATGCTATTTTTGTTTTCTTGAGTTTGCAATCTATGATAAATAGCACGATGGCCACGTCTACGCTCCCTAGCACTTCAAATTCTTTTCAGTTCATTGTCAATTTGCTTTTTTGTAAGAGTCAATTTTTCAATCATAGGTACCTTCTCTTCCTTAGGAGGAATAGGAGAAATGATAGGGGTTTGATCAACTGCTTTCTCTTTGACTTTGTGAACTTGTTTGACTCTAGGAGGGACAACGTGATTGTTTGTACTATCTTGTGGTCTCTTGTGGGAAATTGCAGCGGGTTGTTCTATAGGTTGTTCTTGTATGTTCAAAATTGTTTTTAGTTCAATCATTGTCTCATTAAGGATTTTTGGTCTGATCATAGGTTGAGGCATATTTCAAAGGGATAGTTCTTCTATTTTCTTTGCATTTATTTTTTGATATTATTTGAAAAAGAAATCTTCATGAGGCTTGATAGGTTCCATAGGGTCAAGCCAAAAGTAATCTAGTGAAAAATTCCCTTTTTCCAAGGATGGATGAAATCCGCTATGATGCACAGTGAAGATGTTATTTCCAAATGGAAACATTAGACATTTATGCACAATTGAAGGGATGACATTCATGGAGCAAAGCCATGGACGGGCTATCTTCACACGAAATTGGTTCAATTGTGGGATGATGGAGAATGAGATTGTTAATGTTTTTGGTCCCACTTTTAAAGGGAGATCTGGGTATGTGTAGGATCATCATGGAAAAAATAGGCCCTTAAGTAGCAAAAAATTCAGAAAAATCAGAGTTAGGCAACTTGATGTAGAAAATTGAATAAGTTATCTATATTATTTCAAAAATTTGTAACAATAAAATTTGTAGAAAATTGAATGTAGTTTCTAAACTACAGGTTTATTTAAAAATAAAAATAAATCTATTTGGTGAAAATTTGAAATTTCAATGTAGTAGTACTTAAATTTTAGGGAAAAAATAAGAAGTAGTTGTTTGTCTGACCACCCTAACCACAATAAAATGATAATATTTTTTTATAAGATTTTAGACATAAGTAGAAGACTCATGTCCAGATGTGATGCATATTTATTTGTAATTTTTTCCCAAGTAAATAATTAATTATGATTTTTTTATTTTAACTTTTAAAAAATATAAAAACTTGTATGCCTAACCAGGTGCCTTAACTTGGTCAAAAATTCATGAAATTCAATTTTTCTTTTTTTAATCCTATATTATGTGAAGGATATAATGTGATGCATGTTTTGGATTCAAAAAATATGATACCATTTGAAATCTATAGATGTTTTTCAATCAGCCTATCAATAAGGACTTTAGTCATAATTCAAATAGAAAATGAATAATAATTATTTATTAAATTCACAGTAAAGAATAATTTATATTGGTGGAAAGTTGAGAATCTCCTTTCAAAACCATTTTCATTTCATCAATTTTGGGTAAAAGAAAATTCATCAGCCACATACCCTACAAATACCCATCGTATTGCCACTTTTTGGCCCATCATGATCTTGCACATACCAATCTATCAAGTTAATCATAGGGAAAGAGAATCCATTATGTGTCTTGATCCATGCTTTCATATTTTCATATGTATCTTGATAGACCTCATACACATATAAGAATTCTTTTGTGATCACATTCTCTCCACAAATGAGATCAATCAATGTCCCATTAGTGGGCTTAATGTTGATCTGGCTAGCTATGTAAAGAGGACCATCATGTGCACATTTAGGTATGTCATTTTGTGAGAAAGAAATACATCGAGAGAGTATTTGGTCAAGCCCTTACGAGGTTTATCTTTGATAAATTCTATCATGTTCTCTATGGAAGGTAATTGCATATGATCATGGTCCATGTTAACATTGTTCTTAGTTTCAGTAGGAGGATTCGTTGTGGCATGTATGTTTCTATTGTCTTGTTTGTTCAGGTACTCTTGAAGGAAGTAACTAAGGCTATATATGATTTGTGTTTTGTTTCGATATTTAAGCACTTTCCATAGATTTTGTATTATAGGAACCAAGCTAATGTCAAAGCATTCACTAAGGATATGGGCTTATAAGTTTTCTAGTTGTTCATCTAGCTTGTCAATGACATCATACACATTGATTATAGAAGGTGAAGACATAGGAAATGAAGTATGCAAGCTATGAGCCATGGAGGGTTGATTCTCAACACTATCATAAAGAAAGTTAGAGCAACCAAGATCCATGACAAGTGAGAGATCACCAGATGACATGAGCCTCGAATAATGTATATAATAGTATTGTGAATAGGACACCAAGTTGTAAAGCTCATGCAAGTTTTACAACCCCAATGTGTAAACCCTAGAATGGAAAAGGGACAATGCAACAACCTAGAATGAAATGTAATTTTAGATTCTAAGCAATGCAATTTACTAAAATTAAACAATGCAATAAGCTAAAAATAAAATGTTTTGATGCAATTTTGAATTTTTACAATGCACTAAAATGAAACAATTTAAGCTAAATGCAATGAATTTGATGAAACAACAAATCTAGAAACTGAAACAGCAAGATAAGAGCACCAAATAGAAGCTAGAAACTAATATTTTAATGTCCTGAAGTTTCAGATCTGTAGCTAATAGGGAATCATTCATTAGTAATGGTGAATGGATCCTGGTTAGGTCTTTCAGGGATCTTTCTATGGATTTCAAACTGAATTTTAATGTCCTTTTAGTTGCCAGAAGCTTCAAGTTAGATTTGATCAGGGAATTATTCACCAATAAGGGAGAATGGGTCCTGGTAAGGTCTTTTTAAACTATTTTTTTAATGGTTTGCAAGCTTTTAGATATATCTTTTAGTTCTAGATTGTAGATAGTGAAAGGCAGCTTCATATTTTCCAAAAATTAAACCAAAAAATGCAATAGAAAGATGAAATGCAAGACCTATGTTGAAATACAATTTTTTTAAATTTCCAAATGCAATTGAATGAGATGCAAAATGACTACTTCGTTTGTGTAATTTTTAGATTTAAGAATTGCAAACAATGCAAATCTAAGCCCTATATGATATGCAATATTTAAATGCAAAAGAAGAAACCCTAATTCAATGCAAGTCTAAATGAAATGAATGGAAGGTTTTAACTTGAACTGCAATGAAAGACTCTAAAAAAATTTGAAAAAGTGCAATGTTGAATGAGTCAGGTTCACCAAAAATGATATGGGGTGAAAAATAGGATCTATCCCAAAAGTGTGTGCAAAAGAGATATATCACTTATTTTTCAAGGAAAATATCACTTCAAATTATGCAAAAGAAGACGCTAATAACAACCATAAATCAACCCTAACTATTATAGCAACTATGAGGAATGTTTTTAGAGTATGAAAAGCTACGTACCTATCTAGAAAGTTGTTTTTGAGCTATGGAGGAATCATTCGCTTTCAGGGGTGAATGGGTCATTTTAAGGTTTCAAAAAACTAATTTCAAGATCTTGTACTTTGATGTTTGCACTCTTGAAATCCATGTTATCAAGTTCTAGAAATCAGCATTCAGTTCTATAAGGTTCTTTCTGTGATCTTGCACCTTGAATGACAATTTTGCAACTTTGACTATTTTGACGACTTTGATAATCTTGCTCTTCTACTTGTAAATATGCAATCACACACTTAAGGACAAAAAATTTGTTGATTTGTTAGTGAATAGGGGTTCACCTCAGTCAAACCCCTTGTAGGTAATTAAACCAAATGATGAAATAAGATAATGAAACATGAACATGAAATGATGCAATTAAAACCTTGACATGATGATATGATCTTTGAATTGTTGCAATAAACTCTTGTAATATTCCTTGAAATTACTAATGAATGCTCTTGAAATGCTCTAGTAGACTCCAATTTTCTATAAGGATGCTCTTGTAAACTTGCTAGGAGAAACAATGTGAATTAACCCCTTATTTATACTAAATGAGGAGATTAGCCTCAAAAATCATAGAATCAAGGTCGACACTAGATCTAAAAAGAAAGAAAATTAAACTCCCTCTAGAATGAAGTTCAAAAATAAGGGTTTCATTAAGGGAGGACCCATTTGCTACCAAAGGAAAATGGGTCCTGGCTAAGTTTCCAAGACCAAGCTTCGGGGAGTTGAAAGAGGGCCAAAAACTCGTTCCAAAATAACTGAGAAAAGGGGTTCCTGTTAAGGGAGAACCCATTTGCTATCAAGCGAAAATGGGTCCTTGCTCAACTTACTAAGACCAAAATTTTCCCAATGAAATAATTTGATATTTAATTTATGGTTGTTAGGAGATATCCCCAGGAGGTTTCAAAATTAAGGCCCAAAAAAGGGGTTAGTAAGTCCACTTAACCACAATGAATTAGGACAACCTAGATAAATGTGAAAGTGCTTTAAAACACTTTACAACACTTTAAAAAGGTATACATTATGCTTATTTTATTTAGAAAGGCGCCCATAAGACTTAATTAAGCAAATAAGTCCTAGAAAAGTGTGAGTGTGTTACAACACTTTACAACACCTTTGCAAAGGACAAATTAAAGCATGATTTTTTATTTATTTATGATCTTAATTATAAATATTCCTTTTCACTTTAAGCATGATTTCAAATGAGTAAATGTATGTCCTTAAATATAGTGTATGCAAGCTCATAAGCTAACAAAAGTTATGGTAAATTATATAATAAAGAATTTTTATTTTTATTTTTATTTTTTTTAGAATCGAATCCATGACTATAGAATTGAATGGTCTAGTTTCATACCCATGAATATGATCTAGGATGGTAAATAATAAATCTAGGAATTAGGAATGAAATTGAAGGATAAATGACGATAAGGATAGAAATATGAACTAAAATTTTGAATGAATATGCTAGTTGTAAACAAATTGTTGCTTTTATGACACCCTAATCAAAGTAAACACAAAACATAAAGAAAAAATACATGATTACATGAAAATTTCACAATTATAAATATACTCTTTAAATTTTTTTACTATGTAGCATGATTTACTTTTATCTATATAATTTGTAACTATACTAATACACAAGGCATACTTAGAACCAGTCCATACATTACGAATAAGAAGTGTTCTTTTTCATTTACTTTATATTCGATCACGTCCATTTCTTGTCGTACACGGGCATCACCTAAAGCAACGCACTTCATAAGTATTCCAGGTTTCTTCCAGATTCCATGGACTATCTTGCGTAGGTGGGCCTCATCTTTCCCTGTCACACGTCTAGTATACATACACTTCAACATCGCTGGAGTGTACCTTTCACGTCCCCCTTTTTTTCCCTCATCTACTCGGGAAAGCCCACTTTTTCTTTAACTTTCTTCAAAAAGTATATAATTCGGGTCCCATCACCATTCCATATAATTGGACTGTGAAACAAGCAACTCAACGATGCCCATTCAACCAGAATAGAGTGAAAAACATTTCATTCCCATCAAATTTTTCCTCCATTATCAAACGTCATTCAAAATCTTGATAAAGACTAAGGGATACACATAAAATTTAAATGTATTTTAATATTATATAATTAGTTGTATAACAATATAAATTTATAAAAAAAATAGATAAATTAAATTTTTAAACAAGTAAACAACGAACACAAAAATCTTCTATATGTTTGAGATATTTAATGCTCAAAAAACAATCAAGGTCAACCTCCACAACTAGTAATCTTTTACAAGATTTATGCTCAAATTCCCATGGATTTTTAAATGATTGAAGAGACTCCATTTTAGAATTCACAATGAACCACTCTAATGCTGAAAATATAGTGTAAAATTAATGTTTTACTCTAATAATTATTTGATGCTCAAGTAGATGATTTAACAATTTCAATACAAAAAAATAAACTAGTTGATTCCTTAAATGTGATAGCTCAATATATCCAAAGAACTTGTGTACCAAAATAATTAATTTAATAAACAATTCAATTTTTGGTGTGTGTGCATCTGGAAAGAGTGTATGTGGAGAGGCTAAGAGAGACCTTATAGTCCACTAGATATATCCTTGTGTGAGCTTCAGTCAAGGAGATTTTTACCTAAAAAGAAGCACTTATGTGTTAAAACTTTTATATACAAATAAAATGGCATTTTAAAAACATGTGTGGCAATGAAATGACATAGTAACAAAATATATTAAATGTAGCTATCTTGCAATACCTATTTGGCTATTTACAATGCAATAAGTGTTGAACACTCATAATACTAGAGGGGGGGGGGGAGGAGGGGGTTGGGGGCGGAATTAGTATTCCCTTAAATTGCCTAAACATTTAAACATTCATTCCATATAGCATATTCAATTTGTAGTGGGAACATAAAGTATGTTTCAACAACCATCAAAGTATATAACACATGAACATCATATTTTTAAGTGGAAAACCCAAAATGGGCAAAACCATGGCAAGGATTAGCTCACAATATATTACAACCAGTTATAGTATATTATAGGATTGCTCACTATAGGTGAACTCACTATTCAAGTGGACTCATTGCCCACTAGAAGAAGAAAGGATAGAAGAGAGTGATGGCACAACCAAGATTTGAATTGCTACAATTGCATCTAACATATGCTAGGGTACAATTCCATTGAAGCTCAAAACGAAAAACTTCACACACTTCATATTCATTTGCACTAACACTCTACTCTGCTCTGCATTCACCTTATACTTGCACAATTTGCATCAATTGCACATCATATCACATCTCTATCTTCAAAACACTAAAAAAGAACTTATATATATTCGCTTTATTCACAAACACTTACAACATCAATTAGATCTTTCTAATTAGATGTATCATACCAATTATACTTTGTCAACTCAGCATGCATACATACACGCTTTATGCCAAGATCAAAAACTCATAAGAAATCAAAATAGGTTGGCATGGACCCATAATAGCTCCCTCATAATGAATCAATACTTATTGAAACTCCACAATATACAAAACTTATTAATTCAACATCGATAGCGACCTAACAATAGAATTTACCAACTATACATCCAAAAATTGACACGTGGACCTCCAAAATTCATGCCACTTGGAATATAGGAACCACTAGCACCTATCAACATTCCTACAATTCTGCAAAGCTAGATTCCAATTCGTGGAGAAGTACAGATTCACCAAAATATGTATACCAGACTGGAAACCTCTACTAATTCCAAACCAAACTTCTTTCACTCATAACTTCTTCACCAGAAGCCAAAACAATATGAAACTCTTGATAAGCTTCACTAATTATCAAGAAAATTATATCAAAAAAGAAGGGAAAGATCTTACACATGGACCAATGCAGACCCAATAATTGAATGTCTTGTACACAAAATTACTTGTATTGACACTTAGTCAATTTCCATATCAACTGCCTTCACTAGATCAAACCTTTTTGCAAATTCCCACTGGATTACCATCTTCAAACATGTTTAAGCTATACAAACTAATTTGCATGTTGGTCTTCATACTACAATACAATATTGGCATCAATGACAACACTATAAGGTAATGCACTTATCCCTCATGTTGATGTTGCCTACAAATTCATCAACGATAAAATCCTTATTCTTGCAACAATCTCCCTTTTTTTCATTGATGGAAACATGCCTTAACTATCTCCCAAAACTATTCTCCCCCATTGACATCAATAGAAAAGGGTGCAAAACATAAGCCTTCACATATACTAGAACTCCCCTTGATTGATATATACATATATACAACTTGAAATCTTAACTAGCACCCCCTAATAGCGCAATCCAATAAAAAGTTATACTAGAAAATTTCCTTATACCATCTACATATGTACATAGAAGTCAGAAACAATAACTAAAATGCATAAAGAGAAAGAAATAAATTCACCTAGAGAAAGAATTTGACTCTTGTAGTTTATCTAGATGAGCTTTCCACTCTTACTTTCCTTCTTCCCAAATATTCTTGGCAATGCCAAGCATTCTGCTCTTGGTCTCCAACTCCATCAAGAGTTCTTCACCATCATTCAAAGTGTTCGGTACCTACCAGATCTATCTTTGAAGTTTTTTCAGAACTCAATAGGGCACTAGAAACATATATGAATTTGGCATTCACCAAATCCTTGAGATTACCAAACTACAATATAATCTTTTCTGTCTAGAAGCTTGCAGTTGGAAGTACTGGTCATGCAAGTTTTTAATTGTAGAGCTTGTGCTTCCATTCAAATCATGTGTCAGATCATAAGCAAAGGAAGCTTTATCAATTTTGGGACACAATTGAGTCCATCTCAACTTTTATGCTTTTCATAGACATTGGCCACTTTATACAAAATCGAAATAAATCTTTGGCTTTTGTGACACAAGCTTGTATTCCTTTAAAGTTTTCCTAGAATTTTTTGTAGAGAAACACACTTCTCTATTACATCTATTTGTTTCCTATCATTTATCTTTTTCTCTATTTATTTGTCTAGCTTTCCTTTTAACCAATTAGCATATTGCTTAAATGAATCAAGTAAAACCTTTAAATTTTTCATACCAGATAGAGAATTTCCAATGGTAACACTAGGTATGGTCTCCTCCAAAACCTTTATATCCTCATCAATCATTTCTCCACTCTTTTGATGAGTTTCAATGATTTCCTTCTTAGAAGATGCGTGAAATGCATCACCTAGTTGAAGCTTGTGAAGAGGAGATATCATGTGCACATGCCCTTGTTACATCAGAAGTTGTAGTAACTAGGTGAAAACTTAAGGTTGGAACTATAACTAGAAGCTTAAAAATTCTTTAATGAATCTACAAAGGTACCGAAGGATTCACCAGTATTCTTTACACTTTCCTTTGGAGGCTTCTCCTTCAAATATTTTTCCTTGTCACTAATGTTAACTAGTGTCTCTCCATCCTTCTGGTCTTCTACATCACTAGATGTAGCCTCACTCTTCTTCTCCTCAGACCTCTAATCATCACTCCTTTCAAGTACATCTTCACTAATAAATTATTCTTTTTTATCCTAAGGAATGATTGTCTCCAGTTGGCCTTGAATGTTATCAACATTTATCTCACATATTGGAGGAGGTGTTTGATGACTTGTAGTAGTATCCTCCTTTGCAATGTCTTCTCTAGTAGCTCCTTCTTCTTCAACCTTTTCCTCATCTACAACGGCCGAGCTTAACCAGCACACTCTAAGCGTTGATTGCTTAGAGTGGCTGGTGTGGGGCCCATTTAATCCCTCCCTTTTCCGTTCACTTTCCTGTTTCTTCGTTAATCTTCAAAAATTTCATGTACCTTTAATTTTTTCGCGCCCAGTTTTCAACCGTTTCTCCTTCCCGCCCATGCAAAACTCAAACTAATGCTATTAATTGTATGTGATTTAATGTTTGGTATTTTTTTATCCGTAATTTAATGTTTGCATTTAATGCTATTAATTGTATGTGATTTAGTGTATTAATCAATTTTAAATGTATATTTATGCTGGAAAATTCTACAAGTGGCATTTGGTATAATTTATGATCTATTAGGTAAAATTAATAGTATTTATTTTTTATTTATTTTTGTATTTTTATTTAATTAAATAAAATAATTAAATAAATAAGATTTATTAATATATTTTTTATTATGAATATGTTTATATATATTTAGTAATTTAAATTATTATTAAAAATTGATATTTTTATACATATATAAATGATTACATCAAGGAATAAAGATGTTAACCAAAATTTCTATTTTTAAATTTAAAATTCATAATCATTTTTTAAAATATATTATATTAAAATAATAAAAAATATATATAATTATTGAAATAATGAATGATTTTTTAAAAAACATAAAATTAAAATTTACATCTTAATTCAAAAAATGAGTAAATAAAATTAAATTATTGTTATGTAAATACAAATAGTTCTTCAAATAAAATAAAATCAATAATATAAATAAGATATAATAAATAGATTAAAAAAATGAGATAAATAAAATAAAATAATCCTTAATAGTTCTAAAGTAAAATCAAATAACTCTTAAAGTAAATAAAATAATTCAATTTTGATATTTCTAAGTGTTTTTAATAGATGAACTTAATATATCTATTCTAATATATGCATGTTAAATTTAGTCTAGATTAATAAAATGATATATCTATACTTTGATATAAATTAATAATTAAAAGTTGTGTTTAATTTTGTGGATTAATGGATTTTGGTATTAAATGTTAAATTATGAGTAATTATGGCAAATAGGATATTTAATTTTATTATTTGAGAATGAATACAATTTAATAAAGATAATGTGTAAGAATATATTCTTGATTGTTACTAAAATGTATCTTTTGTGAATGAAATGCCTTGAATTATGTAGTAAATCTCTATAATGTCACCAATTTTGACTTTATGGTTTTGGGTCTCTACAATCATGTATTTATTCTATGTGCATTGATTTGGCCTTGCTTAGTGTGTATTTCTACTATATAACTTATCCCAATGATATTTGTTTTATTTGCTCTTTTTTTAATATTGGAGACTTGTGATATTTACAAATACGTTGGAAATATTATCATCATATCAAAATGGAACTTTTTACCTAGGTCAACTCCAAAGATTTTTGCAAAAGATCAAAGACGTGTAGAATTTAAAAATTCTCATAGAAGGACTGTCATTATATTGTAAGGGGACATGTTCACCTACGTCAACCCTGAAAATGTATGTAAAAGATCAAAGACTATGGACATCCACCCAAGAATGATGCATTTAATTTTTTTATTCATTTTAATGCACCAAACATAAGTGTTTCATTATTAATAATTTTAAAAGACATAATTATAGTGATAAAAAGAGATGAATTGTAATGATGTGAGTATTTTAATAAAATCCTTTTAACTTAAATTTAATAGTCATTTACATCTCAAATCATTATTTTTTAATAATAAACATAACATGAGTGATCATTATTAAATAACAAAAAGTAAAAAAAAATGTTTTATAGTTTTTTGCATGTTGTAAATTATTTGTTTTATTGCTATGAAAAAATAAAATGGTTTTTAATGTAAAAGTTAAAGTAAACTAACATATCTATTTTTAAAAAAATCTAATTCATAACAAGTGCTTAGAGAATAATATTTCTTGACATATTTTACATAGATTTTTGGAAGGGTATGCCAGTTTTATTTACTTAAGAGTTATTTTATTTTATTTTATTTACTTAATAACTATTTTATAGTTGATTTGCTTAGGAGTTTTTTAATTTTACCTTAGAACGATTTAAGAATCATCTTATTATGATTTACTTAAGAGTTATTTTATAGTTATAATATATATAATGTCAGTTTTTTTTAGACTTTGTTAACCTGAGACCATCACACCTCACCTCTTGTTTCATTATAGTTATTTTTATTTATTTTTAAAAAAAATTTAAAAAATTAAATATTTAGAAATAATAATGTATAAAATAAAATTATTTTTAAATGTTAAAATACATCTAGTGTTTATGTGTTTTCTTATCTCTCTACTTATTTATGTGTTTATATGTTCATGCATCTATTTTAAAGTTTAGATAGATAATAAAAATAATATTCAAAAGAGGTACAAATAAAGTTTGTTGAAGGTGGGTCCACCTTAAAGAATCAACAAGAAGAAATATATGAATTATTCTTAGTGAATAGATCTCCTCTAGAATAGATGAAGGATACAATCTTGATAGAGTTATTGTCACTAAATATTTTTATGCTACTCTCCTTGTCACATGGCTAATAAAAATTCTAAGGATGACTCCCTACTAAATTTTTCACAACACATCAAAGTATTAATACATTAATAATTAAAATAGTCATTGGAATTTTTATAACTAATAATTGTCATAAATATTAAATCACATACAATTATTGTAGTATAAATACTATTTAAACACTTATAATTATTCTTTCATTTGTATATATTATAGTTGATGTGATCCCTAAATGATTGTAACATATGTGATTGGTATACTTATATTATAATCATTCATAGCTTGATGCACCATTTATAACATTAAGTGTTAGATCCTATATAAAATCATTTGTATAAAAAAATTATGGTTGGAGTTTTAGCCCTTAACTACTTAAGAATAAGACTCATTCACACCAATTGAAAATGAATTTTTCATTGGAGCTTGATGGATTTAAAAAGGAATCTCTTTTCCATATAACAATAGCACCTAAAGAATGCCAACCTTGTGGTAATGGTGTGAATGTGTAGGTTTTGGAAGTGTAAACAAGTGTGGTTGATAGGTCATTGGAAACCACTAAGAGGTAGAGGTTTTAGTATAGGGCCCTTAATTGTTAGGCTTGAGGGTACTTATGACCTTATCACATTTAATGAATCATGTATTGATGTGGCACATAGGAGACTTGTTTGAAAAATACATAAAGTATAGCATGTTTCTACTCAATTCAAAATAGAAATTGGTAGCTGAAAAAAGCCTTGGTACATCAAATGCATCAAATGGAAATTTAGTCTCTTATACTAGGGAACATCCAATACTTTCTATGGACCATGAAGTATTGTAAGAGGAAGATCAATTTGCATGCAAAGGGTTAATTTGTATATTTAATGCTTTATGACCTAGTTTAGTTTATCTTCAAGCATGGTCTAAAAATTATTTTAAAAAGATAAAAGGAACAATACAAATATATATAAATTCCCATGAATTTTATGTTTTATTATGCCAATTTATAGAGTATAGACTATATATTTTAGTGAATGTGCCTTGGTTTTGTGATAAGAATTTTCTCTTGATTAAACCATGATTTCTAGAGTATGGATTAAAGCTCCTTACTTTTTGCAATTGTTTTGGGTGGATGCTTGCTTCCAAGGGATATGAAATATGTTAGAGAGAATTTTGGCAATTGATCCAAAAGTAGATGATTTGATCCACTCAACTTTAGGTAGGATCCAAAAGGAGTTGGGTATAACAAAAGGATTATTGTAGGAAATTTGGTTGAAAGTGGAAGATAAAATTTGGAAACAAGTTTTTGTTTGAAAATATTATATTTTGATGTTGTAGGTTCTTGTAGGTTGGGTGTATGTAGTAGAAAAATATAGAAAAGAGAAACCCAAAAATTCTAAGTAGACAACTTGATGGCTAGTGGATTTTTTATCTCATTTATTAATTAAAAAGGTAGCACTTAAATATTTTTCAAAGTTGGAGGATATTGAATGAGATGGTAATATAACAAGGAGCAATAGGTTGATGTTTAGTAGGAAGTTCAAAATTAAATGATAAATTTCTAGTCACCTTTGCCTCTAAAATACTTTGAGATTACTCATTTTCCACTAGCTTAGTAAGAGAAATCCAACAATTCCTCAACATAAAAAGGAAAACATAAATTCTTTGTTAATTTGACTAATAATAAAGGATTTTTTGTGAAAACTAATTCATTTATGGAGTAGAAATGTGCTACATATTTTTCTCCCTAACTAATATATGGGTAGACATTTGGGGTTTAGCGGCCTCCTAAGTTATCCAATAAATAAGAATGGGGAACAACATTCATTTTAAGAGTCATTGTTAGTTGTTAATCAATATTTGTTTGATTTTCCATATGCTTATTATGAAGTGGATGAGAATGTCTTCTTAATGGAAAGAGGTGAAAAGTAAAAAGAAAATAGTTAAGATTTAGCTAACTTTAATCAAATAATGGTTAAATTACATAATAAAAAAACAAAAACAAAAATACTTAGCAAGTTCTTTTGTATAACTAAAATATATGATTATTATTATGTGTAGCTTTTTATATCTATTATTATTATAAGAGACCTCTTATATAATTCCCTAATAAATTTAATTTAAAAGAATCATTTACGTCATTACATAACATGAGTATAATTGAATATTAAATAATGATCAACCTTCAAAATCAAACTTACATATATAAGTGAACTCACCTACACCAATATATATATATATATATATATATATATATATATATATATATATATATATATATATATATATATATATATATATATATATATATATAATTCTCACAAATATAATATAGTCATTATAAAATATTGAATTTATTTCCATAAATATCATATGATCTTTATTAAATGTTAAATTTGTTAACACAAATATAATATGATCATTATAAACGAACTCTTAATTTATTTTATAACGTGTGAATGATGAAGTGATTAGATTTTCATGGAAATAAGTACTTTATAAATGAAAACTTCTTATTGTTTCAAGAAAAATATCATGGTAAGCCTTGCTTAGAATTCCATCCCTAGTGTGAGCATTAAATCATTTACTAATGTATCTATTGTCTAATTTAGATACAAATATAAATTAAAAAATAATCATTTTTAACTAGTAAACTACATAATATGAAAAAAAAAAGGATGATCTTAGAAAACCCCTTTTAACATTACTGTTAAATTTTTAGACTTAAATTGAAAAAAATGCCCCTGCAATTCATTTTGATAGAAATAATTCTGATGTATGGGACAAATATACAACACATAACGAGCTATGAAAGCCTACAAATTCAGGTTATTGAGAAACTATGTAGTCAATCCACTTAACCATATAAACAAAAGTAAAATGGAGGCCGAAACACTGAAGGAGATCAAAGCCACAGAACCAATGGCGGTGCTAGATCTGGTGTTAAGTAGCATCTTCTGCAGCCAGGTCAAGGAATAACTTACATCTGAATCATATGTGGGATTCCATTTTTTCTCCCATTCCACCCAATGCTATAGAGGACTTTCCTCCATTCTCAACTAACAAATCCGTTTAATCAACACGATCAATCTACCTCAACTAGGCTCTGGCATTCTGTAGGGTATCAGATTTAACTTTTAACCCAATAAAATGATAAATTATATATGCAGATTAAGAACTAGAAACATAAATTCAGTCATAGCAGCCATTTTAAAGTTTTGGAATTGAAAAATTATTTCCATAATACAAATTATACTTGATTCACTAAAACTAACAGCTTTAACAATGAAGCTTTTTTGTGGGTCTTCATCATGTGAGTATGTGGAGAAAGATGGATATACCCATTAAATAAAAAATACCTTCTCCATTTCGCTTTGATGGATGACTATACGTTGATTCGAAGCTCCCTACATAGAGGCTAGGAGAAAGAGTTGAAACTTACACCCGCATCACTGAAACCTTTGTACTGCAGGAACTTTGACAATGAGTTTGAGCTTTGTGCAAGTGGGAAGGAAAAATGGTTTAAAACTAGCGCAAAAAATTTAAGGTAAATGGTTTAAAACTGGGCACGAAAAAAATGAAGGTTAACGGAGAATAGGAAAGTGAATGGAAGAAGGACAGATTAAATGGGCCCCACACCAGCTACTCTAAGCGGTCAACGCTTAGAGTGTGCTGGTTAAGCCAGCCCATCTGCAACATTTTCTTCTACAATTTCTTCCACTTCGAGAACATTATCATGCACATTACCTTCTTTAGTTTCATGCTCATGTTGAGCATCTTCATTCTACACTACCTCTTCAATGTTCTCATACAGAGTAAGCATATCAACAAGCATTTCTCTTGTGCTCTCCAAATTCATCTGCAATCTTTGAGCTAACTTTGCAACCTTATCTACTATCTCTTTCTAGAGCCTTTCAAGATCATTCTAATCTTTGTTCATGAGGGTAGTCACCCATTTGTTTTATTGAAATTTCTTGCTATACAATTTAGCCAATGTGGCTTTATTATCTTCAAAGAGAGGTGCACTAATCTTTTCCAAAAAAAAAATTATCTTTTCCAAAGTTTTTTTTAATCTTTTCCAAATATTTTTTTTTTAATCTTTTCTTCTTCATCTATAGCTTCTTTCCTCCTTGCAAGTAGTACAATCCATAGATCTTTAAGTAGTTTCTTTTCAATATGAGTACTAATCAGATAGTTTTTCTTCTTCTTTTTCTTATCTTCCAATGTCTTTTTCTCTTTACCAGACTTTTCTTTCTATTCTTGCATTTGTACTCTATGTCCTTCTTCTCTTTCTCAACCTCTACTTCATTGTTAATATTAATAATATCAAACCTTTGTTTCTTCATACTTGATTCTCCTTGATAAGCTTCTATTTTTTTTTCTAGATCAAGGGTTTAGTATCTTCTTCTTCTTCTTTGTCTTCCACATTTACCCTCCTATACTTCTCCCTTGTGGATTTTTTTGTTCTCCTTCTTGTAGGGCTAGTTTGTTGTGTTGTCAAAGCAGCCTTTTCCTTTTCATAACTCTTTTTTTGTTTAACTGGAGAGGTATTCTCATCCATCAAAGTACTTACAGGGTTTTTTCCCTTCTCCACTGAGGTGGGCTTAGTCCTAGAGGACTTGGGGACAACCAAAGGAGTGGTAGCTATTCTACCAAATTTCTTGACACTTGATGATCCTTTGGCTGAGCCAAACACAGGCTTTTCTTTCTCAACTTGCTCTTCAATAAGCCCCAGTCCTTCTATAAATTGTGCAGTCATCTTATCAACTATCTTTTTTATCTATGATTGCATTTGCTAAATGTTAACCTCCATTGACTTCTCCTCATAGGTTCCATACGTCTCTTGAGTGGTATCCTTGGGTTTACTCAGCATAAGATTAACGAAACCAACAACTTCATTCTCCTAAAATCCATATCCCAATTCTAGGATCCACATGGTTTGAGGATTTATAGCCTCTATTATGCGATAGTCTTTATTCACCATGAAAATTATGTCATTCTTGTATTTCTCTAGAAAATATTTTTGAATTCTTTTTCTTTCCTATATCTTCTCTTGGAATATTTTGAAGAACCCCCAAAGGGAATTATTCTATGAGTTTGAGTTTCCCAACCTAAAAAAATGATCTCTGATTTGGTGGGTTACAATTATATCCCTTAGCCATACAATATTCTTTGTTCCGGGGACTTCTTTCAGAAAGTAGAATAGTAAAAAAATTATTAAAGTTCCAAATTTGAAAGCATATTGGGAATATTTTGACTTATACAGGTTCTCTAGAAGTTACAATCTCAGTAGTTTGCATAGATAATAATCAACTCCAATCTCAACTATCTCATATGTTGTATTAACGACGGTTGCAAATACAAAATTCTCTCTATTAGAGAAGTACATTTTGTATCCTATCATCATTGAAGTGTACTTCACTATTGACTTCCTAATGTCCTTGATGGTCAAGGATCTCCTATCATACTTCTCATGCACTCTCTCCATGACAACCTCATTCTTCATAGACTTAAGTACTAAGGCTGGTTCGATTGAGCACAAACTAATGACAAACCTAATAGCCTTTATTTTATCAGATGTGGAATATCCAACCAAAGGTACTTATCATGAATGCATCTCAAGGTGTATCTCACCCACTCATCTACATAGAAATATATGGGAAACTTTGCCTAGATGGGGTGATCCCACAATTTTGGTTTACAATTTTTTGCCAAACTAGACATTGAACTGAATTTTTTTAACTAAATCTTCACTTTTGGGCACCCATAGTAGATAAACTATGAGGAATTTGAAGATGATGCAAACTAGTGATTTGAGACATTTTGTCTTTAGATACATATACTTTTTTCAAAAAAAATTGAATCAGATTACACTTCCTTTTCCATCTCCTTCAAAAACTAGTTTTTAATAGTAAACACCATTTTTAAAGAGTGACATTACTGGATAACACATAATTTTTTTTCTATGAAGCATAATTTTTTTTTTTTTAATTTAGATTTGTAACTATGATATCCAATGCATGGAATTGGTTTCATAGCATTTAAATGAATATTTTTTTCTTAATCAAGTTTCAAAGTCAACAAGTAGTTAGAATTTAGACATGATTTACTGGCTAAAACATAAAACTTTTTGTATGTATCGAAATTCATTTTTTCCTTTTTTGGATCAAGGACATCAATATCTAGTGCATAGATATTTTAAATATTTTTTTTTATGATCTGTTATTTTTCCACGTGTAGAACAAAGAGCTTGATTTTTGGTGAAAAACCTACATTCACAAGAAATAAAAAAATAAATATAATAATCAAATTAAATATATTTAAAATTATAATTTTTGGGAAGCTTGTAATGAGGACTACATACTTGCAAAAATAAAAAAATTAAATGAATTCATTTGATCCCACAAAAGGTAAATAAATAATGGTTTTTTATCAACATTTTGATAGGAGGAGGCTCCTGAATGGGCTATTTTCGGTGGCATATGTATTTAATTCCTATAATGATATTGTGGGAGCTAGGCCATCGTGGGACTTAGTGTGATATTTGAAGTTGATTCCCAAGATCAACATGTTTTTGTGGTTAACGGTGTAGGACAAGATCTAAACTTTTAACAATCTATGGAAAAGGGGGTTATCCATGCCCAACAGATGCTACATGTGTAAGATGGATGCAGAGGAAAGTTCTCACTTGTTTATTGGTTGTAGCTATGCTTGGGAAGTCTAGTCTCTCTTTCTCAAACTTTGGAGAGTGGATTGGATTTTCCCTTCTTCGGTTTGGGAGTTTTAGCTTCAATGGCATGCTCCTTCTTCTAATCCCTCCTTGAGATTGCTTTAGTCTCTTATGATCCCTTATATTATCTAGATCTTATGGAAGGAGAGGAACAATAGAATTTTCAGGGATGCTTCCCTTTCTCCTCTCTCTTTTTTTTTCAAAATTGTATCATCAATGAGGGAGAATTTTTTGCTGGTGGTTGAGAAAATTGATATTTCAAGAAGAGTGAGGCCTTAAGATTATGATGTTGTGGTGGCTATCCATTGGAAACTTTCTTGTGATATTTCTAAACCATTGAAGAAGGCTAATATTGATAGGGAAGGGGTAGTTTGGTTTCTTCCTCCTCCTCGTTGGTACAAAATCAACTTTGATGGTTCGACTAAAGGAAATCAAAGTCTTGTTGGTTTTGGGGGGCCATGGATTTTTCACAGGCCTTTGGTATGGTGAACGAAGGGGCATATATTCTTTTAATTTTCTGATGTGGCTTGTTTAAGAGGTGTAGGACCTCCACAATAAGCATAACACTATTTCCCATTGCTATATTTCCACTCTATGTAGTCTTAAGGAGGAATCCATCTTTAGGTTAGCAAAGTCATTAAATTCCAATGTCAGTTGTGTGGTGGATGAGATGGAAAATTTAATGAAAGATTATGGGTCGAGGTTGGCATTGCTAGAAAGAATAATAGGCAGCTCTATAAGGATATTGACATGATTATTAACATTAGTAGGGAGAAGTTGGAGGCTTTAGAAAAAGGTATGATCTTCCTCAACCAGAAGGAAAAAGAATGGATGAGTAGAGGACTGTTTGAAGAGCATGTGAGCAAGGAAAGGGGTGAGAGTGTTGTCATGGAAATGCAAACCATGGATCTTGGTATTGGTCCAAGTGTGCATACTCAGAGTAAAACTAAGAAGTACAAAATGTTCCCAGGGCAAGATGTTGATGACATCATGGAGATGCATGATAGGCTAGCGTCTAAGGATATGGAAGTAGAAAAGATGCTCAAAGAACATCTCTAATCGCAATTTTTTCACTTTGTTGTTTTTTGGTTGTTTGTTGTTGTTTTCACTGTTGGTCTACTAATGTTCTAGTAATTAGATTTTTTTTGGTGTGTTGGGTGGGTAGTCCATTGCTACATCTTTTTTTCCACTATTCCTTTTTGTAAAGGGTTTAAGGTACCCTTCAAAACTTGTTTATCGTTAATCAAAAATATTTTGATAGGTGTAAAAGAAACTTCGTTGTAGGTATGGTTTAAAACTAGCGAGGTTCTATCCAAGGGGTTTTGATCTAAGGTGGTTTGATCAAACCATCTTCAATTGGAATCCTTTAATGGAACTTTTAAAAGATTAAATCATTATATTTTCTAAAAATATGTGATTTCAATAAAAATCAAGATGTCCCAAAAAGTGTAAACCACTATTGTGGGATCACCTTATGTTGATTTTCTTCTTTGCCAAAACATCCAATTCTAATTTCAACTCAAAATCACCTTTGGTGATCTCTTTGTAGGACATATCACTCAATTTCATGTGATAATGTATTCTTCCAATTTAACTTAAATGCATGCACTAAAATATTTTGAGTAAAACTCCATATGGGATGTGTGAAAATGCACCATCCAGATCATCCACTAACAATTTGTGAGGATATTGTTTGAATTTAGGGTGAGGACATTTTGTAACCTCTACAACATATGGTGTATACATATTTTCAGTAAATTGAAAGAAACTTAGGGAAAATGGGAATTACAAATATCTTTAAAAATACTTTTCGGCTAGGGTTTTGCTCACACCAAATCTCAATCTCTTTAATCACACCAATTTGATCTTTGTATGCTTTACTCTTCTCAAATGTTCATTTGCAAATTATTTTTGATTAAGTGAAATAACGTATACCCTTTTGTAAATTAGCCTAGATTCACATTTAATGCGCAAATTGGAAAGATGGTAAAAACCCTAACTATATGTAGGTGATCCCACAATACTGGTTTACAATTTCTGGGAGAACCTGAATTTTGATAAAATCACATATTATACAAAAATACAATGATTTAAGGATTGAAAAGTTCCATTTAAAGGATTCCAATTAAAGAGGGTTTGATTGAACCACCTTAGATCCAACCCCCTTGGATAGAACCCCACTAGTTTTAAACCATAACTAGAACGGAGTCTCCTTTACACCTATCAAAATGTTGATAAAAAACCACTTTTGATTTACCTTTTGTGGGATCAAATGAATTCATTTAAAAATTATGTTCTGTAAGTATCTATTTCTTATTATAAGCTTCCCAAATAGTATAATTTTAAATAAATTTAATTCTATTATTATTATTTTTCTTGTGAATGTAGGTTTTTCACCGAAAATCAAGATCTATGTTCTATACATGTGGAAAAATAGCATATTATCAAAAAAATTGAAAAATATCAGTGCACTAGATATTGAAGTACTTGATCCAACAAAAATAATAATAATTTCAATACATACAAAAAATTTATGTTGTATACAGTCTTCCTAGGTTTGAATTGTAATTAGTTTGACTTTGAAACTTGATTAAGGAAAAAATATTTAATGAAATGTTATAAAACCAAATGAAAGAACTAGATATTGTGGTCACAAATCTAAATTAAAAAAAAAAAAATTATCCTTCATGAAAAAATTTTATGCTGTATACAGTGAGCATCATTCCTTAAAAATGGTGTTTAATGAAAAAAACTAGTTTTCGAAGGAGGTGGAAAAATAAGTTCAATCTGATTCCAAAAAAATTGAAAAAAAATAAATTTAGAATCTACAAACAAAATGTGACAGATCACTAGTTTGCATCATCTTCAAATTCCTCACGGTTTAGCCGCTATAGGTTCCTGAAAGTGAAGATTTAGTTAGCAAAATTCAATTCAATGTCCAGTTTGGCCAAAAATTGTAAACCAGTATTGTGGGATCATCCATGCACAATCAACTTCAAATGCTCCATAAACTTTAGCAACAAGATATTTTCCACTAGTTCATTCTTGAGTAGCTCAATTATTAATAGAACCATGTGGTAGGTGGTAAAACCATTTGGAGGTGGTATCTAAAAGAGGTTATGAAAATAACTTGACTAATACTATTAGAAATTGAGAGGTGGTCATTGATGTTAACAAAAAGTGGGATTTGGATAACTGCCACAATGAAATTTTGATGACTATCTACTCCAGTAATGGAAGTTTGTTAATCTAGTATCTTGGTGATGAGGGCACAACCCAATACACAGAAAATAACCCACAAACAAGAGAATAATTTTATTATTCAGAAAATGGAGCTTCTTACATGCAGAGGATCTCAAATCCCCAAGTTCTACAACACATGCAAGCTACAAAAAGCTACAGAATAACCCTTTCGCAATATGCGAGCTTGTCCCCCAAAAAGTTACCCAAAAATACTAGAAACCCGCCCATAAATAAAGGTCCTCTTTAGTTTGGAGCCAAAACAACATTAAAATTTGAGTTTAGGCGGTTTGGCACCAAAAATTACAACTTGAAGTTCAAATTTCAAAAGAATATTTACAATTGTATCTTCTAGAAAGTGCGCCAACTTCCTGAGGCCATAACTTTTGATCCGGGACTTCGATTCGCGAATCGTTTGAACCGTTGGAAAGGTCTCGAAGTCAAGAACGCACTCTAAATTGGCTATGCCAATTTTAGCAAGTTTTAGGGCCACCCCAGAAGCTCTAAATGCCTCAAATCCAACTCAGAAGATTTTCAAGTGCAAATCTAGGAAACTAAAACTGCAATATCTTTCAACCCAAGAATAGAAAATAAAAATTGGGAATTGGGAATTTCATTATGACTAAAAGGGTATCCAAAAATGCAAAAAACATCTGAAAAATGATAAACATGAAATTTAACTATTTTTGGGTGATGCAAGATTGCCCTTACACCACTAGATGCTCCTGCATCAGACACCTAGGGTAATTTGAGAAGTGACCCCATCACATCTCAGATGGTTGGGGAAAACCCAACTAGTCAACCGCTACCTTAGATAGCCAGGATGAATCTTCCATAGGTCTTCCTCTCCATTTCACTAGATATTCTTCATACTGCCTGTTTCTGGTACTCCTTCCCACACAACTATCCAAGATTTCCTCAATCTCATCCTTTTCTGAAGTAGGTGCTGGAATCCCACATTGTTCCATCGTTGGTACTTCCTCTGCGCCACCTTCATGATATTTTGTCAAATCTAAAATGTTGAACATAGGGGAAATGTTGAATCCATCTGGCAACTCTACCTCATATGTGTTCCCTGAATCATGCTTCTTTAAAATTTTACAGGAACTGAACTTCTTCATCTTCAATTTGTTATATGTTCCCACTAGAAACCTTTCTTTCTTCAAGTGGACCATCACTTCATCACCAATCTGAAACTCCTTGTACCTCCACTTTTGATCTTCCTTAGCCTTGTACTGCATATTCATCTTGTTAATATGTTATCTTACCTTCTCATGTATATCCTTGATGTGTTCTGCAAAATCTTCAGCTTCAACACTTATTTTCTTCTCTTGGTCCATCTTCCTCAATTCTGGAGCTATTCTGGGGCTACCTCCATACACAATTTGGAATGGTGATCTACTAGTGCTTCTGTTGATAGAATTGTTGTAAGAGAATTCTGCCTGGGGTAAGATCAAGTCCCATCCCTTGGGTTTATCTCCTACCAAAAATCTCAGTAGGTTACCCAGACTCCTATTAACAACCTCTGTCTGCCCATCTATTTGTGGATAGTGTGTAGAACTGAACTTCAGCTCTGTCTTTAGCTTCTTCCACAAGGTCCTCCAAAAGTACCCCACAAATTTGGTGTCACGATCTAAAACAATACTCTTTGGCAGACAATGTAGCCTCACCACCTCTTTGAAGAACAAGTCAGCAATGTGGACTGCATCATGGGTCTTCTGAAATGGAATGAGATGTGCCATCTTTGAAAACCTATCAACCACCACAAAGACTGAATCATTCCCTCATTGTGTCATTGGAAAACCAAGAACAAAGTCCATACTTATATCCTCCCATGGCCTCTTTGGTATAGGTAAGGGCTGATATAAGCCTGTATTCTGGCTCACTCCTTTAGCCATCTGACATACCCTAAAACTTTGAACAAACTTCTTCATATCTTGTGACAACTGAGGCCAATAATAATACTCACTGATAATGGCAATGGTCTTATCTCGACAAAAATGTTCTGCCATTCCTCCACTATGCTTCTCCTTTATCAAGTTCTCCCTCATGAACTCCTCGGGATACACAATTGACTTCCCTTAAATATCATGCCATCCTAGATTATGAAATCCAGCCACCTTGTCCTGTCCACTATAACAGGTTCCTTGCAAGCTTTCCAAGCCTCTGCAAAATCAAGATCTTCTGTATATAGTGTCTTGAGTTCATTGAACCCAACCACTTCAATATGCATCTTTTTCATCAATTTATGCCTCCTACTTAAGGCATCTGCAACCCTATTTGACTTCCCACTCCTATGTTTCAAAACAAAGGTATAGATCTGTAAAAAATCTACCCATTTCATATGCCTCTGATTTAATTTTCCCTAACTATTCAGGTACTGCAAGGCCTGATGATCAATATATAGAACAAATTCCTTTGGCAAAAAATAATGTCTCCATTTCTTTAATGCTTGAACTATTGCATAAAACTCCTGATCATATACAAAATACTTTCTATTGGCATCATTTAACTTTTCACTGAAATAGGCAATGGGCTTACCATCTTGGCTCAATACTGCTCCAATGGCACAACCACTGGCATCACAATCCACCTGAAAATCTTGTTGAAATATGGGAGGCCTAGAACAGGTTGCTCTGTCACCTTCTGCTTCAATAGTTCAAAACTTTTTGCCACTCCAGTGCTCCACTTGAATTCTTTTCTATCCCCTCTCATTGTTTCAGTCAGGGGTCCACAAATACTACTGAAGTTTCTAATGAACTTCTATAAAAACTAGCCAAACCATGGAAAGATCTCACCTCAGTAGCAGTTCTTGGGGTAGGCCATTCTAGAATAGCCTTCACCTGGGTCCATCTGAGACCTTCTGAGACAACAAACCCCAAGTACACCAACTCCCTCTTCACAAAACTGCACTTCTTCAGATTAATCAATAGTTTCTCTTCTCTTAACTTCTCAAAGGCTCTCGAATATGCATCCAGATGCTCATCCAGCGTCTTACTGAAAATCAAAATATCATTTAAATACACAATAGCAAAACTTCCCAGAAATTCTTTTAGTACCTCGTTCATAAGCCGCATGAATGTGCTCAGTGCATTGGTTAGCCCAAAAGGTATGAATAACCACTCGTACATGCCCTCTTTGGTCTTTAAGGTAGTCTTCCATTCGTCTCCCTCTCAAATCCAGATCTGATGATATCCACTCTTCAGATCAATCTTTGTGAAGTACTGAGCTCTACTCAAATAGTCCATCAGGTCATCCATCCTTGGCAGGGGAAATCTATACTTGATTGTTATCTTGTTTATGGCTCGAGAATCTACACATCCTCCACTCCCCATCCTTCTTTGGTGCTAGTACTGCAGGTACTGCACATGGACTCAAACTCTCCCGTATCAAACCCTTTCTCAACAACTCTTGAACTTGTATGTTCAACTCCTCATTTTCTGCTGGAGTCATTCTATGAGCTGCCTTATTTGGCAAACTGGCTCCAAGAATCAAGTCAATCTAATGACTGATCTTCCTTATTGGCAGTAAACCCTCAGGTACATTATCAGAAACAATATCCTGAAACTCATCCAACATCCCAGAAACTTCTTCTAGAACCTTCTCACTATCTCATTACTCACTCTAGGAATCAATGCATAACACACATGCTCATGCTTCATACCTTCTAAAATTTTTCTTCCATCTACATAACAAATTCTAGCACTCTTGCATACCTTTTCTTCGGTCTCCTTTAGGGGTTTCAACTTGTGATGAACTACATCCTTTGTCAAGAATAAGTGTTTGCATGGCCATCATGTATAGCTTTCGCCTATCAAGCGCCACAGCCTCCCCAACAACATGTGACATGCATCCATGGGGATGATATCACAAAGTACCTCATCATGGTAGCTCCTGATCTTGAACTTTACTAGGCACTGCTCATTGACCAAAACTTTGTGGTCTTTCTGCAACCAAGCAATCCGATATGGATGTGAGTTCCTTTCCCTCTTCAACTTCAACATTGTGACCATCTCCTCTGACACTATATTATTGGTGCTCCCACCACCAATAATGACATCACAAAATTTTCCTTCAAACTTGCACCTTGTGTGAAATAGATTCTTCCTTTGTTCTAGTTCCTTTTCCTTAGTCACTAGGGCTCTCCTAATCACTAGGGCTTCTCCCCTTTCAGCATCATCTGAATTTTCAGATTGGGCCTCCTCATCTGCATGTGCAACCCTTCCACAACCTTCTAGCCTTTTTTTTGCCCTTCCTTGGTGTTGTGGACATTCATAGGCTCGATGCCCTTCTTCACCACACTGGAAACACGTTCCTCTGAAACCACCTCTTCCAGATCCTTGTCCATATCTCCCTCATCCTCTACCTCTTTGATCACCACTGTTTTGATCACAAGGGCAGTAGAAGTTTTCATTCCTTTGGCTTCGGCTGGTACCCACATCTTCACTTTTCTTTCCATCATCATTTCGGCTTCCTAAAGGTCTTCAATGCCCCTTCGCTTTGACCTCCTCGTCCTTTTTCTTGCCATCAAATATTTTTGTTCCTTCTCTTCCACCTTTAGAGCAAGCCCGGTACACATCCTGATGGTGGTCATTCTGACTAGGCTTAACTCCTCCTGAATGCTCGGTTGTAACCATTAAGATATCAGGCTACCTTCTCCTTATTGGCCTCTGTGTGGCCCGTTCTGATGATTATCTTGTGAAAATCTTCAGTATATTCTTTCATAGATCTGCTTTCTTGCTTCAACCCTTGCAACCGTTGCAATTTCTTCAACAAATCTAACTTGTAGTCCATTGGTATGAACTGCTTCTTCAGTTTCTCTACCATGCGATCCCATTTGGTGATCTTGACTTTTCCTCTTTGATTTCTTTCCAACTTGACCTCTTTCCACCAAATACTGGCATGGCCCTTTAGCTTCATTTTTGCAAACTTAACCCAATCTGGGTCCTCTGTTTCCTCATACTCAAAATATTCTTCTAGCGTGTTGATCCAATCGATCAACTCTTTTTGGAATTCGAGACCGGAATAAGCTGAGGGACTTCTACTCTAGAGTCTTTTTGATAACACGCCGGTCGGGACAGCGTGCTTCTTTATACCCATTGCATTTGGAACGCTGGCTGCATCTCGCTTATACCGGGGACAACACCGTTACCGGCGGACAACACCGCTTCAGTCATATACGGAGGCTGCGGTTATTATAGCCAGCAAAACAAAATTTTTTCAGCACCCACACCTACCAAAGCATCACTCTTGGAGGTATCTTTCTTGACATCGACCCACGACCACGGTCCTGGTGCGAACTGCCTCACGATCGGCGGTCTGTCCACACACTCAAGAAAACCTGCTCTGATACCACTTGATGAGAGCACAAATCTGAGACACAGAAAAATAACCCGCAAACTAGAGAATAATTTTATTATTCATAAAATGGAGCTTCTTACATGCAGAAGATCTCAAATCCCAAGTTCTACAACACATGCAAGCTACAGAAAGCTACAGAATAACCCTTTTGCAATATGCGAGCTTGTCCCAAAAAAAGTTACCCAAAAATACTAGAAACCCGCCCATAAATAGAGCTCATCTTTAGTTTGGAGCCAAAACAACATTAAAATTTGAGTTAAGGTGGTTTGGCACTGAAAAATTACAACTTGAAGTTCAAATTTCAAAAGAACATTTGCAATTATCTTCTTTCTAGAAAGTCGCCCGACTTTAGGGGCCATAACTTTTGATCAGGGGCTCGGGTCTAAACCGTTTGAACCGTTGGAAAGGTCTCAAAGTCAAGAATGTAGAAGCTGAAAATTTGAAAACATGCCAATTTTGGCAAATTCGAGGTCCACCGAGGCTCCTAAGTGCCTCAAATCCAACTCAGAAGATTTTCAGGTGCAAATCTAGGAAACTAAAACTGCAATATATTTCAACCCAGGAATAGAAAATAAAAGCCATAAATTGGGAATTTTATTATGATGAAAAGCATATCCAAAAATGTAAAAACATCTAAAAAATGATAAAATTTAAATTTAACTATTTTTGGGTGATGCAAGATTTCCCTTACACCACTGGATGCTCCTGCATCACTTGGTCTGGATTATCCTATTTTGTAAGATCATAGAATCTAATAATATGTTATATCTTGGAATTAGTTGCATCCACTAACATGGTTTTAGTTGACTAGGTTGTATGGTTGGAAAGGTACAGTTACTAGTAGTTTTGGAAACAATGTCATACTTATACACTGGCTCTATATGCCAACTTTCTGGTTTGGATTCTATCTTAGAAGGATATCATTTTAGGAATTTGTACATATATTTGAGACTAAAAGATTAATTTTACATTGGAGTTTCATAATGATATGTGAAGTAATTTGGAAGATATGAATGACAATATTCTTATATGAAGACTATAGTGAGTTTTCATATAGTAGATTGATGTGGGAGACTCCACATTTTCTCATATTTGATTATCTTATAGTATAGTGTTGAAGATAAGTAGCTCAATTTCATCTAAGGGAGAATTCAATATACTAACAAGTTTTTGTGTTAGATGTTTGATGTATATGTTTGGGGTTTTTGGTCTGACTCAAGCTGGCCTAATTATGTATTAATATTGAGAAGTTTTTATCTGTGCCACGAATAATAAAGGGATATATCTTATGTCCACAAATATATTTTGAGGACAATGTTGATAGAGTTGATTAGACCAACCTAATCAATGAACATGGATATATATATATATATGTAAGAGATTTTTGTAGAGGCAGACAAGTAGTGTGTGTGAAAGATACATGAAGACAGAGATGAGAATGTGTATGTACAAAATTGTATAGTTGAGCAGATAAGTGTGTTATTTATGTGTTATGCTTCACTAGAACTAAACCCCAGCATAAGGAAGGTGCATTTAATCAGTTTATACTTTTGGCAGTGAGGCATATCATTTTGTATCTTGGTAGTGAGCCAAATAATTTTGTATTGGCTTTAGGCTATGAGACTTTCAAGGACAATGAGTCTTGGTAGTGAGCCCTTGTAATATTCTATATCCAGATATATTATATTGTGAGCTAACCCTCACTGTGGTTTTTCCCATTTTAGGTTTTCCACATAAAAATATTGGTGTACATGTGTGTTGATGTATTGTCTTGATTCCATGTTTTCTCTTGTTGATTATGTTAGATTTGTGGTAATGTTTAGATGGATTTTATGTGAATGGTTTTATGGAATATTGATTCACCCCCCACCTCTTAGTATTTTAGATAATCAACAATTGGTATCAGAGTACTCGGTTCCTCCAAAGAAGCCTAACAACTTGGGGAAGGTCTTGAATTTCAAATATATGGAAGATAAGAAAATTCTTATTCCTCTAAAAGTGATCTTTGTTGGACATACATAAGAAAATGAAGATTTAAACGATAGGATAAATGAAGAAAATGAGTGTATTAAGAATCTAAGGGAATGATGTGTAGAATTCAATGATTAATTAAAGAAAGTAGATGAGGACATCACCAAACTAAAAGAACAATTAGAAGAAAAGATAAAGATTGAAGATTTTAAGAAAGCTCAAATTCAAAGGAAGATTGATGAATGTGTAAAGCTTGACCAAGAAGTGATAATTTTGAAATCAGATCTGGAAAAGGAAAAAATACGTGAGGATAAATTCAAGGCAAGCATACAATGCTTGATGAGTTGAATAACTTTCAGAGACCTACTATGGATAAAAGTGGTTTAGGATTTGATGTATGATAGTTTTCAAAGGAGAACCAATCTCTTGACATGAAGATTCAAAGCGATGGTGGAAAATTCAAGAATCTAAGGATAAATACTAAAAGGATTCTCATTAGACAACCTAATGATCGAAGGTATTTATCTTTTAATGGTGTTTGTTATTCTTGCAATAAGTTTGGACATAGGGGAAAATATTGTGAAAAGAAAGAAGAATAGAATAATGGAATGGATGAAAACACCTTATCATTCTCTAGTCAATGTTTTGAATGCAAAAGAATTGAGCATAAAACTAAAGATTATAGAAATAAAAAGTTGAATAAGATAGTTTATCCATTTAGTGGCTACTATTATCACTACAATTCATTTGGACACAAGGCTAACTAGTGCAAATATAGATTGAATAAAAGAAAAGTTGGATGGGAGAATGTTGTTTGTTATGATAGAAACAATTCAAAATATTTTGCAAGAGACTATAGAAGCAAAAACATGAGAAGTAACAATCTGATAAAGAGCTATGAACCAGTCATTAAGTCTCATCAGAAAAAAGTGAAGAAGGAAATTGAAAGAATTTGGAAAAGCGAAGGAGAATCTAAGCAAGGTGAATCAGAATCATGAGTCTTTTATGTTCTATCCTCTGGTGTAGATACTCCCATCAAAAATTAATTCAGGTAGTGGCTAAGGGTGAGCAATAATCAAAACATTTAATAACCCCTCTTTCAATATATGATGTCATATCATGACATAAGTGCATTTATTAAGGTTATGAATTCAAGATTTCATTCTAAAGGAATTTGTAGAAACACATATGTGTGAAGAATGAATTTCATAGAGTTTGAAAGGATGGAAGTGTACATAAATTTCAAGGTGATATACTTACAGTCTAAATGATTTATTGCAAAAGAATTTTTGATGAAAGAAAGAAATTTAGATATGTTATGGAAAAAAAAATTGTAAAAGAGTAGAAGCATGGAGAGAAATCTTGAAAGAAACCAAAGCAACTTCATATAGGAGAAATTCAGAATTTGGTCTTGGTGAAAAAGAAAGAGGTAAGTTGCAATTGCTATACACTATTTCATCAAAATTATTTGACTAATTTTGTTGAATGTGATGGATATACCTTGAATTATAGACAACTTTGTAAGACCAAAACTAGATCTCAAAATGTACCATAATAAAACCTTGGAACTTGATCTTTTGGGTGCATTTTTAGATGTCCCTCTTGGTGTTATACCGATTGAAGATGTTGGGTATACATTCATAGAAATCTAGAAGAATCTACCTAAAAATAGATCACATATTGTTGGTTGAAGAATTAAGTGGAAATGATTTTATCCTAAAACCAGAATACAATGTACTTTCATAAATGAAATTGGATGTATAGAACAATTTTTTGAACTTTAGTAATGAAGAAAGATGTATCAGAATGGCTCTTAGAATATTTCATGGTGAATATGTGTGGATTGATGTATCATTTATGATATCTAGAGATGTAATTAGGGAAGTTACTAGATTATCATTCTCCAAACCAACTCTTGAATGTAATTTTGATAGGGGAAAAGGCTTAATAAGGAACACACATGCTGAAATCACTAACTCGGTAATTTAGTATGCAAGTCTAGTTATTTCACAAATGATATTTGGTTACAACATCTCCACTATCACAATTGATATTACATTGGATATGGTTGAGAATAGAATAGAAAATGACCTCTGTGAGTTAATCTAACAACTGTTGTTGGAGAATCTAAGAGATATCTAGAAGAAGGAAGGTACATTCAAATATGGGACATTTGTTTTATGTCTAATTTTCTATTTTATCAAGGAGATTCTTGGAATAGGTGAGGTTAGTTGGGAGAATACCAGACTAGTATCTCATTAGATTGAGGAACTTATGAGAAACATTGGGGATTTGGATGCACAAGGAAGATTCCCTTGCTGCATTCTTTGGAAAGTTTCAAAGGAAAATGAACAGAAGATGGAGATTTCCTAGAGAAATGGTTACAAAATATAAGAATGGTATAGTCTTCTTGGTAACCACTAATATTTACATTATTAATGCAATTAAACCATGGAATTCATGGATACCTAAGTTTGGATATGATATTGAGAAAGAATATGTTGCTAATTGCATTGAACTATTGATTAACAACCCCTGTGACTCCAACAGACCTAGGTTTGGAACCTACATTGAAGTAGCTAAAGCTCTTGAGGAATCTAAGTTAATCTCTAGTAAATCAATGTCTTCTACCAAATAAAATGGAAAGTCACTAAGGTTCATGCATTAGTAGCTCAGGTTGAACCTGCTCCAAGAAGGCTTAAGCAACTAGCCAGAAGAAGGACACATTTTCAGGTAGCTCCTAGTGTGGTCACTAGTTCTTCATGGTCCACTAAAGAAAGCTCAAATACATTAACTAATAGATTCAATGAATTAAAGAGAAAAGTAGTAAATGACATTATCTCTTGGTTTGAAGAGAAAGGATTGTTGGAAATTGTAGAGAAGTGCAAGTCTACTCACAACATGGCACTTGAAAGACTCAAAGATGTTCAACAGTGTGATAAAGAGGTCAAGAGCCTATTCACATTCTATTGGACTTGGCTTGACATAATTTAAAGACACAAAGACCTTTAGAACACAATTTAAACCTAGATCAAGTTTTCATCTAGCACATTTGATCCTACTCTTGATTTAGATTATCAGACTTGGTACAGATTGAAAAAGATGCATGAAGAATACCTTGCATAAAATAAAGTGAAAGGAGAGATGGTTGAACAATATGAGAAGCTCAGATATTTAATCTAAACTACATGTACACCTATCTATTATGTTCTTTTGGTAGCTTTCAGGATTTTGAAACCTAATGTTTCTCCTGAAATTGTGGTTGAAGGAAAAGATTTTCTTAATTGATCTCAATTATCTATGTAGTGCATTGTTAGAGGAAAAAAGGCTTTGGGACAACCACCTCTGGTTGATCATGCTTAGTTGTCTTAGATGTACTCCTCAAGGGGAGTGTTTAGGTACATAAAGGAACTGTTAAAGAATTAAAATTCCTTTCCTTTTCCATTGATGTCAAAGGAGGAGAGAGAGAAAGAGGTATCATGTGAAAACATGAAGAAATTGTAGAATAAATTTTGGAGAGAAAGGTATCATGTGAATTGTTTTTGGGGGAGAAAATTGAAAATTAGGAAGAAGTATTTTGATGGTTTTTACATCATGTCTTGCCATCAATGACAAAGGGGGATATTTTAAGAAATTGAGAGGTTGTCATTGATGTCAAAAAATAGTGGGATTTGGATAACTATCACAATAGAATTTTGATGATTGTCTGCTCTAGTAATGGAAGTCTGTTAATCTGGTATCTTTGTTTGGATTATTGTATTATGTAAGATTTTCTCAGAATCTGATAATATTTTCTATCTTCACATCAATTGCATCCATTGATATGGTTTTAGTTGAATAGGTTGTATGGTTGAAAAGGTACAATTACCAGTAGTTTTGGAAATAATGTCATACTTATACATGACTAGCTTTGTACATTAGTTTTTTGGTCTAGATTCTATCTCAAAAAAAGATATAATTAAAAGACTTAGTACATAGATTTTAGACTACAATATGCATTTTACATTGGAGTTTCATAATGATATGTGAAGGCACTTGGAAGATATGAATGATAGTATTCTAATCTTTACACTACAGTGAGTTTTCATACAATACAATGATGTGGGAGACTCCTCATTTTCTCATATTTGATTATCTTATAGTGCAGTGTTGAAGATAAGTATCTCAATATTTTCTAAGGTAAAATTCAATATGCTAACAACTTTTTTTTGTTACACGTTTGATGGAATGCATATATGTTTGGGGTTTTTCGTCTAGCTTTGGCTGACCTAATTATGTATTAATATTGAGAAGTTTTTATATGTGCCACAAATGATAAAGGGATCTATCTTAGGTACACACCAAATACTTATAACCAAATATGAATATGTTTTTAGGACAATATTGATAGATTTTATTAGGACAACCTAATTAGTGAACATGGATACACACACACACACACACACACCTATGTGTATATGTATATACATATATAAGACATTTTGTAGACAAGGAGAGAAGTATTATATGAAAAATCGTATGGACGAGTAGATAAGTGTGTCATTTATGTATTGTGCTTCATCAAAATTGAACCCTAGCACAAGGAAGGTGCATTTCATCAGTTCACACTTTTCATAGTGATCCATATCATTTTGTATTTACTTCAGGCTATGAGCCTTTCAAGGATAGCGAGTCTTGGAAATGAGCCCTTGTAATATTCTATATTCAAATATATTATATTATGAGCTATCGCTCATCATGGTTTTTTCCATTTTGGGTTTTCCACATAAAAACAGTGGTGTTCATGTGTGTTGATGTATTGTCTTGATTCCTTGCTTTCTCTTGTTGATTATGTCAGATTTGTGGTAATGTTTAGATGAATTTTATGTGAATGGTTTTATGGAATACTGATTCACCCCCCTTCTTAGTATTCCATATGTTCAATAGCTACATCCTCATATTGTACATGAAGCACACCGTACACAATAAAGAAGGAATAAATATGTTCTTTTGGAGATATTTTCTATCACCCCTAAATTTGGGGAGGTTCTTACAAGAACCCTTAGGTAGATCATTCAAATTAGCTCCCAAATTTAATGGACCAGTAGTAAATCCCCATGAAATTGGTGGTTGAATATCAATGTTACACTGAAAATTAGCGACTACA
>VDFB02358134.1:75191210-75319271 GCA_007258455.2 Sequoia sempervirens
GAGAGGGAGAGAGTGGGAGAGAGTCGGAGTGACTTGAGAGAGAGAGAGAGAGGGAGGGAGTGGGAGAGATATAGAGGGTAGAGGATAAAGGGTATAAGTGTTACGAGTAGAGAGTAAAGGGGAGAGAAATAGAATTAAGGTTTAGGGTGTAGGGTATAAGGGTTAAGGGTAGAGGGTAGAGAGATAGAATTATGGTATAAGGGTAGAGGGTATAGACAAAGAAAGAGAAAATAAATCCATAAAAAAACCAACTTTCTCATAATGCGAGTGTGTTTTGAAGAAGTAGAGATATGACCATTTTGAGCAAGAAATAACAGCTCATGTTATAATGCAAGCACATTCTGGATTGCTATAAAAATGGTAAAAAAACTCAATATACCCATGATCTCAGCCCAAATTCTTCATATTCTCCTGGTTCTACACATGCTCTGACAAAAAGTACCTTTTTGATGATGTTGCATGAAGTGTACATGCATATTTTTCACATCCCACCACATTTTTCATGATCTTTCCACCACCTTTGCATTAAATAGAAGATTTTTCGTGTTGAAAGGCATATAATATCAATTCAAGTTTGAATTCCAGTGAAAACTGATATACAATTGAAGTTTGGAAGGGAACAAGCTTTTGAAAAATTAAAATTGTTGAGGAGTTTGAAGAAAGAAGAAGTAAAGGCCACATAATTGGGTAGAACTCCTCCATTTGAAACTTAGGGTCTGCAGGTATGTGAATTACTTACAAATTTTCTTTCATTATATTATGGCTTGCTTTCATTTTTGTTATTTTGTATATTCCATGTTGATTATTGTTTGTTTGTCATTACAACCTTAGGTTGTCAATGAACATTTTAAATTACACAATTCTATACACTTGCCAATTACATTTTTAAACCACACCTCTTTGAAGCAGTTTTTTATTTAACAATTGAATTACCTTGTCTATGCTTCCAAAGCTTTCATTGAGGTATTCTATCAAGCAATTATACCAACCAACTAATTGCCTTGTCTATGCTACCAAATTTTCCATACATGTATCTAAAAAATTGGAATATACTCCTCCCACATTGATAGCACCAATGTAAACTATTTTGGTTTTCATCTCTATTTATAAATTACCTCATCAGTAGAGCTACCTCATCACCTATTTTGTGATATATTTTAAATTTTTCCTTGATTAGTCTACCTACAAGGGATTCTAACCCTTCTCTCCACTGTTTCAAGACTTTTTATTCAATGATAAGTTAGAAAAATGGGGAAAGGTGCAGCCTATCTTGTGAAGCATCTACCAAAAACAACAAACCATCAAGGGTTCTTTTGACCCTAAACACAACTTGAGAAGATCAATTGAAAATTCACCAAAAACTCATTTCAACTCTCAACAAAAAGCCTTCATTTTCACTTCATTGCTATAAAAGCATCAAATCATCAAACTTTTCTCCAAACCTTTATCAAACTCAAAAAAATCTCAACCATCATCATTCTAATAGGAACAAAGAAAAACCCTGATTAGGAAACTCTAAATCCATCCATTCATTCAACATGCACCAATTTACTATTCAAAGCAGCTTGCTCCACAAGGAAAAATGACAAAAAACCAACCATTCATGCTTCTAATATTTTACCAAACTTCCAAGACATTGTAATAATCATACTTTAAATTGAACTAAGCCAAATACATTGTGAGAAAACTTTGAAACATTCAATCTTGATCAACATGCACCATGGTTCCACATTACTGAAAACACCAAAACAACAAATTTTCTTTATAAACTTTGTCCAAGCATTAAGACATATCTACAAACATCACTTAGATAGATTAAAACCAAAATCCATCACTCAAATCACTATTTGTACATAATTACTCTTTCTACCAATCAAGACACCAGATTCCTAATAGGTTTCCAAACCCCTAAATCAAGTGTTTCTCTTAACCCACCTTCAACCTTTAAAACTAAAAGCATATATTCAGGAACCTTTTTCAACCTTTTTTAACATAGTTTAACAAAAAGGTATGTTACTTTGGAAAATATATCAACAAAAATGACTATCCCATGGTAGAATGCACCAAATTAGGTCAATTTTGTGAACCAACTATCAACAAAACAACTCCAAACCATTAAATAACATTTGGAAACATTGATACAGGGTTCAAAACTTTGATTTCACCAACTTTGAGAGATACAAAGACTCAATAATGCACTATATTGTAAAACCCTCATTCTAGGTCATCATTATCTAGATATTGTTGTGCCCTCGACACACACGTCCCATTTCGAATGGGGACCCTCTTTTGTTTTGCCTTGTCGGGTTATTTTGTCACTGCCTCGTTTTGTGTGCCCCACTTTTGCTGTCTCGAGTGGTCAATGTTGCTTCAAAGTCTCATCATAAGTTGACCGTACCTTCCCCTTTTAATTTTGTCAAGTTTTGGTGCCTCACGGAGTCCCTTGGCAGTTTTCCCTTGCCAACGGCCCCGGGCCCTATCGGGCCTGGCCATTTGGGTTTCCCTTGCCGGGTTTTCCCATTGCACCCATCGTTCCCAATGGTGCTTAGCTCGCATCGTCTCGGGCCCCAGGTTTCGAACCCCCATTCTCTGTCTGCTATGTCCATGGAAATCTTGATGCCTGTCTAACCCTCCGGACCCAGAACTCCGAAGTTCCTCCCCCAGGGTTCCGTGAGTGTTTCGTCGTTCCTCACGATGAACCACTGGCGGAGTTCCGCCTTTCAGGCCTCGACCTCCCCTTTGCCACCGGTGATTCCTGAGTTGAACTTATCAAGCGGCTGCCATCCTGTACCTTCCCGGTCTCCGGACCCCGTGTCTCCCACCGCCGTCGGTGAATTCAAATTCACCAACTTCCTTGCTTGTTGTACCTGCATTCAATGAGGCCATTAATGGTGATTGTGGTATAAATAGAAGATTCATTCCTATGATTTTTGCTTGTCAGTGCTGTAGAGAGTGATCAAAGAACTTATTGGGGGAGCCCACTATCTTTGAGACCTTCATGCTCATTGCCCTCACCATCACCTCATCGATCGTGAGTGGATCCCACACCTCCCCGCATCGAGTGTTCGAGGTAGGTCCTCCGTTCACCCTCTCAAACATTTTTTTAGTGATTTCTAGGGATTAAAATGAATAATAACCATCAAAACAACATGTGAAGGATAAAATATGGCATCACGAACAAAACCCATAGCCCCAAAAATTGAGTAAACCAACATAGCATCCCCATGACCAACTTTGAGCTTTATCTCCACGTGGTCATTCTTCACAGCAGAATTCATGACCCTCGGGCCTGGACGCTCCCTTTTCTGGTGAAGACTTAGCAAAAGAAGATGTCGAAATAGCTTTTGGCTCTCTCGGGCCTGGGTGCCCAGGATTCCACCCCTCGTTCTCCATCGGGGAGACATTCATCTATCACCAAGACCTCATCGCGAGCTCCCTTTGTCTTGGCGATGCCTTCGCTTTTGGTGAGACCCCCCTAGTTGTCGCTAAGACTTCTCCCCAAATTAGAATCTTACGCTGAAGGCTCCCTCTTTCAGCATAACTTTGCCCAGTCGGCAAGACATCTCCCCACCTAAAGTTTTTCCTACCGACATGCTCGATCGGCAAGACATTCAGATGTCACCGAGAAATCTCACCAATGATCAACCTCCCACCGATGAACTTTCTTCCTGATGGTCACCGGGGCCTTTGTCTTTCAATGTGAATTCTTGGCGAGAGCGCTTTATTCTCCCAAGCTCTTACATCACCATGACTTCACCCGGTCGGTGAGACCTCTCCCCGACTTAGAATCTTATGCTGAGGGCTCCCTCTGTGTTGTCCTGGGACCCATCATCTTCGACAAGACATGACACCTTCACCAGGACATCACCATGATATCAATTTCTTTTGGCGAGGGCCTGACATCCTTCTGCCACCCGAGTCCCGGGCTTCCTTTCGCCATTTGGAAAATTATGTTGAACCTTGAACGACCTTGACCGTGTCGAGCTTCGCCCTCTAGAACTCTGTCCCATGACTATCACTTCAAAAAGAAAATCCTCCCTAGCCTTCCGACTGTTGGGCTCTAGCTTTCCAATTTCCATGAACATGTGATGAGAAAATCCAATGGCCAACGCCCACTCCGGGCCCGGTTCACATCTTGGCAGTTGGTAAGACATTCAAATCTCACCAAGACATCTTCCCGCCACACAAACTCCTGCCAACATGCTTATTCGGCAAGACATTCATAGGTCGCCCAGACCTGTTGATGAAAATGCGAACCTCTCTATAGTGAGCATCAAAATATTTCATCCAACCATAACACCAGGTCTGATCCACCGAGCCACCCTTTCCGGACTTCCGCCCAATGATAGTCATTCCGAATGGCGAAGGATGAATGGCCTCCCATCAACTAAGACCCGAGCACTCAAGCTGAAAATTGTAATCTCTCGACTGCCCTACAACCCGCCGGACCTCGGACCCCAGAGTTCCATCTCCAGAATTCTATTTCTGATCTTTCACTCCCAAACAACCATCTCCTGACAACTTTCAGACCTGGTACCCCCGGATGCTCCTAAACTAATCCAAATGAGCCCAATTCAAAATCTGAGCTCAACCCACATGCTTAATCTTGGTCTTCTTCATTGCAAACCTTTTAAATTATTGACATTCGACCAAAGATAATCTTTGGGAGCCCTTTGCCCTATTTTCCTCTCCAAATGGAATTCCTGCTAGGGAAGTTCGGCCTTCCAGGCCCGAACTGTCCCAAAGCCCTCAACCAAAAGACCAATGACATCGAGAGATAAAGTATCATATTATGCTTGATAGATTACTTAAAATGGATTTCTTCTTTGGGATTTCTACTAACATGAATGTTTTCATGGTCGATTGCACTAACTACGCCTTTCCTTGTAGAATATATGGAATCGGGTGTGGGACCTTGGCTACTATGACACCCAAGTAAGTGAAAAATCTTGAGTCTTCTCCAGTGACCACTGTGGTCCAAAACCCATTGTAGGCATCAGTGCTTACCTAGTCAAGCAAAATGATAAAGGAGAAAAGGCATATTGAAAGAAATATCAAAATGAAGGAAAAAGGAATTCTAGAAAAATAAATGACCGTATGGGTGTGCGGGTAACTCTACTAGGGCTATGGATGCCTAGTTGGTAGTAGAGAAATATTTGTGGGATTGCAACGACAACTCCATCGTGGCTATGGACACTTGATTGGAAGCAGAGCAATGTCCAAGTTACTTTTAGTGTTGGACAATTTATGTAGCTTGCTCAGTTGAATCAGCGGCCCTTGGTCAGTAGCCCGCAGAAAGGAATGAACTCACTACACACACTTTTTGAGATGTTCCATAGACCGACCCAATTAAGGATCCCATTCTCCCAGATTCACCTTTGGAAGCCGCTCCTAGTCTATGAAACTAGAGATTCTGAGTCTTGAATGAATATTTACCCTTAGAATGCTCGGGAGCGTTCCCTAGAGGAGTCGCCATTTGTTGTGCCCTCGACACACATGCCCCGTTTCGAATGGGGACCCTCTTTTCTTTCACCTTGTCGGGTCATTTTATCACTACCTCATTTTTTGTGCCCCACTTGTGGTGTCCCGGGTGGTCAGTGTTTCTTCAAAGTCTCATCATAAGTTAACTGTACCTTCCCCTTTTAATTTTGTCAAGTTCTAGTGCCTCACGGAGTCTCTCTGGTAGTTTTCCCTTGCCAACGGCCCCAAGCCCTGTCGAGCCTAGCCGTTCGGGTTTCCCTTGCCGGGTTTCCCCATTGCACCCACCATTCCCAATGGTGCTTGGCTCACATCCTCTTGGACACCGGGTTCTAGACCCCCATTCTTCGTCTGCTATGTCTGTGGAAATCTTGACACCTGTCCGACCCTCCGGCCCTGGAACTCCGGAGTTCCATCCCGGGGGTTTTGTGAGTGTTTTGTCATTCCTCACAGTGAACCTCTGGCAGAGTTCCACCTTCTAGGCCTCGACCTCCCCTTTTCCTCTAGTGATTCCTGAGTTCAACTTATCAAGCGGCCGCCATCCTACACCTTCCCGGACTCCAGACCCTGGGTCTCTCGCTGTCGTCGATGAATTCAAATTCACCAACTTCCTTGCTCATCATACCTGCATTCAATGAGGCCATTAATAACAATTGGGGTATAAATAGAAGGTTAATTCCTATCATTTTTCACTTATCAGTGTTGTAGAGAGTGATCAGAGAACTTACTAGGGGATCCCACCATCTTTGAGACCTTCACGCTCATTGCCCTCACCATCACCTCATCGATCGTGAGTGGATTCCACACCTCCCCACATTGAGTGTTCAAGGTAGGTCCTCTGTTCACCCTCCCGAACATTGTTTTCATAATTTCTAGGGATTAAAATCAATAATAACCATCAAAACAACATGTGAATGATAAAATACGACATCACGAACAAAACCCATATCCTCAAAAATTGAGTAAACCAACATAGCATCCCCATGACCAACTCGGAGCTTTATCTCCACGTGGCCGTTCTTTGCAGGGGCATTCATGACTGTTGGGCCTAGACACTCCCTTTGCCAGCAAAGACCTAGTAAAACAAGATGTCGAAATGACTTCTGGCTCTCTCGGGCCTAGGTGCCCAAGATTTTGCCCCTCATTCTCTGTTAGGGAGACATTCATCTGTTGCCAAGACCTCATCGTGAGGTCCCTTTTTCTTGGAGATGCCTCCACTTTTGGCGAGACCCCCTAGCTATCACCAAGACATCTCCCCGACTTAGAATCTTACGCCGAAGGCCCCCTCTCTCAGCATAACTTTGCCCGGTTAACAAGACATCTCCCCACCTAAACGTTTTCCTGCTGACATGCTCTGTCAGCAAGACATTCAGATGTCGCCTACATATCTTGCCAAAGATCAACCTCCCACCGATGAAATTTCTTCCTGACGGTCACCATGGACTTTTCCTTTTGGTGTGACTTCTTGGCGAGAGCACTTTGTTCTCCTGAGCTCTTCCATCACCATGACTTCTCTCGGTCGGCGAGACCTCTCCCCGACTTAGAATCTTATGCTGAGGGCTCCCTCTATGCTGTCCTGGGACCCATCATCTTTGGCAAGACATGACGCCTTCGCCAGGACATCACGACGATATCAATTTCTTTTGGCGAGTGCCTGACATCCTTCTGCCACCCGGGTCCTGGGCTTCCTTTCACCATTTGGAAAATTCTGTTGAACCTTGAATGACCTTGACCATACTGGGCTCCAACCTTTGGAATTTTGTCCCATGACTACCATTTCAAAAAGAAAATCCTCCCAGCCTTCTGACCGTCGGGCTCTGACTTTCCCATTGCTGTGAACATGTGATGAGAAAATCCAATAGTCGATGCCCGCTCTAGGCCTGGTCCGCATCTTGGCAGTCATCAAGACATTCTGATCTCACTAGGACATCTTCCTACCGCACAAACTTCTACCAACATGCTTAGTTGGTGAGACATTCATAGGTCCCCTAGATCTCTTGATGAAAATGTGAATCTCTCACCGGTGAGCATCAAAATCTTTCGTCCAACCATAACACTGGGTCCGATTTGCTGAGCCGCCCTTTCTGGACTTCTGCCCAATGATAGTCATTCCGAACGGCAAAGGATGAATGACCTCCTGTCAAGTAAGACCCAAGCACTCAAGATAAAAATTGTAATCTCCTGACTGCCCTGTAACCCACCGGACCTCAGACCCTGGAGTTCTGTCTCCGGAATTCCATTTCTGATCTTCCATTCCCAAACAACCATCTCCTGACAGCTTTCTGACGTGGTACCCCCAGATGCTCCTAAACTAATCCAAATGAGCCCAATTCATAATTTGACCTCAACCCACATGCTTAATCTTGGTCTTCTTCATTGTGAACCTTTTAAATTATTGAAATTCAAACAAAGAGAATCTTTAGGAGCCCTCTGCCCTATTTTCTTCTCCAAATGGCATTCCTACCAGGGAAGTTCGGCCTTCCAGGCTCGGACTATCCCAAAGCCCTCAACCAAAAGACTGATAATATCGAGAGATAAAGTATCATGTTATGCTTGATAGATTACTTAAAATGGATTTCATCTTTGGTATTTCAACTAACATTAAATTTTTCATGGTCAATTGCACTAACTATGCCTTTGCTTGCAGAATATATGGAATCGGGTGCGGGACCTTCAGGGAGACCCGTCGAAAAGGACAAAGGAAAGAAGTCAGGAAAAGCTCCTCAAGGGAAAGAAGACAAGGACCAAGTGAAATACTAGTTTCAGGGTGAGCCTCTGCACTCAAAGATTACCATAGATTGGAAGGAGATCACAGATATGAATATCAGCCATGTCGATATTGACGAATTCACGCAAAGGGTTAGGATCAATCCCACTACCAAGAATGCAAGATTGATAAGACAAAGAAGAATCACAAAGGCTGCTGGATTCCCTCCAGCCCTCATGGCCCCCGAGTTGGTCATAGCTTGTTGGGAGGCGTATCACCCCAACACAAGGACAATTATTGACAAAGAGGGCAACATTCTCACCGACATGTCGGCTGAAGGAATCATGGATACTTTCCACATCCCCACTTTCCAAGAGATGGAAGTCCCCACCATAGTAGAATGTGAGGCAACATGGGGTGATATTCAGGTGAGCTGTAAACGGTCAATAAACTAGCATTGGCTTAAAGAAAAGTGGAGCAGTGCTACGAAGGTTCCTTACAAGCTCTTCCATAGTGATTTCCATGAATATTACCATGAATTAGTCACAATGCTAAGCAGAGTTATGGGTCTTCCTATGACAGCCTTCTTCCAAGAATGGATGGTGTACTTCATTGAGAAAATTCTTCGAGGGAATGAGGATGTCACCACAAAGACTTCATTCTACTGGGGAGGAATAATAAGCAACTGCTTCCATAAGCAGTTTGCCAATGTAAAGAAAAGCTCCAAGTTCTATATGCCTTCCTATCTCATCTATTCCTTGGCAGATCAAAGGAAATACAATGGGTTGTTTGTAGCACCCGATCAGGAGCAGGGTCAGAAAATCATGGCCTATGATAGGTACCCACAGATCTAGTACCGAAACTTCAGGAGGGAATATTGTAGAGTGAATGACGCCTTCATTGGCCATATTATCAGAGTGATTGTCAGGAACTTCGAGAGGAGGGTCTCCCACAGTGCTAGGGAATTTTTGAAGCAGTATGCCTTTGTCTTCATTCAATACCTGAAGTTCACATACATCCATGCCCAGGACTTCACTGAAAGATGAAATAGGTTGCCTCGATACCCCAACGATTGAATCATCCTATTGGAGCTTTCTTGGCAGCTCCAACACATACAGGCAATCTTCAGCAACAAGCACATAGTGGGGATCTCTTATCCCATGACTCTTGGCCAGGGCATGTACCAACTACAAACCTCCCAGTGTGTTGGTAACTCAGAGAAGGAATTGAAAGATTTCCATTTTCACCTACATACGGCTCACCCACAGATGGACCCATATGGACACATAAGGAGGGCATTGGGACTAGGGTTCGCTCATCTCCACCACATTGAAGACTTTTGGGGGGATTGTCAAGATGATAAAGAGGTACGTGAAAGGCACTATATGCGAATGACTACACATTTTATAAGGAAGATGCAACCATTTCCTATTCATAACCAGGTCAAGGAGGACGAGAGCACCATAATGGACCCCAGATACCCTATGGTGGCCAATTTACCAATACCAATGATTGATTAGGATGAGCAGGAGGTTGACGACCTTGATATCATAACCAAGCCAATCTTGGCTTGCACCAAGGAGTGGGTTGATGGGCAAGTAGCCCAATTGAAATAGTAAGAAATAGTCTTGACTTATGAAGGGCTCAAAAGTGAGCCCAGTGCCACAGGAGATGCCGCTGCCACCACTTCAACCAGCGAGACCTCCAAGTCTCCTCCGGTCACCAGATCCAAGAATAGAAAGGAGATAGAAATAGAACAATCTCCTGACCCCAAGGTCTATGCAAGGAAAGAAATGGGAGGCTCACCCTCCAAAAGGGTCAAATAAACGGGGAGTACCGCAGAACAACCCTCAACCCAAGAGGAGAAATAAAAGAGTATGGATCAATTGGAGCCCCTCTTGGCTCTCCCTGCCCCTGCCGTTGCACCACCTACCTCCCTAGCTATGACTGCCACATCTCTGCCAGCAGTGGACATTTCTATCCATCTTGCCCCTTCGCCTCCGACTGAGTCTATAATAATTGTTGACTCTTCCTCTACCATAACTACTCCCCCTTCTTATGCTGCCATGTCACCAACCACATCACTCCCTCTAGCAATAGTAACAACACTTATTCCCACTTCCACCATGCCTGAGACTCTCTCGAGACATATGTAGAATCTTCCCCCTGAGCTCTTCCAAATCCTAATGGATCCCACTCTTCAAGCAGTCCTTGCACAAGTCCTCGCTACTGCTCAACCTTCACAACTGCTGACAGGGCCATCGGCTATAGAAGCTACCATGCTAATCTCTAAGGAGTGGGAGGAGCGAGAGCAAGAAGCCTCGAAGCCCTTTGAGGAGGAAGCCGATGAATACCACAAACACCTAGAGTACGAACATCGAACCATTGATAGGGTGGCTTATGAGGAGGGAACAAACTCTTTCGAGAGTAGAGACGAGGTGGATGGTAGTGGTAGGGCCATTGTATGAACCATCGATGATGATCTTGAGGAGGAGCTAGCCCGGTAGCTAAAGGACACCGAAACAGAGGCAAAAAGGTCACCCCTTAAAGAAGGAGGGCACTCACCAGAAGATAGTCTAAGAGAAGATTTACCTAAGAGTGGAACTCGAGTTGTCAAGAGCCTTGAATTCGAGTAGTCCAAGGAACCTATGCACAAAGTTGAGCGTGTTGAAGAAGAGATAGTAGGGGAAGAAAGTTCCCTACAACAACTGTCTGCCAAGCTTCCTATCAAGCGCCTCGTGTTCCTCCAAGACTCTGATGAAGAAGACGGGGATGCAACCAAAAGGGGAGGGAGGACCTCAGAAGATAAAGAAACAAAGGCTTTGATCGAGAGGGGCGAGGGTGACCATGATTCACCTAAGGGAAATTCTGTCATGCCTGGGTGGTTAGAAAAGCAGCTCGAAAAGAAAACTCTCGTACTAAAGGACCCAAGGGAAAAACTAAAAGCCCTCTTAGCCTGATCTTAGATTACAACGAAGAAGGAAAAATAGCTTAAGGTCCAATCCAAGGTAACTATAGATGCCTCTGGATCTCGGGTCGTGCAAATAGCAATGCCTGTGGTGGGTCAGGAAGGGACAACTTACAACATCTCCACCATGGATCTGGGGACAACCACCAGAGAACAAAAGGTAGGGCACCTTGAAGAGTCAGTGGCCACGGTGGTACATTTGATAAGGTAGGACAAGATTTCAAAAGATGAGCTTAAAGCACAGGTGGCCACCCTAACAAAATACATACAACAATGGTCATCGGTGGATGACTTGCCTACCACATCTACAGCCACGCCCCAGTTGCTATCCACGGAGAAAATTGATAAAATGGAAAGACGGAAGAACTTGGAGAAGACTACAGAAAGCTGGTTCTGACAGGTCTTATACGTTGGAAACATGGGAATTGGCCGGGCTATTTGGACAGCCAACAAGTTCTTGGACCTGCAGCAATCTCTGGGGGGTATGAGGAAGCTCTGCACTGACTTCCCTACGGCATACAACTCCACCTTTCCAAAGATCGAGGCTATCCTTCAATTTCCAGAAGCCACGTGGGAAAAGGAGCTTGTCTTTAAAAGGGACAATCACTGGCTGATGGATGTATGGCAGCGAGACTTTGGCAATAGGAAGGAAAGGTTGGAGCAAATAATGAGCAAGCTGGATCCAGATATAGAATGGATAAAGGAAATTAGGGCAGAATGCGCCCATTATCTAAAGATGATATAATATGATATGCCTGCAGTGCAGATGGACTCGGAGAAGGTGAAGCCTTACTTCCACAAAAGGATGGAAGACGTGATGTCAAGTGAAATAATGATGGATTTCATGAGTTTTGTTGTCTGTGCCTTCAATCAATCATAACTCTTCAGGGACCAGGGCGCCAAGTATGATGAGGACTAGAAAAGGCTAGAGGATAATGTGAAAGAGTGGAGCTACCAGGTGCTACGGTATGAGATCATTGAAGTGGACAAGCTCTAGGCGGTCATCCTCAAGTTCATAGAATATGCAGCATCCAAGAAGTAGGAGGACAACCCTGTTGATGATAAAGAGCTTCCCAAAGAGTAGCAATAGTAAAACAACAATCAGCAAAGGACGAAAATACTACAGTGCCGTCACTAGAGGACAAAATAGGGAAAAGGAAAAAATGTGATTTTAAATTGTGATATATTGGGGGTTGGTGAAACCCTGTTTTGTAATGAATCTTGGCCACACAATGAGAATTAATCTTGGGAATTCATTTGATCTTTGGGACACTATAAATAGAGCTCTTCTCTCATTTGCAAAGAGAGTTGAGTTGTTGTAAAGACATGCTGCATAAATTTATAAGGAAAAGACATTGACTTGGTGCATTTTCTGAGTTTCTCACATGTTGCTTGATTCAATCTCCATTGTTAGATGTTTAACTTAGGTTTTATCACTTTTCTAGTTAGCTATTTTCTTGCTTTGGTAGATTTTAGGAATGTTGTCCTATGATCATGAAAATTCCTATTGTGTAGATGACTTCTTAGTCCATACTTTTTGTTGTTTGTTGATGGTAGATAGCTGTGTAAAGTTAGTCTGGGCTTGAATTCAAAGCTGCTCCAAAACTTTTATCTTTGTTCATGCATGCACATGGTGAATGAAAGATGAAACATTTGCAGACCTTAGAAGATAGCACAAATTCCATGAGACTATGAGATCTCTGGTTAAGTGAAATATTGTTTCCAAGAAGTTGTCTGTTGCAGGAACTCCATTATCACTATTCACGGTTAGTTGCAGGTCTAGGAACTTTCTCTCTTCCCTACCCTTTTTTCATTTTATTTAAGAAGTAACCTATATGAAGGTTCATTGCACATTGTAAAGTTAAATCCAATGATAAAAATGGAGTTCATAGCTGCTGTTTGAACCTACAGCTAATGCATAATAACTCTCCCATCTTAAGAACTTTGTTTCAAGATCCAACTTCCCCACTTTGTAATTCATCCGTAAGTCCACCTTGTGATTCCAGCAAATCACATCAAACAACTGAGATATTCCAAGCACTGTCAAGACCTGACATTAGAGACCTTGGGATAGTATTTTACAATCTGATTGTGGAAGATTGTCTTTCAAGAGAGGCAGTGCACCTACGCACTACCTGTGTTGAGAAGTGCATAAAAAACACATCAACAGATATGACAGGGGTTTATAGGAAATATACCTTCCCAACCTTATTTTACTTAACCTCTACTTCAAACATCTCACAAATGATCTACAGAAATTGTAGAAACCAACTGTCAACCATATTTTAAGCATCTACAAAAAATTCCAATATGGAGCCATCATTTTCCATGGTAAAACTCAAAAATTCTAAGCCTTATAACCCCAACCACATTCCTAACTTCTCCATAGCCAACCAAGGCTTCTAACATCTTGATTTTAGTCTACACAAACTCAAAAGAACAAGAAATACCACTGCCCCCAAAGTTTACATACATTTCCCTCTCAAACCTCACCATTTCACTCAAAAATGCATATTTTCATCACTAGGACATCATGCGAAAATGCTCAAACAAATTTCCCTACTCCTGGGACTCATTCAAACATCTATCCCTAACATTTTAGACCTATCCCACCTAGTTACATAAATTATACAAGGTGGGATAGGTTTTATTTCATTGTGGGAAACTACAAACCCTTAAAACAAACACTATTTGAAATGACAACTTTTCATATTTTACAAAAGTTTGCAATTTTTAACTCTCTAACCTCCTACAAGATGATTGTAAGTATTTTTTGTGAAGCCTTGAATGGCATATATTTCATTTATTTTAATGGATATATTTTTGAGGAACTAATATTCGTCTCATTACCATGCTACATGTAAAATTATCATCCATGCCGAAGAAAGAAACGAGAAAAAAAATAACAGATGAAGATTATGAAACCTTCAAAGAAAAGGAGAGAGAATGGTTGAGGGAATATCATGAAAAGAATAAATTGGATACAATTGACAAAAACAAGCCAATTTAAGAGGAACCTCAACCGTAAAAAAGAGAACAAATATTGGCAGCACAAAGGACATGAATATGAAAGCATCATGGTAGGACAAATTTGGGTACCATAGTTGGAGACACACCCTCTACCACAAGTGAATACGAAGGGATACCATTAATCACAAGAGAATATGGAGGGACACCATCTACCACAAGTGAATATGGAGGGACACCATCTACCACAAGTGAATATGGTTGGACACCATCCACCACATCTCAAGTTGAGAGTACATCATCACTCAAATTTGACGAAGAAGGTATGCATTCTACTCCACCCTCAATGAAAGGTACACAATCTACCCCACCTCAATTAAATATTGATGAAATTGCTAATTTTGATATGTATGTACCTTGGAGAACACCACCTAGAATTTTGCGTAGAAAGCCAAAGTATTTGATTAATATTGATGAGGACATTTTGTAGCACATGAAAGGTAAGATTCCAACACGCACTTGTAGAAGACATGCTGATAAGATTTGGAAATTATTTTTTGAAAGGATAAATGAGACTGCAAGATGTCAACTATTTGTTGAAATGATGTGGGGTTTAAAGTATAGAAACATCACAAAGACTCTTGGGTTGAGAACATCAAATGTATCAAGTGAAAAAACTATTGTGATGATTCTAATGGATGTTTATGAGAGTGTGGATAAGACCTCACACTCAAAGGATGGTAATGTTACCCGACGTGTCATTCCATTGACTTTGGTAAGCTATCAAACAAAGAGAGCTCATCTCATTAGAAATATGAGTGAAAAAATGAGAATTAGTTAAAATTTTTTATCAAAAGCCATTCAAAGGTAGCAAAGAATTGAGGGCACCGATTCAAATGAATTATGGGCATTCTCAAGGAGACTACCACAAAAAGATAAAAAAATTGTTGAAGCATTGAGAACACTAATTGAAGAGTATTGGAAGAATAACACAAGGCCATCTCCAAATCAAAGGAATTTCATAAGAAGGAGAATCAGTAGTTAGAACTCTGAGCCACATCCAAAGCATTTTTGGATACAACTCAAACCCAATTTTTTCATAAATTTCAAATGATTATCCTTAAATTATTATTTGTCTAAGATTTTTTGAAATGCTTAAAAATTTTGATGTCAAGATAAATCACACATGCACTACTTGTTGTAGACTACACATCGAATTCTCTAACCATTATGATGTCTATCATTCTATATGTTTAGATCTACATACTAATGATGTTTTGCAGGATTGTGGCATAGAAGCCCCACCAAAATATTAAAGAGATTTCTTATAAAAAAAATTATGTAGAATAGAGGATGGAAAAATATTCTATAAGACAACATGCTTGGATGGTTCATGTGAGCGTTGTGGTGGCTTGCAATGAATTTTAGTATGCCAACATATGGAAAGCACATATGAGGTGGGACAAAAACTAGTAGAGTTTAGGTAGTATAAATTAATGACATACATTAACAAAAGATGGGTCTCAAGAAAAAATGTGTGATTTGGCTATTTAGAAGATTCTAGTGTATTTTTTTATGTCCATGTTTTGTGACAATATAGTGTGTGAGTATGCAAAACATACCCATAGAGACCGATGGCTAGACACACAATTCAAGCTATGCAAGGGAACCTTTCCAATTGGTAGCATAGTATCAATGGTTGAATTTGTAGAGAACTACACTCTATAGCCATAGCATTAGGTGTAGTCACAATAATACAAGTCCACATAGATTTCCATATTTGTGCACATAGCATTCATTCATGTAGTTGATAGTATAGAGGACCAAAGGAAGGTATTGAGGGAGTATCACTTTTATACTAGTGATGATCACACACATTTTCTAGAGTTCATGTAAGGTTGCTTCTAGATGTTCTATAATGTTTTGGCTCAGAGGGGCATAGCATACGGTTGACATATAATATGGTCGTATAATTGTGCAACATAGTTCAAGAACTCATTCATGTTCTACTAGTTGTGTAGGATGCATCTCACTACAAGTGTTCAACATAATTGGAACTTTTGTGAGGTCGAGCATGGAAAGGGGGAGCATGATGGTGCATGAGCATGCTTGAAATAAAATTATCATGAGAAGAGTTAAGGTATAAAGGGGCATGTGTAGGATCATCATGGAAAAAACAGGCCCTTAAGTGGCAAAACATTCAGAAAAATCAGAGTTAGGAAACTTGACATAAAAATTTGAATAAGTTATCTATATTATTTAGAAAATATGTAAGAATAGAATCTGTAGCAAATTGAATGTAGTTTCTAAACTACTTAGTTTATTTTTTATTTTTTAAAATCTATTTGGTGAAAATTTCAAATTTCAATGCAATAGTACTTACATTTCAGGGAAAAAATAAGTAGGTGTCTGTCTGACCACCCTAACCACAATAAAATCATAAAAAAAATTTATAATATTTTAGGAATAAGTAGAGGACTCATGTTCGAATGTGATACATATTTTTTTGTAATTTTTTTCCAAGTAAATAATTAATTATGATTTTTTTATTACAACTTTAATAAAATATAAAACTTGTATGTCTGACCACCTTAACTTGGTAAAAAATTCATGAAATTCAATTTTAATTTTTTTACTCCTATAGTATGTGAAGCATAGAATGTGATGCATGTTTTGGATTCTAAAAATGTGATACCATTTGAAAGCTATAGATGCTTCTCAATCAGCCTATCAATCAAGACTTTAGTCGTAATTCAAAAATAAAATGAATAATAATTATTTATTAAATTCAAAGTAAAACATAATTTATATTGGTGGAAAGCTGAAAATATCCTTTAAAAACCCTTTCTATTTCATCAATTTTGGGTAAAAAAAAAGTTGTCAGCCATATACTGTACAAATACCCATCATGATGTTGCACATACCCAAAGATAGTGCAAAGTTGACAAATGTAAGATCAATCGTCAAGTGGTGTAATGATTCGATGGGTCAAGGTAATGAAGGTACATCTTCAGTTCATATATTTTTTTGGTTGGTGGGTGATACTAACATTGCACCATATGAGGATTGTTGTACACTAATAGGATCGAGTGAGCTACACTCTTTCCTTAGCTCAAATGCAGGTTCATAGAGTATTGATACAAGAAATATGGCATGATTTTTTTCTTCATGTACAATGCAATCCTAGAATGACTATGAGTCAAGGGAGTGGGTTCACAAATGGCTGACAAGTTATATTAGCCCACTTCAAACGTATCACCCTCCGATGGCATTGGAACTAACACAGATGGAATCATCGATCGACTTTGACCATGTATTAGATCTAGTTAAACCAGGTAATATATCTACTTGCTTAGTTTTTGAAATTCCATATTGTTATCTTACTTTGTACTACATTTGTAATGTTGACTAATTTCAAGAGATTTGTTGCACATATCAATGCAGGTCATGTTTATGCAATTGATGAAGAAAACAATAAGGGAATGAACTATTACTTGTGTCATTGTGTTGAGGCCAAAAAGAAATTGGAGGCCCCAACTATAGATGGAGAAAACACTGAATACCCTATAGGCTCAATTGTTCTCACTAGAATGTGGCTTAGAAGGTACCCACATAAGAGTGTTAAACATTGGTTGTTTCAAGACTTTGACACACATCATAAGATTCTTCATTACTCGAACTTTGTCATGGAATCCAATGTTCATTTGACCAAATATGGAGGTAGACCTTTGAACAAAACCTTTTGGAAGGTCCGCGAGTTTGACCATAAGGCAATACTTGACACAATAAAGAGTAGAGCTGACACAGATGGTTCATTGGATTAATTTGTAAGTATATGCACACTGGTTCTTATTAATTTATACTAGTGTGCACATTAATTTTTTTGATGCCAATGCTATCATCATCTTTTACTTTGCCTATTTGTAAGTAACTTTCTAAACATTGATTGGTGTCCCCTTGTAGAAAATGTAGATTTATGAGCCATCCAAGATAATCTTTGCTAGAAAAGCAATACAACATCCTTATTTTGATGATCTTGACAAATCTCAATTATGATTTAAAGCCATTAAAAAAGTGCATGTGAAGCTTGGTAAGTTAATTTCAAGTTATTCATTTTAACTTAACCTTATCATGAGCACCTATGATGTAGACATTATAAGGGAATCCCAAATTTCAAGTTATTCTATTCATAATAGGTGTTGTGTGCAATAGGTATCTTGGAACTCCTAGTGAAGATGTATGACCAAGAGTGACTAAGTTGAGAGACTGACATGCCTGTATGTAAGTGCCTTCCATCTATTTTCATTTCATTTCTATTTTGGAATCTCTTTCTTTTTCTTCTTTTACTTTGCATATCTTTAAGTAACCTACTAAACATTGATTGGTGTCCCCTTGCAGAAAATGTAGATTTATGAGCCATCCAAGAGAATCTCAGCCAAAAAAGCAATGCAACATCCTTATTTTGATGATCTTAACAAACCTCAATTATGATTTAAATCCATTACAAAAGTGAATGCGAAGCTTGGTGAGGGAATTTCAAGTTATTCATTTGAATTTAACCTTATCATGATCATCTATGATGTAGACATTATAAGAGCATCTCAAATTTCAAGTTATTTTATTCATAAGAGGTGTTGTGTGCAATAAGTATCTCGGAACTCCTAGTGAAGATATATGACTAGGAGTGACTAAGTTGAGATACTGGCATGCCTATTTGTAAGTGCTCTCCATATTTTTTCATTTCATTTCCATTTTGGATGCTCTTTCTTTTTCTTCTTTTACTTTGTGTATCTGTAAGTAAACTACTAAAAATTGATTGGTCTCGCCTTGTAGAAAACGTTGATTTATGAGCCATCGAAGAGAATCTCAGTAAAAAAAAATGCAACATCCTTATTTTCATGATCTTGACAAATCTAAATTATGATTTGAAGCCATTATAAAAGAGCATGTGAAGCTTCGTGAGGGAATCTCAAGTTACTCATTTGAATTTAACCTCATAATGAGCACCTGTGATATAGACACTATACAAAAATCTCGAATGTATGAGTGACATAGTAAAAGATCTATGAGAATAGATTACCTAAGGAATTGTAATGAGATTTACTAAAATATTGAAATTTGATGCAGGGGCACCAATGTTATTGAGCAAATTTGGTTCATGGAAGTCTTAAGTTAGTTTTTTGTTTTGAGTTTTTTCAATTGAATAAGGTCATATTAGACGAATTTATAATGTAATAATTCATGTTAGTTGGTTTTGGGGTCATTTTGGAGTTCATGTTGCATATTTGTCAAAATGATGTAAAATTGCAAAAATTGAAAAGTTGTCAATGTGAAAAAGGTGCAAACAATGTAAACTTGAAGTGATTCTGATAGGAAGTGATTGTAATAGCAATATAGGGAGGAAATCAACTCACTTCCACAATACAAAAGGATTTCAACCTCCTTCCTTCCCTGAAAACTCAATCTTGGCTTATTTTCAACTTTTCACCTAGTCACTCTTGAAGGTTTGTAGACCTATTTTTCCCACCTTAACTCTTAGAGTTCCTTACAAACCTCTACAAAAAAACCCACCAATTTAGGCACCCATTTAATCCTTTTTCAACATACATAAAACCCTCATAAGACTCGTTTGGATCAACTTTCACAAAACAAGCAAACTATGTTGTCCACAAGGCCAATTAGGCCAAATTAACAACGCAACCCCCCTTTATTCTTCCTATCACATGAAAACCAGCATTGGGAAGCATTAAATAGTCTTCCAAACCACCAATTTCTCCACTTTTTGGGTGTGATAAGCCATCTAACATAACAAACCCCAAAACCCTCTTCTTTCACAAGTTAGTAAAATGTTTATTGAAAACCCATAATCCAACGTTCCCATAGCCAACCAAATCCTGAAACACCTTCATAAAGGTCTGCACAAGCTTAAAATTTTAAGAGATATCACTGCCCCAAAACATTTCTTCAAACCCTAGCACTAAACCACCATTCTCCACTCAAAAATGAACCATTTGACATTTAGGGCATCACCTAAAAACCCTCTATTCACCTCCCTTGCACAAAAAAAATTTCACACATGTTTTATAACCCCAAATAAGCCTTTCCATTGAGTTATAAAATCATATAGTAGGTGGAAGGCTTAATATGACAATTTAATGCAATCAAAACCCTTAAAATGGGCTATACAGACCAACCCTCAGTAATTGGCTTCTAAAATGCAAAAAGTCACTTGAAATCAAACAAAACCAAAACTAAAAAAGAGTTAAGTCTACTTCCAACCAAATTACATCAAAAAGAGAGCACAATCATCCTATACAGAACCATATAGGTCAAGGAAACATAAGATTTTTGGTTAAAATACAGAAAATTGCAAGGAAACAATAAATTTTATTAATCTTCTTCTAAGTATAGCATCTCCAACCTCAACGTCAAACCAAAAGTTGTGAATTTACACTAGGTATGGTACATTTACAATAGGCATGGTCCTCTTTTGCACCCAAACATGCATAATCGCTCCAAGCTACATTCAACTGACTCATTCCTTAAGAGTCCAAAGTGCAAAAAGGGCAGCAATCTTTGACACGATATTACTCAGAAACCATAGCACTTATGAAATATTCATCTAAACCTATGAGATCACGTTGGGCCCCTCTACAATAATCTCTCTCAGTTTTTGTTATCTCAGAGTTTTTTTCCTGTAGTGTCCAGTTTTCACTTGATGGAAAAAGTGTCAAATGCAAGTAGTGCAAAGTTACAAAATGGTGCAAATTTCATTCTACAACTCATGTGACAAAATAGACTATTACAACATGTCTAAATAGGTATGTTTATGCTAGGAATGGTCCTCTTATGCACCCAAATGTGCGGAATCGCTCGGAGCTACGTTCAACCGGATCAATCCCTTAAGGGTCGAAAGTGCAAAATGGTTGCAAACTTCAACATGTTGTTTCTCGGATACCATGATGGTTAGAAACTTCTTATCTAAATTTATGGGATCATGTTGGGCCCCTCCAAAATAAACTCCCTCGATTTTTGTTATCTCATAGGGATTTTCACTTGGGGAAAAAGTTGTCAAATGCAAGTAGTTGAAAGTTGCAAAGTGATGCAACTTTCGTTCTGCAGCTTGTGTGACCAAAAAAAATATTCCAACACATTTGAATAAGTATGTTTATGCTAGGCATGGTCCTCTTTTTCACCCAAACACGCGGAATCGCTTTGAGCTACGTTCAACCGAATCAATCCCTTAAGGGTCCAAAGTGTAAAATGGTTGCAAACTTCAACATGTTGTTACTCAAATACCATGATGGTTAGAAAAATTTTGTCTAATCCTATGGGATTGCGTTGGGCCCCTCTACAATAACCTCTCTCGATTTTTTCTATCTTAGAGGTATTTTCCCATGGTGGTGAATTTTCACTTGGGGAAAAAGTTGTCAAATGCAAGTAGTTGAAAGTTGCAAAGTGGTGCAACTATTGTTCTACATCTTGTTTGACCAAATGGGTTGTTCCAACGTGTCTGAATAGGTATGTTTACACTAGGCATGGTCCTGTTTCACATCCAAACATGCATAAATACTCTAGCTATGTTCAACCATATCGATCCCTTAAGGGTCCAAAGTGCAAAATGGCTACAAACTTGAGCATGTTGATACTCAAATACCATGATACTTAGAAAATTATCATTTGATCCTATGGGATTTTGTTAGTCCCCTCTAAAATAAATTTTGTCAGTTTTCGCTATCTCAGAGGAATTTTCCCATGGTGGCGAATTTTCACTTGGGGAAAAAGTTGTCAAATGCAAGTAGTTGAAAGTTGCAAAATGGTGCAACTTTCGTTTTGTAGCTCGCATGACCAAACAAATTATTTCAACACGTCTAAATAGGCATTTTTACACTAGGCATGGTCCTCTTTTGCACCAAAACATGCAGAATCGCTTCGAGCTACATTCAAATGGATCGATCCCTTAAAGGTCCAAAGCACAAAATGGCTACAAACTTGAACATGTTGTTACTCGGATACTGTGACACTTAGAAAATTCTCATATAATCCTATGGGATTGCATTGGGCCCCTCTATAATAACCTCTCTCATTTTTCACTATGTCGGAGACATTTTCCTATGGTGGTGAATTTTTACTTGAGGAAAAAGTTGTGAAATGCTAGTTGAAAGTTGCAAAGTAGCGCAACTTTCATTCTTTAACTCATGTGACCAAACCAACTATTCCAACATGTCTAAATAGGTATGTTTATGTTAGGAATGGTCCTATTTTTCACCCAAACACGTGGAATCGCTCTGAGCTATGTTCAATCAGATCAATCCCTTAAGGGTCCAAAGTGAAAAATGGCTGCAAACTTCAGCATGTTGTTATTCGGATACTGTGACACTTAGAAAATTCTCATTTGATCCTATGGGATCATATTGGGCCCCTCTATAATAACCTCTCTCATTTTTTTTCTCTCTCAGAGACATTTTTACGTGGTGACAAATTTTTCAGTTGGGGAAAAGTTGTCAAATGCAAGTAGTTGAAAATTGCAAAGTGATGGAACTTTCATTCTACAAATTGTGTGAGAAAATGGATTATTCTAATGCATACGAATGGGTACATTTATGCTATACATGGTCCTCTTTCACACCCAAACACACGGAATCACTTTGAGCTACGTTCAATTGAATTGATCCCTTAAGGGTCCACAGTGCAAAAGGGAAGCAATCTTTGACAAGCTATTACTCAGAAATAATGATGCTTATGAACTCTTTGTTTGAGCCTATGAGATTTCATTAGGCCTCTCTACAATAACCTCTCTCAGTTTTTGTTATCTTGGAGTTGTTTCCACTTGATAGAAAAAATGTCAAATGCAAGTAGTGTAAAGTTACAAAGTGGTGCAAATTTTATTTTACAATTTGTGTGAATAAAAAAAATACTCCAATGCATCCCAATAGGTATGTTTATGCTAGGAATGGTCCTCTTGCACACCCAAATACATAGAATTTCTTTGAGCTAGGTTCAACTAGCTTAATCCCTTATGATGGTATGCAAAACAATCGAAAAGAGAAAAATACGCACGATAGTTCAGAAGTATGATTTTTCCACACAAAAAGTATATGATAATTGGAAACTCAAATTTACTAGTTTTTGAAGAGTTTGAAGGAGAATATCAATCAAATATCCTTTTTTTCTTGTTAATTTCTATGCATTTTCTTCATTTCCAGCCTATGTACAGGTATGTACAGTAGGAGTTTTCTCTAAGATGATCTGAATCTGTTGTAGAATGGTTTTAGCTTTGATTAGAATCCATTCTTGTGGAATTCTATTAAGTTCTAAGCAACTTAGAAGAAGATTTCTGAAACAGGTTTGAACTTGCTCATATAAGGGTTTGAGTGTAATATGTTGAAATAAGCCATTCCACCTATTGTTCAGGCCATGTCTCAATGGAATGGGCCTGATGTAAGTAGGATAGGGAGTAGAAATAATAAAATAGCATTGGTAAAGGCATTGGAAGAGATTACTAACATTGCCCCTTTTGAAAATTTAGAATTTAGGCCTTAAAAGCAAGGCTAGAAGAGGTGGAAAGAAGAAATTGCTTGAGAATAAGTTAGAATAGGTTGGAAATAGGGTGAGGTTGTAGAGTTTGATGTGTTCAACAAGTCTGCAAGGACATGGGAGGTCAAAAGTATGTTATGGCATGATGCCCTAGTTGGGAAAAGAGGGGTTTTGAATGAAAACGAGAGGTTTAAGGGAGTAAAAGTGGGTAAAGTTAGGGGGAAGCATAATTTGGTGGTCAATTAAGTTTTTCTAGGAAGAATGAAGAGTGTTGGAAGAGGTTTTGAGGTTGTATGAGGTGTGGATATGGGGTTTTCAATAAACCTTAGTGAAATTTGAGAAAAGTGAGGGTTTAGAGGATAGTGGGGTTAGAGGGAAAATCATGCCCTAAAAGTTATGGATTTTGTGGATTTGCAGACTGATAAATCCTTCCTAGTGGTGTTTTTCAATTGGAAGAGTGATTGAGAGGGTGTTTCTTTGTTAAATAGAACTATTTGGGGGCCTAGGACATCATTGAAGTACTAGGTTGAGGGTTTTGTTTCAAAAGAGTTTCATGGGATTTTGAGGTATGTGAAAGTATATGTTAAAGGGTTTCTAAAAAGAATGAGGGTTGGAGAGATTGTTTAGAAAATTTGAAAGTTATGTCAAGAAAGGTAGGTCTACTGACCTATTAGAGAGACTAGGTGAAAAACTGAAAACAAGCCAGGATAGTGACTTGGGGGAAGAAAAGTGGTTGGAAATTTTTTGTATGGTGAAAGTGGATTGAAGGCCTCTATGTTATTGCACCAATCATCCTCAAGTTTACCAAGTGCAAGAAATTTTTCAATTATCTTCCTTGCCCTTACAATAATATACAACCAATTGTAAATGCATACAATGGTAGAACTTTGAAACATTTTATTTCTCCTCAAATAAAAACTTTGGTTGTGAAACATTTTATCATTTTCATTTGAAATGATTAGCTATGCTTAAAAATTGGAATCTAAGAGAAACACGTGATGCTCTCACATACATTTATTATTTGGTGTGATAAATAAAGTTTCCACTGTTGAGTCCATTTCTTATTTGTATTATCAATTATAACTTGCTTTCTCTTGAGTCCATTTCCTATATAAGATATAATATTGCAAAAATTTGACATATAAATCTTTTGGTGTGTTTATATGGTGACGGATCAAGAACATAACAATTCATTGTGCACTACGAGGATTATACTTTGAAAATTTTTAAAGACTATTCAAGATAAATGTTTGTATGATAATGTGTCAAGAATTTAACTACTTCATGTTTACTTTGAATACTATTTTTTCCAAGTGTTGTGAAAATTATATATCCTTTGCTTAATTGAGTTGTTCCAATCAAAGGGTTAAATATATTGGAATCTTTTTATGAATCATTTCATGGAATACCAATTGAAAACACATTTTTTTATTTTAGATAAAGTTGTTTAGCATCAATCAATTAATATTCAAGACAAACTATGAAGGACAACAATGATCAATGTTAAGGCTAACCAATTAATAAGCATACACATGAATAAGTCAAGCATGTACATGTGAATAAGGGAAGCACAAGTGCTCAAAAACACGTAATACTTGAAGTATACACACAAATACATAGTATACACAAATCAATACAAAGTATATGCACGAATACAAGGTATAAACATGAAAGCACATAAGCCACAAAATATACATTGGAACTCACATAAGTCACAAAGTATGCAGGTAAGTTGTAAAGTATACACTTGAATACACATAACTCATATCTATTGAACCATGAATTTATAATGAAAACATGGACACCATCGATAAAAAATATTTGTATTAAACAAATAGCCATGTATACATACATCAATATATGTCAATATAAGTATAAAATATAGGCACAAAATACCCATATAGGCTTATGAGAATGCCATATAGGCATACAATGTCAAATATATCCAATACAAAATATGTACAAAACTGCCATGTAGGCATACAACAAAGGGCTTTAGAATAAAAATTAATTGTTGTCCATGGTCTAGAAATAAATTCTTTCCCTTTGCTTTTCAATCAGATGGTGATATGGCTGTCACCATTTATGCTATGCTCAAGGAGTGCTCCTGTTGCTCCTCCTAGTGTTTAGTTCTTGGTGAAGTTTTAATTGTTACAATAAGAAGTAAAGAGATTAATATATAGAAATTACATTATAAAAAATGATATATTTAACAAAATAATCACTTACCACCATTTGATGATCACTCTCGACGAGGGAAATATTCACATGCCCATGTTGAGCCATGCTCAAGCCCTTTATAAACCATCCAAATAGAAATTAAACTACGAATCAATAATCATTTGGTTTCTAACTAACTAACATCTATAACAACGAATGTAAATTGAAATTTAGTAATTTTCCTCATACCTCCCCTGTCAGAACCATCTAGGAGTCTATAGCAGATTAGACATTGATCTCCATTGCCCTCATCACATTCAGAGGTGTTTTCGCTTGCAACATCTAAAAAAAAAAAAATTCAATCACAAAAACTACAATAGTGATCCATGTCATGACTAATAATGTATGAGATAATGAACCAAATTTTGAGAACTTATTAAACTATATATTTCTGACTATCATTCTTATTATTTTCCCTACCCATATCTTGTTTGAAAGCATGCGTTTTTAGGCTTTTACCCATAGCAGCAAGTCATTGAACCATTTGATAAAATGCTTTCATAGAAATGTACGATAATTGTGGTGGCATAGAGAAGGCAGTGAACTATTTGAAAAAATGCCTCAAAGAAATGGGGTCTCGTGGTGATGCAATGCCATTACAAACAAATGAACCTCATGGCATTCCATCACCATAAGATCACATTTCTTTCATGCATTTTTCAGATAGTTCATTTCCTTCTCTATGGTATTAATGGTTACTATTATTCTTTGATAGAAATTTTTCCAAGCATCCATAGTTTGTTGGAAAGCACCTATTTTAGGCTTTAAGACATAGCAACAAGGAAGTGAGAAGTCTAATAAAATGCTTTGGTACACATGTATGGAAAATGTGGTATCATAGAAAAGGTTGTGAGTTGTTTGAAGAAATGCCTCAAAGAAATGTGGTCTCATCACCATGAGACCACATTTCTTTGAGGCATTTCTTCAAACAGCTAACTACCTTTTCTATGCTATTGCTTACTATTATGCTTTGATAGATTTTTTCCAAGCATCCATAGTTTGTTGGAAAGCACTTTTTTTAAGCTTTTAGCCATAGCAGTGAGGAAATGAACTATTTGATAAAATTCTTTGGTAGACATGTATGGAAAATGTGGTAGCATAGAAAAGGCGGTGAGTTATTTGAAAATTTTCCTTAAATAAATTAGGTCTCATGGTGATGGACATCACCACGAGATCGCATTTCTTTGAGTCATTTTTTCAAAAAACTTCTTGCCTTGTCTATGCTATTGCTTATGATTATTTTTTCATATATTCCTTCCAAGTATCCATAGCATAGACAAGACAACGAACTGTTTGAAAAGATGCCTCAGTAAAAAGTGATCTCATGGAATGCCATGACAAGCAAATGCAATTGGAAGCTGCTTCTAGACTTATTACTTATGCTATGTGAAGTAATTGCATCACTACTTATGTTGAATTTCTAAACAACTATATTGTAGTTGAAATTTTGTCATCTATCAACATCTAGTTATTAGTTATGGAATGTGAAGTAATGCTTTGAGTTTGAATGATGTGAAATGCAATGTAATCAATGATATGAATATAAACTACACAAATCTATTAATAATAATTCATTAGTTAAACTCTTTATTCTATTACCTACGTGAAGGTTTGACTAAATACACTGGCACTAGAAGGTGTTCCCTTGAAACCTCCAATATTAGCCTATTCAACATCCAAAATCACATATTAAAATACCATTCGCAAAACAATGCTATTAACATGTAATAAATTTATAATTGTTTACTAGTTACATACCCCACTGATAGATGTACTGCAGAAATAAGTAGGTGTAGGGCCGACATATCCAATATCAACACTATGACCCTGCAATTTTATTAAAATCATAAAACTAAATTAGTTAATCTTGCATTTCAAAATCAAAATTTATTAAATTAAATTCAATGAACATGTTATATTTTATCTAAGTATCAATGCCATACATGTCATGCAAAATGTCAGTTACCCTCTCCATCTCCATAGTTGCAGAAAAATCCTACACAACAGCCTTCTGAATGTTGGTGGGGTCATATGAATAAGTCACCTTGCAAGATTGACACACATGGGATCTAATCCCACCACTCGAAGAATCCCCTGGATGGTGTTGTAGAAGAGGGTTGGCATGCTAGATGACAATCTATGTCAAAGAGTTGATGGCCTACAAATTCTCTACATTGGCACTCTCCTTCGCAATAGAAGGGATGATGATGTGCTCATGAGGTGGCCTAATGATAGGTCATCTCCCTTTCGGTGCAGGATTCTACTATGCACCGGCTCTATCTTGTGTCGACCCCCCACCTCTCCCCTGGAAGTCCCTCATATCAAAATAATTTGGGATTTTGTTCAAGATGAAGCCATTGTATAGTTTCCTAAGGAAATACTGCTAGACTTCACAATTGTTACATGGTGGGTCATCAAAAACCATGTACCACCTATCCTAAAAATATTTCCTAATCTCTTGGTGGTGGAACCAATGAATAGGAAACCTCTTCACATTGAGGGAGAGATTTCCATTTGACCATGGATCAGTGAATAATGTGCAAAGATCACCTCTTGTAATTTTTAAATCTTTTACCTTTTTATATGATAATTTATCTTGGTAAAAATCCCAAGCCGCCTGCCTCCTATACTACCAACCAGTTAATTGTTTTCTAATTGAATCTACATGTTTTAACATTTCTTGCAATGAAGTTCCTAGGGTCATTCTTTTTGCAGTTGAACCATTTGGATCGTTCAACCTCCTGATTAAATCCTCAATTTATTTTTTATTGTTCTCAATTTCCCTCATTACGTTTTGTTGAGTGCCAGGAGGATGTTGAGGGATTGGTGGAGGAGATTGAGGTTGTGGTTGATTAACTTGAGGATTTTGTTGTTGCTGTTGTTCTTATTCAAGATTTTGTTCCTCTTGTTGTTGTGTTTCTTGAGGATTTTGAGAAGGGTTTGCAAGTTGATTAACATTTCCTACAAATTAAAAAAATAAATATCAAAAACAACCTAAAACTAACAAATTAAAAAAAAAACAAAAAAATCCTCACCTCTCACATCTCCTCGTTGGCATGGTGGCATCCTCGTGATGAAGCAAGAATCGTTGATGAAGAATTTTGAAAAATACGTCTTCCTAGAACATGAGCCTAGAAAAATGGGGGTTTTGGCCATGAGCAAGTGAAAAAACACAGTCAAATACAAGAATGAATTTTATTTGTTCTTTTTTTTTTCTTTTATGAGGTCATAATGCAAGCACATTATAACACACTCGTGTTATGGGCTTGTGGTGGCCGAGCCTTAGACTCAACACAGAAAGCCATAATGTGAGCACATTATAATGCACTCATGTTATGAGTTTTCAAATTTGTTTTAAAAAATTGGCCATAAATTGGCTACCCATCTTCATGCACCCGCCCTCATATAGTTGGCACGTGTATCCTTTGACATGATCACTTCAGTATAACTGATTTTTAAAATTTGAAAGAGAACTTCTACTTGATTGGAAAGAAGAGAGGTTTATATAACCTTATTAGAGGCTGAAAAAGGGTTCTCTAATCATGCTGAAATATCAAAAGTATTTTGATGCATTTTTTTATACCACTTTCATTGTCTTCATCTTCAGGTCACGAAATAAGAGTAAGCTCATATAACCTCGTTGGAGATTGAAAAAAGTTTTATAACTTGGGAGAAACTCTGAAGTGACTTGGACTTGGACCCAAAACAAGACTTATGAAGTTATGACTTCAATAAATACTGATTCTTGTGTTGGACTTTAAGTGGCGCTTCAACAAAAATGAAAGCTATAATAACCATGACGGAGACCGACAAAGTTACAAGAATTGACCAAAATATTGACAACTTTTAGACTTAACCAAATTTATATTAGGTCAATGAAATTTTGAGATGAGACAAAAACTATGATAATAGGACTCAAATCTATACAAACATGCTTCTCAATACTTCCTCAAATAAAAATTATCCTCTGTAATTAGCACTAGCACTCTAGGTCAGCCAAACCTATACTAACACAAACAAGTGACACCAAAAACACCTCTAAAGATTCAAAAACATCTCACAGACCAAATAAAAACACTCCAAAATATACATCCAACATCTCAAAATATTCTAGCATCATCAAAATATTTTGCAAAACTAAGTACTGCGACCATCTAAAACTCAAGAATATCATTTTGTGTAATCAAACATACTAGGAAAAACATGCAATGCACCAAACACCTTTGCAAAACAACTCAACATCTAAAACTTCAAGGGAAGGTAGATACAAACATTATAAGGATGTTCCTAGATCTACAACATCAAAAACTTCACTATGGAGAAATGCAACTTAGCAATCTAATTTCTCCTAAACACCATATTTTAGTAAATAGACATATTGCCAAACACATCTTCCACTGCAGTATGATACAAAACCTGAAACTATACATATGAAACCTCTCAACACCTTTGATCATCACATCCAAACTACATGGGAATATATTCAATCATGAAGAAATGCATAGCAAACCACTGAACTCTCTTTTATTCATTTTTTTGCAAAATCACTTGGAAACCAAGTGAACCAACTTCACCAACAAAATGAATAACATATTTGTAATACATCTATAAAATATGCTCCATGAAACACTTCCCAACTACAAAAATATCCCTAGACACAAGTTAGGACAACAACCTCTATAAGTATACTAAAGTAAGACATCAATGATGACACTAGTACAATTTGTTGAAATCAATACCAACAACTCCAAACTTCCCAAAATTCCAATGCTAGTGGTTTACATCGATAAAAACACCCAAGCAACTCACAAACAACTCAAGCTTCCAATTTTTTAATAATCTCATCCTTTTTCATTGATGGCAACACCTATTTTTTGAAAAACCATCTGACAAAAAAGAACCAACAATAATACTGCATTAGACAGTACTCCCCTGATTGGGACAACTCTTTACTCTTCACAGACTTCTCCTACAACACTAGCAACACCTGTTCTATAGATCACTCTCCTCCTTTCCTCCTTAGATAACATGTTTCCATATTCTCTCCTACTATGGTCTTCAATCCATATTCACTTTTGCAACTCTTTCTATGTTTTTCTTTTCCTCTCGATAGTTTTCAACCACTTTAACTCTCTCCCCCTTTGAAATCAATGGAAAAGGACCATAGACTCATCTAACTCTTTTTACTACATTGAACTCATTTTCTTTCCCCCTTTGACAACATTCAAAGGGTACCACCTACATACACCAATGAGAATCTACACTCACTCTTTACTACACACTCTCCCTTAGGAGCATACTGTATGCTCCATCCAACTAAACCAACTAGCAACCACTACTACCTACTCCCCCTAAGAGGTAGCCTTCAACATCAATCCAATACCAATAATGTATCTTGAAATGATTTCTGGGCATATGCACACACTTTTGCATCTATTTAAAAGTGGGGGCAATAACCTCTAAACTATCCAGGTGATACTCAAAATATCCTTTGGATGACCCTTTGTGAAAATATCAACAACCTTATCCTTAGTAGGCACATACTCAAACTTTACCTCATTCTCCATAACTTTCTCTCTCAAGAAGTAGTACCAGATTGAGATATATTTTGTTCTTGAATTCATTAGTACCAGATTCTTTGAAATATTGAGTGCACTTGTAGTTTCACACATGATAGGCATAGGTTCATCATATGAAACTTTGATATCCTTCAATTTTTCTTCATCCAAAACACATGTGTATAGCATGATGTTGTTGCAATATATTCTTCTTCCATAATAGATAATGACACAAAATCCTACTTCTTACTTAGCCATGAAACCAACCTACTTCCAAGAATTAAAGAACTACCACTTGTACTTTTCCTTTTATCTATACATCCAACCCAGTCTCCATCCATATATGCACTCAAAGAGAGGTTAGTATCCTTAGGATAACAAAAACTATAATATAGAGTTCCCTTCAAATATCTAAATATCCTCTTCACTGTTGCAACATGATATTTGCTAGGATTTTCTTGAAATCTATCCACAAGATAGATTGAATGCATTATATTTGGTCTAGTCACAATAAGGTATAATAGTCCACCAATCATTAATCTATACTTGTTTTGATTTTTCCTAGGAGATTCATCATTATTGCTAAACTTACAACTAGTAACCATAGAAGTACATATTGGTTTAGATTCATCCATTCCAAACTTCTTCAACATTTCCTTGGCATACTTAGATTGTGATATGAATATACCTTTCTTTGATTGACTGATCTACAAACCAAGGAAGAAATTAATCTCCCCACAAATTGAAATTTCAAATTCTTTCTTCATTTTCTCTAAAAACCTTTTGCACATACCTTCATTTCATCTAAAGATTATGTCATCAATATATACCACCAAAATTAAGATTTGTTCTCCTTTAACTTTGAAATATAGATTTCTAACTATGGTACCTTTTTGAATACTTATTACGACAAGTAATTCTCTAACCTTGCATTCCAAGCTCTAGGAGCTTGATCTAGTCCATAAAATTCTTTCTTCAATATATAGACCATATTTACATCTTCTAACAACTAAAAACCTTATGGTTTTTCAATGTATACCTCTTCTTCCAGTTCACCATTCAAGTATATAGACTTCACATCCATCTAATATACTTTAAAATAATTATGTCCTACAAAATATAAAAAACATCCTAATAGCTTTCATCCTTGCAACTAGAGCAAAATTTTCTTTAAAATCTATAGCTTCAACCTATGAGTAATCCCTATACACCAGTCTAGCCTTGTTCTTGACAACTTTTCCATTTTCATTCATCTTGTTCCAAAATAGCTCCAAAAGGACATTTATTGAAAGGTAAAGGGCATGCCACACATCCATATGGCTTAATAAAGTTCAAGGAGGTTCCAATCAATATTTTTTCAACATAAATATTGTTAAAAAATAAAATCCATCTCACATGTCCATATTCCTAAAGAATGTTATTTGGACAAAGAATTTTAACATAGACAAAGTTACTACAATAAATAAGGAGGGAATAATGAGCCTGGAACCTAAGGGAATCCTTCAAATGTACAATTAAGAGGTTAAAAACAAGGTAAATAATTTGATTAAGTGGAAGAATTAATATTTTGAATATTTTACATGATAAAATGAATACCTCATAAAAAATATCGACACTTGATCTACATTAACATTAATCCTTATATAAACAAGGTGAATCATACACCATTAACCCATCAATTGTATTATGATATGTGTGGATAGATTAACCCTTGATTAAGTTATATGATCATGTATATAGTCTTATATGCACAGTTGGGTAGACATAAGGTAGAATATATCACATTAGTATGGTATATATTATAGGTAGTAGTTATCTTGTTGTAATCATATTCCAAATTTTACTTACATTGAAGGGTTTTCAAGGTTTCTCCTTTTAAGTGTATTATAATTATCAATTATTTGGAATTTATTTTTATTATATTTTGAAGATTTTTTTTAATTTTTTTCCTCTTTTATAAGCTATGTAATTACACATCTATTTTTTTGGAGTACCATGCAAGTGAAAGGATACTAAATTAGGGGAGATACTCAAATGAAAATACCATATTTTCTATAAATCAACTAACTTTAATGAATTTAGGAGAAACAATAATAGGTAGTCTTAAAATATATAATATATGCCTATATAGTTGTATAGTATTCTAATGGGAAATACAATTCTTAAATAGTTGTTTAAATATGATTTAAATTTAAGTTTGTGATATTGAGGATCAAAATCTACAAAACATAATTTAGATTTAATTTCCATCACTAAGTTTTGATAGGTTACAGTGTCTCCTTAGTTTCTATATAATAGTGAATTAGAATTGATAACAACTAATATCTCTCAAATAAATCATTCATTTGGATGATGCCAAGCTTATAAAAGGTCCTAAGGGAAAGAAATACCTAAAGCTAGTTTTTTTTATTACACCTTTTTATTACTCCTCTTAGGCATTAACATGACTCTTCCCTAACAAAATAGTATTGTACCTTAGTTTACCTAATAGAATAATTTAGTGATGAACTATAGAGAAGGACATTTGAACTCTAAGTATGAGTAGTAGGGAAAACTTTAATTACGAATCTTCGCCAATTGGCTAATAATTGAAATCGGAACTTCTAGAAATGGCTAATAGTACAAGCTAAAAAGGATGTTGAATTGCCAAGTTTTTACAAGAAAATAATTTTGTCTCAATTAATTTGTCTCTATAAACGATGCGTCATTAGAACTGATTCACCAGTAGTTTATACTATAATTACAAATATTAATTAAATTCGCTAGTAATATTATATTACTACCATTAATTTTGGGGCAATATCACCACAATAATAAATTAGCATTTAATTTTACGGATACTTTAGCCTTGAATAGGGCTTTTATTTATTGTCTTCAAATCATCAATTATCTTTTTAATCAAATGGCTAAAGGTTGATTTCGTGCCCTAATACGTACGTTCCTTTTAAAAGGCTTGTTGAGGCACAAAATTTATTTTGGTCCACACGATTAAAACTAATCATGTGCCCAAAAAAAATTCTAGGCCTCAACAAGCCTTTTAAAAGGCACATGTGTATTAAGTTGCAAAATCAACTTGTAGCCATTCGATTAAAAAGCTAATAAATGGTCTTCATTGTCGGCCTATCACCCAAAACTTGAACCTTGTAAATGTTGCGGGGTTCTAGAAGTTTGAAACCAAGTGACAGTGTGTTGGTTGAGGGATTATTGACTTCTCTAACCTTGGAACCTTGTTGTGGTGTTCAGAAGTTTCTTAACTTCCCGAATGGTCGATCTTTTTTATTGTCGCGGCATCTTGGAGTTTCCTAACCTCCGACTAGAGGCTGTGAAGTTTGTGGTTTCTTTGAATGGGTGACAAGCCAATGGATGGTGGGACTGGTTTGTGTGGATGGTGATGACCGTGTACGGAAGTGACTTGGATGTCGATAGATGTGGGGACCACTTGGAGGCTAGGAGTTAAATATTTAAGTCTTTTTTCAGGAGACTTGTTGCGAATATTGTAGATTGCCACCGTGATTCTTCGGAATTGCACAAGTGGTGTACACATGTCTTGGTGGAGACCACAAGGAACAACCGACAATTTGGTGTGATAGTCAAAGGCGATGGGCAAGTGATGTGTCAACACGTGGCACAATTTCATTTGTTGATTTTACATCGTTATTGTAAATCAACAATCATTAGCAAATTCTAAATTGAGTGATTTTCCATTGTAATTAATATTTTTAGTGATTATTCACTAGGATTCACCACTATGATTATTATTATTACCAATTATTCATTAAGATTCGCCAAGATTTTATAATTTTTTTAATAATGTGCATAGATTTGCCAAGAAAATTAATATGTTTTTTCAAATAAAAGGAAATATTTGCTAGGATTTTACACCTTTGCTGAGGGGGGGGGGGGGGTTTCTTAAAGTTATCCCTAATGAGTAGCACATAACTTACACCTAATTAGATGTAATAATCAAGAACTTGCTTCATTCTAGTTTTTTTATCTTTATTTCTTATTGTTTTATACTACAAATATTTATAGATTAAATTTGATCATGGTCTATTTTATATTCACTCCATTTAAACCTTTATTAATATTAATATCCTCACTACAAAGTACAATATATATGGTACATAAGTTAGGTCTTTGTCTTAGTAAATTAATTTAGTAAATTGTGAGCATTGATAAAGGGAACCAAACTCCTACCCATATTAGCAAAGAAAATCCTACCATCTAGATTAAAATGACAATCCAAGCTTGAAGTACTATTGTATTGCATATGCCATTATGTAAATTCCTTTTTTATAGCATATCCATTTAAAATTTAAATCAACTAATTTCCTTATGTAAATAAATTACCTTGCTAGTCTTGTAGTAATTATCATAGAATATATTTCATATGAAGAACATAATGTTGAAAGGAATAAGACCACTAAGAGGGAGGGTGAATCAATTGTCACCAAACTCAATCACAAATCTAAAAACAATTATCAACTTCAAATCCACTTTATTTTGTTATTAAGTGTGAACATGAAATGAAAATAATAGAAAACAAAATCAACACAAGAAACACTAGATTTACATGGAAAACCCAATGAGGGAAAAACCACAGTGAGGATTAACTCATAGTATAATATAGTTCCAAAACCAAATACAAAAAGGCTCATTTCCAGAGGGCTCACTGCCCCGGATAGGACTAACTGTCTAGATACAAAAGCTCACTGCTTACAAATAGGGCTTACTATCCAAATAAGAAGGATCATTGCCTACAAAAAATTACAATACAGAAGTGGCTTGATATCCAAAATGAGCTTATAAGAGTGCACCTAACAAGTGCTAATTCAGTTCTGGCAATGCTTAGTAAATAGACTTGACACACTTAATCTTTGCATCTCTCACATAATACTACTTTCATTTTATTCTTTCTACTACAACTCCTCAATCTCAAAACTATCCAATATATATATATCTTATTCATCCACAAGCATCAATTAGGTCAGCCTAATTATATGCAATATTTTTACTAAAAAGACTAACCGTTAGCTCCAAGTTAGTACAAAACTTCTCCAAAAATAATTCAAGCATGAAGCATGCTACAAGATGTCGGAATGGACCAAATATGGGTCACATGTATATCCGCGTCACAAAATTAATTCACCATATCATCAAATATCCATTAGGTTAGCCAGAGATAGACCTAATAGCAAAATGCAACAACAAAGTAATGCCAACTTTCCATACGAGCAACTATGCACACAAGATTCTAAACATACAATCCTTCTAGCATCAGAAAACCATTTCCTAAAACTGCAAGTAAAGATAATCATCAACGGAGGATTGCAAACGAAGATGCCAACATTAGTATGTGATTCAACTAGTGAACATAGTTCTAATCACCATTATGATACTCATAACTTCTGATATAAACATAAGCACAATTTGTAATCAGGAACATAGATATAGATATATGTAGTGAACACTATATATAAACTGTAGGGATAAATCTTATCTATACTATATATGTGGACCAAAATACTAGAGGGTGTAAACTGGTTCTTCATACCGATTCAGAGTATTGGATCAAACTAACAACTCAATCAACATGGTGACATCGATGACAACACAAGGTTTGCACAACTAGACATTATTATTCATTCTTCCAACACCTAATACCAACAAGATGTTCAAATTTTCATCCAAGATCATAACCAAAAAACCTTGTACTTCCACAAAAACACTTACAAACAATGAGCCTAATTCACATTATCAAAGATATTGATAAAAGAGTTAATTAAAATGTACAATATGGTGTTGCATATACAAGCAAGAAAGAGGCAATACACCTATCATGTGAATTGACAAGTGCCTGCATGATGTGGCACAAATAAGTAGACAATTGTCCTATAGGTGTTGACTAACCTTTGGATCACTTGAAATGTCCAAACCAACAACCTATTTGACCAAGTCAACAACCTTGGTGACAAGTGTTAAATGATTAAAAAGGTGATCTTTGAGGTGAGATGGAAAGTCTTCCAACCTAGAAAGGTATGCACATGAGTTTTACCAAACAACTTTGTAACCTCTAGAGGCCTAAAAGGTTGCACATTTAGTTAAACAAGATGTTATACAATGCAATCTCTCACAAATAGAGAAAAAGGAGAAAACCCATGAGAACAAAAATCTTCACCAAAAAAGAGAAAGAGAAGGATAAACTTCTTGAAAAGATGTCCCATGATGATAGGAACATGATGATGAAGAACTACTAAAGAATGTCAAATTTGTGAACTTTGTGAAAGATGAGCTAGTGTTTATTGAAATCAACAAACCTCCAAGAAATATAGATCTAGATAAGAGATACAAAACACTACATGACCGAACATATGAACACTAGACTCAATCATCAATACATAGATGCCTGTGAAATTAAAAATATAGATAGTGCTATGAATTTAGAGTAGTGCACAAGTGACATGTGTATACTACTAAAAGGCACATCACTGTGCTCTACATAAATACTAAAACCTCACAAAATATGATCCACTAAAATAATCCCCCATACGAGAGATTAAGATAGGTCTATGAGACCCTCCAAAAAGAAGATTCCTCCACTACTTCATTGAAAGAATCATTAGCATAACACTTTCATAATCTCCCCTTAATGCTAAGAGATATATGCAAACCAACTGAAATCCGTCATAAGAGTGTGCAAGGAATACAAACCCAGAATTAGGTCCAAAAGATGTACAAGAAACCAAAAAAGGGTGTGCATCAAGAAACACATGCATGAGGTGAGAATCATGAGGATCTATTGTTGTGATGGTAAATCAAGGCAACACATGTCATGTGGCAAGACTCGTGAGGATCCAAAACTGTGATATCAAATCAATGCTTTACACAACCCCCATTACACTTTATAATTCAATGTAAGTACAAAATTTCTGAATTCCCTCCCTAATGAGCACATTTAGTTTCTATGACACTTTATGCGAGTGCATTTACAAACTTATTTGTTGTTATGAGTTCTTACTAGTTTATGTCATGAAGTAGATTAAGAAGACATAGATTAAGTATGCCTTTCAAACCTCAATAAAATGACAAAATCATAAAATTAAAAACCTGCTTACAATAATTTATCAGTAAATTGTTTTTGCCTCCTTACAAGCTCTTTAATAAACCAAAAGGTTAAATAACCAATAATGACTAGAGGTTTTAAATAATTTTAATAATTGTGAGTAAACTATTAATGGTTAATAAAGTGGCTTAACTACTGATAGTTAGAATTTAATAGTTATATTAAATGCTAACAAACATAGAGTGTTTTAAAAGAAATTTAATACCACTCCCTTTGAAAAAATTATTGAGGCAGTTTGAGAAAACAAGAACTGTGAGGCCATAGAGGCCACACATTCCTTTGTGCCTAAAATCATGGCTTTGTGGAATAAAATAAGCTAATCAATCCTAAAACTAACAGCCTATTGAAGTTGGCATCGAGATTCAGGGGCTGCTAACCGATTCAAATGAAGTGGAGGCGTTGATGAGCAGGTCACGACTTTATGGAAGTCGTTGGAGAGGGCGTTGACCAAGTCAAACAACCAATGAACAATAGCTGCTTAGCTGCGGCCAAAATTGACGGCCTGCACAGGTTCAAACGGCCTACAAATGGATTCAAACAATTTTTTAAGAGGGCCGCCTGTATTTTCCTGCATCGGGGGCCGCATGTGCAAATGTCCCACCACCTATGTGCTATTGTGTCCACATCATCGGGCTAGGCACCAAACAGACCACAGGCCTGATCTTCTGGTCTTCACGTTTCACTTGAGCCTCCCCTCTCTGCTTTGTTGAGCTTTCTCTAAAGAAAATTGTGACTTCTCCTCTCACATTGACCCTACAGAGAAAAATAAACAAATGTTTTGAGGCCGCAAATCTATGATTGGCAAGGCCACCGCGTATCTGCAACTAACAAGGTCGTGTGAGACTCTGAAAAAGGTGGGCCGCATGAGGTCTTTGCCAAGACTACGTTTTGGTTAGGTTGCGCACTGAGGAGACTTATACCACGCCCCTCTCCAATCCTTAATCAATGCAAATATTTGCCATAAATGCGTCAAATGATTTTAAGAGCTCATTATTTGATCTTCCTGAAATTAGACACCAACTTTGTGCAGAGTGATTAAATTCCAACACCGCCAAAAAGAATATGCAGGTTCAATTCTCAACACAGCGATAAACTAACTCTTTACTCAGAAGGAAAAATGGTGCACAAAATCCCAAGTTCTTGCTGCTCAATTTGTAAAAACTAAATCAAGCCTAATTCCTGCACCCAGAGGTTATGAGATAACAACAGAAAGAACAGAAAAAAAACTTCAAAACACACACACACAGAAAATCTGTATTTTTTGCAGACGCTAAAAATGAAGTCCTTTATACATGCTTAAAACAAGAGCAATTTCAAATACAAAGAAAGCCAGTTACAAACTTGACTAAAAACGCAGAACCTAACAATAGACTAAATGGTAAATACAGCTACTGCATGAAACATGCATGCTGCAGAAGTCAGGAAGCAATTAAAAACAAAACTGTAACGCCTGGAGCAGCGCAGGCATCACCAAAAATAGGAGAAACCAATGCATCAAATGCTGACATACTCCCCCTTGATGCTGAGAGGGCTCACAATGTGATCTCTGAATTTCAAAAATTGATCTTTTGCAACAGCTTTGGTGAAAATATCCGTTAATTGTTCTTTAGTGTTGATGTATTTCAATTCTACTGCTTTCTTCTGCACCAAATCTCTGATAAAATGGTGTTTCAAATCAAAATGTTTCGTCCTACTGTGATGAACAGGATTCTTGGCCAATTTAATGGCACTAATGTTGTCACAAAAAATCACTGTAGGCTGAACCTGTATCTCTCCAATTTCTTCAAGAAGTTTTCTGAGCCATAATGCTTGTGTACCTGCTGAAGTGACTGCAACATATTCTGCTTCTGTAGAAGAAAGAGCAACAATACTCTGCTTCTTTGAACTCCAAGTAATCAAACCAGTGCCCAAAGAAAAGCAATTACCAGATGTAGACTTTCGGTCATCCAAACTACCTCCCCAATTAGAATCACTAAAACCAACAAGACTGAATTTTTTAGAAGTGTAGTAATGAATACCAAAATCTAAAGTGCCTTTCACATACCTCAAAATTCTTTTGGCTGCCTTCATATGCATTTCAGATGGCTCTGTCATATACCTTGAAACAAGTGAAACTGAATATGCAATATCAGGTCTTGTATGAGTTAAAAACATTAAACTTCCAACAATACTCCTATAAGTTGTCTCATCAACTATTTCAGCACCATCATCTCTACACAACACAACTTTATGAGCAACTGGAGTGGAGGCTGGTTTACAATCAACCATGTCAAACTTCTTCAACATATCTGTTGCATATTTGGTTTGGCAAATAAAAATTTCATTCTCACTTTGATAAACCTCCATTCCTAAAAAGTATTTCATGAGACCTAAATCTTTCATCTCAAATTCCTTCATCATAACAACTTTGAATTCATCCTTCATCTTAGAACTACTACCCATATACAACAAATCATCAACATACAAACTCACAATAAGAATATCATTACCTTCTTGTTTGTAGTAAAGGGTAGGTTCATTCTTACTTTTTTGAAAGCCATTCTCTTGAAAATATCCATCAATCCTAGCATACCATGCTCGTGGTGCTTGCTTGAGGCCATACAAAGCCTTCTTCAACTTGTAAACTTGATCTTCTTGTCCTTGCACTTCAAAACCTTGTGGCTGTTCCACATACACTTCCTCTTCTAAGTACCCATTCAAGAAGGCACTTTTCACATCCATATGATGTATGCTCCAATTCTTTTGAGCTGCTAATGAAATCAACATTCTGATGGTCTCTTGTCTTGCAACTGGTGCAAATGTCTCTTCATAATCAATCCCATACTTCTGGGTGAAGCCTTTGGCAACCAATCTTGCCTTGTGTCTTTCAACACTCCCATCACTGTTATACTTAATCTTATAGACCCATTTGGTGCCAATCTTCTTCTTGTCATGTGGAAGCTTTGTAAGCTCCCAAGTGTCATTCCTATGAATGGAATCCATCTCTTCTTTCATTGCTTGCACCCAAAACTCATTAGTACTTGCATCTTCAAAACATGATGGCTCAAAATCAGCCTTGGAAAGTAAAGAAAAATTAACTGTCTCACCTATTGGATTTTCTTCATGTTCTTGATTTGCACTCCTTTCATAAATATCTCTCAAACTTCTTACCTTCCTTCTAGAACTTGGAGATGAAGAAGGACTTGCAGTTTGAATTGATGAGGGGCTACTTGATGAACTTGTAGCTCTTGGAGCTGAAATGTTAGTGGGCTGCTCATGATCAATTTCATCAATAATATTATCATTCAAAATAGATTTTGGATTTTCCACATGGCCTTTTTGATGACCATAAACTCCCCCTTCATCAAAAATCACATCTCTAGAGGTAACAATATTATGAGTGAGAGGATTATACAACTTATAAGCCTTGCTTTCCTCACTATATCCAATTAAAATACATGATTCACTTTTAGGATCTAGCTTTTGCCTCTTTTGATCAGCTACATGTACATATGCTAAACACCCAAAAACTTTGAAATGCTTAACATTAGGCTTTTTATCATACCAGGATTCATGAGGAGTTTTCATATCAAGAGCACTTGTGGGACTCTGATTGAGAATGTATACTGCTGTAGCAACTGCCTCTCCCCAAAAAGAATTGCTAAGACCCTTGGTTTGTAGCATACTTCTTGCCATTTCCACCACTGTACGATTTTTCCTTTCAGCTACTCCATTTTGTTGGGGTGTGTATGCAGTGGTGAGCTGCCTCCTAATGCCATTCACCTCACAATAATCTTGGAAGGCTCTTGAACAGAATTCACCTCCACGATCAGTTCTTAAACACTTGATTGTGCACCCCTTCTCATTTTCAACACATGCTTTAAACCTCTTGAACATATCAAGGGCTTCTTCTTTGGCCTTCAAAAAATACACCCAACATTTTCGTGAGTAATCATCTATAAAAGTGATAAAATATGATGACTTACCCAAACTCTTTGTTTGCATAGGACCACAAATATCAGAATGAACAAGCTGAAGGGGATGATGGGCCCTCCATGCATTGCCTTTTGAAAATTTATCCCTTGTGTGCTTGCCTTTAGCACATCCTTCACAAACCTCCTTGTGCTCTTCAACCTTTGGTAAACCACAAACTAATGCATTTGATGTGAGAGTCTTCAAACTATGAAAATTTAAATGTCCATACCTGAGATGCCATAACCAACTGATATCCTCATATGCCATATTTGCAAGGCTGCTGTTATGTTCACCAAATGTCAAAGGGAACATTCTATTCTTTGTCATAGGCACAACAGTCACAACCCTATTGCCCTAATGCTTATCATAAATTATGCATTTCTTATTCTCAAAAAAAACTTTATAGTTCTTCTCACATAGTTGTCCAACACTTAACAAATTATTCTTTAACTGTGGAGTGAAATAAATATCATTGACACTCTTTATACCTTCTTTTGTGTGGACTTCCATAGCTCCTTTTGCAACAACCTCCAACGATTTTTCATCACCAAGTTGAATCTTGGACTTGAAACTCTCATCCTTTGTTGAAAACAAATTCTCATTCCCTTTCATATGGTTAGAGCATCCAGAATCTAGATACCAAACTTATTTACTACTAGTTCCACCTTTAGAGGAAGATAAAAATAAATGATCTGGAGGTTTTTCATCATTTTCTTTAGCATAATTAACATTTTTACCTTCTTTTAATCTGCACTCTCTTTCATAGTGCCCATACTTATTACAATGGTAACATTGAACATTTCTTTTATCAAAACTGCCTCTACCTCATCCTCTGGAACCACCTCTTCCACCATCTCTTCCTCTGGAACCACCTCTACCTCTATTTCCTTTTGCATGATTCTGATTTTGACCTTCATTATTTTTGGTGCTGCTGCTGGCATCCTCTTTCTTTGTGATTTGCAATTTGGATGAAAAGGCGTTCACATCACTTTCTCCAAATGAATCTTTCAGTCTCTCTTCATGTGACATAAGACATCCAACCAAGTTATCAAACTGAAATGTTGTTAAATCTTTTCTTTCTTCTATGATAATGGCAACATGGTTCCACTTTGGGGTGAGAGTTTGCAATACCTTTTTTATTAGAACCTCACTATTCACAATTTCTCCAAGTGTAGCCATCTTATTGACACATCTTTAACTCTCACACAATAATCACTTACTTTCTCAGATTCTTGCATTTTCAAATTTTCAAAATCTCTTTTTAAAGTTTGCAACTTAACTACTTTTACCTGATCACTTCCTTGGTAAGTTTCCTTTAAAATCTTCCAAGAATCTTTTGCTGTCTTTGCACCCGCAATCGTTGGAAATAAGCTCTTTTCAAGAGCCATTTGAATGTGAAACAAAGCTTGAGAATTCTTTTTCTTGGCTTCCTTTTTAGCTGTTCTGTCATTGGCTGTGAGGGCATTCCAATCTGCTGGTTCTGCATAACCTATTTCTACAATCTCCCATAAATATTTTCGTGTCAAAAAGGTCATCATTTTGATGCACCAGTATTCATAATCATTTCCATCAAATTCAGGAATTGGCAATGAATTGAAACCAAACATGATTATCAAAGAAAAAATTAACCTGCTCTGATACCAAATGTAAAAACTAAATCAAGCCTAATTCCTGCACCCAGAGGTTATGAGATAACAACAGAAAGAACAGAAAAAAAATTTCAAAACACACACACACAGAAAATCTGTATTTTTTGCCGACGCTAAAAATGAAGTCCTTTATTCATGCTTAAAACAAGAGCAATTTCAAATACAAAGAAATCCAGTTACAAACTTGACTAAAAACGCAGAACCTAACAATAGACTAAATGGTAAATATAGCCACTGCATGAAACATGCATGCTACAAAAGTCAGGAAGCAATTAAAAACAAAAATGTAACGCCTGGAGCAGCGCAGGCATCACCAAAAATAGGAGAAACCAATGCATCAAATGCTGACACAATTTTGGGGCCTAATGAGTTTCCTACAAGTTATTAACAAACAACAATGAAACTAGCCAAATACAATCAAATTAGTTCACCCTTACGGTCTGAAACTACCTCCCCATAAAGCTCTGATATCACATAAGAATTGGCAAATCACAGAGATAAGACAACAATAAGACAACAAATATAATGAACAATCCAAATATGTATTTAGTAGATCTAAAATATAATGGTGAGGAAGCCTTGCATATATAAGAAAGGAAGATGCAACCCACCTATCATGTGGATTGACAAGTGCATAGGTGTCAACCTATATTGGATCACTTGGAATGTTTAAACCAATAACATATTTGACCAAGTCATCAACCTTGATGACAAGTGCTTAGTCACTACAAAAGTGACCTTTGAGGTGAGATAGAAAGTCTTCCAACATCAAAAGGTATGCACATGAGGTTCACTAAACAACTTGGTAACCTCTAGAGGACTAAGAGGTTATACGTTTAGTTAGACAAGATGTTGTCTAATCTAATCAACATAAGCATACTTAAGCTATAGTGAATAGATAAATTATTCACTCTAACATAAGATAATATACTACTCAATAGAATCCTACTTCGTTAAAAGCTCCACATAGTTAAATCCAAAAATTTATCAAATCTATCATTATGGATCATGGAAATTACTTGAATTAATAGCCTTTTATAATTTTAAAACCTATAAAATATTTTAAAATAATTGATTTTCCATGGGATCAAATAGATGCCTTTTTTAACCACACTGCAAAATTTTAGAAAGAATAAATTGTTTTAGGAAAATAAACTTTAAAGTTTCACCTACATCCAATGACTTTGTAAAACTTCAAACCTCATGTGCTTGACAATAGCCTATCATTACTTGAATATTAATAATGTTTAATAATGTAAAACATATCATATTCAAACTAAATTACAAATAATAGAACACACTATAAATGCTACTAATGAGAAAAATAGTGAACAACAATTTTCATTTATTCATAGTAGTCTCAATAAGTACTTTTAAGAGATTTATTCTAGAAAGAAAAGTTTGCAACAATATTAGAAAAATACTATAAATAAATTACAATGAAGAACTTTAAGTAAATAAAGTAGTCAAAAAAAGGTATTTCAATTGCTATAGTTTCTACTATTATAAAAAAAAAGAGAAAAGAATATTTAGAATATGCATCCTTTAAAATATTATGCATCACTATACTGTATAGTATCTATTAATTATTCTAGATATACATTTGATTATTTCTGTTGACTAATTTTGATTGGATAAATATTGTCACAATATTATATCTTGATTGGAATCAATATAATAAAATACCTATATTAATAAATTGAAAAAAAAAAACAAATAAAGAGCTTTATAAAATCATTTATATCATACTTCTCTCATAATCATATTTAAGAAACAACAGTTAAAAAACCAATAAATTCACACTACAAAATTATTATAGCATCTTGTTTTGTTACAATAACACACATTAATCAATTAACAAGGCAAGGACAATCACAGATGCTACAGTATTATTAAGCCAGTTGCATCACTTTACTGTGAATCCCGCCTGAGATACATCAACTAAAAGAAGGCCAACTGTTCACAACATTAGTGAATTGACGACTGGGCAGAGACAACAAACACAAGATACGTCACTATTAAGTCACTCATATCTTACTTCCCTCTAAATCACGCCTGAGAAACATCAGCTAAAAGAGGACCAACTATTCCCGATATGGAACTATTGGTAACTTGCTCCTCTCTTCCATGATTTCGTTGGCCCTGCTCTCTAACTCTTTTCTCTAACTCTTTCATGATTACGCTGGCCTTTCCTGTTGTATAAAGCGCTTTTGCAATCCTTCTCTCATCACTGTTTACGGCCCATTCTCTGGAATTCACCAAAAGGATATGTTGAATCTTTTGTAGGCATTCGTTTATTATATCTGCCAAGCAGCTTTCTAATTCTTTCAGTAGTTCACTCACATCGGTTCGTTCATTGCACTCAATGCTGTTACATAACTTGTCCACGGCACTGCCCCATTCCTCTGCCTTCCAGTCTGTGGAATCGTTGCCCTTCCAATGGTTTGGGGAAGCTTCTGTTTTGCCCCTACTTTTTGACGCATGTGCATCTAAACTTTCTTTCCTCTCTATTTTGGGTTTGCTTTCCTTTTTAAGGTCGGTGAGTGCTGCAGGCACAGTTTCAGGAGATGTTGGTAGCCTGGAATTGCTAGCAAAAAACGATTCGCCATTCACTTTCGATTCCAAGGTACCGAAGTACTTGTCGGCTGCTTCGCTGGTGATTCTGTCGGCTTCTGTATCAGCCTGCTCAATAAAATCCATGAGTTCCCATGCTTGAGAATATGCCTCCAAACAATCTTTAACGACCTTTCCAGGGGAAAAGCTAGAAGTGGAAGCGCTTTCCTCCTCAATTTTAGCACAATTTGGATAAAGCTGGACGATGATGCTCAACAGGGCCACTGCTGTCATTTTCCACGGATTTTTACTCATGTCTGTGAACTGCTCTTCTTGCGATCGTTCAGTCCCCTCAATCGGGCTTCGCCTGCACAGATACTTCAATCCTGTTTGAGGCTTATTTGGCTCCAAACAGCTCAAACCCAGACCACGGTCCGTTCTCTTGGTAGCCAGAAACTCAACCAGATTTTGACAGTTACATTTACTGTCTCCTTTGCCCCGAATCTTAACCAGATTTTGATAGTTACATTCACCGTCTTGTTTGCCTTGTGAGATGAGGTCCACGGCATTTGGAATGGAGTCGCGGTTAGAAAACCACAAGCTTTTCGGAGTCTCGCCTAACATCTGCACACCCTCTAATATTGCTTTGTGATCTAAATAGCCTTTTTCGAGCTTTAATAATATGAATGACAGCAATTTACCGGTCAATATGTTGCGGAAAAGTATCTGAGACGCGAGCCAACAAGCTTTGCTAAATGAAACCGTGCACAACTGGAGCCCAATCACTGGATACAATAATAATCCTGGCCGTACTGTGATCTTTGTCGACTGATTGGCAATCACCTTTTCAATTTTGGCTTGAAGCAATTGTGACTGCGGTAGCTGGTTCTCCTCCGCCTGCTGCAACTCTCTGAGATGCCTTGTCCAGAAATCCTCTATCCTAAAACAGCTTCTCCAACTTCCGTAATAAGCCACTGCTGTAACCCACCTCCACAGAACCATTGACCATCCTATCAAGATGAATACACATTGCATCATTGTGATACTAAACCTTAACATATCTTGTACAGTCTCTATCTTCAGTTTGGGGCTCTTCCTAACCCCTGCCACGATCGTAATTGCAATTTGAAATGTAACTATGATTGCAGCGGAGGAGGCTAAGACCGACCTGGCAACGATAAATTCAAGGGAGTATGCGCGAGCAACGATCCACGCTCTCAGCACCGCAACTTCAGCTGATCTCCAGCAGTATTCACAACCAGAGTCATTATGATGATCCTCTGTCTCCTCTGCTCTCAGCACCCCTTCATTGGAGCAGTGGTAGTGATGGTGATGCTGATCCTCCTGCACCTGCTCCTCCAGAATAAGAGGAACCTTGTGCGCTACAATGCGCTCGATGCCTCTGCCCGCAATATTAGCGCAGCCAAGAACGAAAAGGAGCATAACAAAGGAGAATATTATTAGCGCGGCCAAAATATAGTAGAGACGATAGCTAGTACCTCGTTGTTTTGGCCATAGGCGACTCAAGTAACTTGTTGTCAAGTTCGAACCACTAGGAAGTAAAATATACAACTCAGTGATTATATGAAGAAAGACGGTTATTGCCAAACCCGTCAACTTGCCCCAGTAATCCTCAGCGCCAGGATTGGCCATTGCAGGCATCAAATAAGCTATAACAACACACAACAGTATTCGACTGGTATGGATCATCCAAAACTCGGTCAAAGGAATATCTTTCTTCTCCTCCAAGTTCAATGGCTGGCCCTGAGTACTAATCAAGTTTAGCAATTGGATTGTCAAAGCGCTGAGCACAAGAAAATCACCAGGAATCCAATGTGCTTTACTCTTCAAACTCTTTATTGCATCCTTTAGAATGAGAAAAAGAAATAAAATCACTGAAGACACCAATAAGATTGCATTCACAATTTGACCAGGCGAACACGCAAAGTTATCCTCGACATTACAACTTTGCCCTGCCATGATTCAACACACTCTCACTCACACTGATCGACGCTCTTTGCCTCTGCTAAGCGAAAATATAAATAAGTGGCACTATACTTAAAATGAAAGCATCAGTCACTCTCCCTTCTATACTCATTTGCCATACTGCAGAGCAGTGTGTGGAAAGTTCGAAACCTGTTTGTAGACCAAGAGCTAAATTGTGAATTTCTTTATCACCGTTATCAAGTCAAAGTTGCCCTCTATAAGACAATCTATAACGTGCTTAAAGAAAGTAAATTCCTAGATTAAATGCCAATACAATTACAATCTCCAATGATCTGTAAGAATTTGTCAGAAACTTTATCCTCTACAGTTACGTATTGTATTTAAATTTAAAAAGAAAAACTAAATACAGCTATACGGCCATCAAATTAAAGGCAATGTTTGCAGTATCACATTGGGAAAACTATTTGGATTCCACTGTAAGCATGTCAATGCTTTTCCTACTGAAAACTTCGTGAATTTGACGGCCGTTATATCATCGAACTTAAATTACGACACTGCGAGATTATTGGTGAAATTTTTGATGGACCATCAGCATTACGTCACAGGCTCACCCCACCATCGTTTTAATGAGTTGGGAACGTATGCATATACTTACGTTATTTTAGCCCTGCACCACAACAAAGTACTACACGACATTTTGTAAGGAAAGATAAGATCAATGGGAAATGGAACGATGCTAACTGTACAATAGAATAGTCCAGTGTGATAGAGATACCTAATTGCTTACTACTCAGCATATACCCCAAGGTCACGTCAAACGCCGTAATTTCTCCATTTTGTTCATATAGGGCTTTATGACGTATAAGAATCCCTATGATTGTTAGCTATTCGAAACTTGAAAATTAGGATGATACTATTTTTATTAATTATATTAGTTCAATATTTTTTATTTTTTAATTAGTGAGTTTGAAAATCATGTAAGGAGGGAAAAATTATTTATTTAGTTTTTGATTAAAAAAAATTGAAGGGTCCTTGATCGTGAGAGTTTTAAAATGTCATAAATCATAACAAAGAAACAACAGGATGGCACACAAGTCCAAACAAACAACTAGAGGGCATGCAGGCCCGACAAAACAATAAAATTTAGAAGACCAAACAAAGAATAAGCAAAACAAAAAAAAACCACAGAGGCCCAACTAGCTAATCAAACTCCAATCTTCAAGGAGGGAGTCAAGGGGTTTTTTTAGTCCTTGTGATCTTTTTGCACATCAACATTGTTATCATTTAGCTTCTCCTCATCATCTTCTCTTCCCCTTAATTTTTTTTGTGATCTTGGAGTGTCCAGAGAATGTACCTATCACTAACTTGCGCACAATGCACTAGGTAAGCTTTATAATGTAGTCATCGTTGTTTTTTTCCACCTTGATGCTATTGTCGTATAAACCATTGGCTTTAGCTATCAATTCATCAGATAAGTTTAGAACTACACAACGCCTATAATAACAACTCCTTGAGACAAGGAATTTATAAATTTTGAATTATGTGCCCTTTGTAGATAGGAAGAATGACATGAAGCCACCTCTTTCAAAGAGATCGTAGACCTCAATGTTATGCTTGACGACATCATAAGAAACATGTAATGTTGAAAGCCTCAAACCGCCCATATTAACCTACACAGACACCCAGCCAAGCCATAGACAAGACAAAGGAGCCGAAAGAAAGGCCAAGTAAATAAGAACAAAAGAGTCTTTCACACCTTTTTTGGAATTACCTATGCTTTTGTTGGTGTTGGAATGGAAAGAGGGATGCCATAAAATCTTGCTACTTTTAACAAAATCCTTGGTGGAGATGGTAAGTGAGGCAATCATTAATCTTTTCCTTCGTTGTCTTGTGGTAAAAATTCATAATTTTATCACTAATATTCACAAGAGGAAAAGGACCCTCCTCACAAATGAGAAGAGAGATTTGCACAAGCATGGGGGAGATTTCTAAAGTAAGCATAGGCAACAACTACCAAGTGTACTTAAGACCAAAGGCACCATAGTCGATATCTAAATCCATAAGACTTTCTTAGCAACCTTTACATCGATTGCAAGTTAAATTAAAATTGTGCAATGTGATGTAATCCCTCATGAGAAACTTTGAGATATAATTATTATAATCAGTATACCATCCCTAGAGAAATATTAATAGGGATCCACATCATAGTCCTTAGGACAACTAAGAAAATCACTTCCTACCATACAAGACATCCACCATATCTCAACCCCAAACCATAGAAAGAGTTATCCTGTAAAGATATGTGAGTAACGAGCAAGTTTTTCTCAACTAAGAATATTCTAGAGGCTTCTTAGTATATTTAAAATAAAATTCTCGTATTTCCATTCTTCACTCTTTAGGCATAAATTACAAACCAAATCAGCCACACCATTTCCTTCCTTGAAGATGTCGCTATTTTTAACCTGATCATAGCTATGGAGGGTTGTTCTACAATTCTCAATGATTCTTGTAAACTTCTATGAAGGGTTCATGTCATTTACAAGGATATTCATAATAATTTAAGAGATTCCTTTAATTTCCACCTCACAAAACCCTAAACATAGAAGACATTTAACCCTCCACCACATAGTTGTAACTTCAAAAAAATTACTAGAATTGTAACCAATGGCCCATGTGTATCCTTCAATTAGGTTTCCTTTATCATCTCTTATTATACCTCCTATCATTACTTCACTAGGGTTTAACTTGGAGCACCCACCAAATTTGACCTTAGTCCACCCCCTCCTACGGGAACCATTTGGTCATCATTATCACTGCAATATTTAAATAGTTGACATTGGTTAGGCTCTACGAGATTCCATAGTTCTACTTCACCTATAGTTCCACATAATGTGGTATGCCCTTGGAAGTTCTAAAAGTCAAAGGATTTATGCTATCTTGAATTCTATTTTTTATGATCTAGAAAATGGCCTTGTTTTCTCTTGACTAGAAAAATCTCATTATTTCCTTCTTTCCACAGCTACCGGGTGACAAGAGAAGGGATTTTGTTCTGTATTTCAAAAATGATAAGATTTTTATATGGGGATTTGAAGCCCAAAGAGCTAAAAATATATTTAATATGTAGGAGGAAAGTCCAAAAAGTTATCAAATGGTTTAAGATCTCCTCCCAAATCCTTTTGGAAAGCACATGGTGAAAAAATAGATTATTAACCATTTCCTCCATGTTGCAACATAGGCTACATCTATTAACAAGTTAGAACCCCATATTTTGGTTATCAATAGTTAGTATCTTGTTATGCATTACAGACCACGAAAAACAACTAATTTTAGGTAAGAATTTATTGCTCCAAACCATATTCTAGTTAACATAGAATCCTCCATATCATCAATAATAAGAGTATAAGTAGATTTAACAAAGAGTCACCTCAAAGGTTTGGGGTGCCAACAACAACATATTTTAAATTAGGCCTAAAAAGGTAGCAAGATCTAATGATCTTCTATAGGTAGTCCACCATCCCCTTCCAATTTTGTTGATTCCCATTTCTCAAATGGCATCCTCTCAACTGAAACTCAAAATATATCCACTAGGTGTGGGGGCCATTCTAGTTGATGTACTGTCATGAATTTAGACACCATTTCATAGTGGTTCCCTCGCCCTTGCTTGAATATACTCAAAACACAAGGAGACACCAACAAGAAATTTTTCATACTAGAAGTCCATATTCTTACCAATTCCCACACACCAAAAATTTTACTTTTTCATAAAATTTCTAGTTTTTAAGATTTATTTCCATATAATTGATCCATTAGGGATAACAAGATAAGAAATAAAATAGCAAGGGTTCCTATTACCTAGGTACTTAGCGTTGAGAATTGGAGCTCGGTTCTTGTTGCTAACAACTAAATTCCATTTAAATTTGGCGATAAGGGAGTTTTTAATAAATTTACTCTTCATAAACCCAAACCACCAAGGCTCTTAGGTTTATAGACCTTGTACCACTTAATAAATTTTTATTTTTTTCATCCTCCACACTATTCCAAATGATTTTCCTTTGGATCTTCTCTATTTTCTCTACAATGGTCACCATCAAGTATTTTAAATAGGGAGAAAAAAGATAGGAATGTTTTGGAGATAAGATTCAATAATTAGAAATTTACCAGCTTGGCTCATAAGCGGCTTACCTTTTCAACTAGCTAGTTTACACTACAATCTTTCAACAATGTTGTTCTAGTTAGTTTTGGATAGCAATTTAGTAGTTAGATGAAGACGAAGATAAGTGGCAAGAAGAAAATCATCTTAGAAGCCAAAGATGTTGATTATCCTTTCCTTTAGAGTATTCTTTGAATAGAAGAATTAAATCATACATTTTTGTAGTTGATATGCTTCCCAACCACATTGGCATAATCCTCTAAGATAGCCTTAAAATTTGGCTTCTACAACCAAAGAAACTCCAAATAGAATGGTGTCATCAACAAATTATGGATGAGATGCAGGAGCTAATAGGGAAGAAACTCTAACCCCTAAGATTTTATTAGAGTCAATAAAATTTTGGAAGCATCTACCCAAAGATTTCAAAACCAAAATGAATAAGGAGAAAGAGGGTTCCCTTATCTTAACTAGGTTTACCACCAAGAAGAAACCATAGGGCACACAATTCACCATCATAGAGTAGGTAACAGAGGAGATGCAAGAGTGAATAATTTTAAAGAACTTCTTGCCAAACTGGAATTATTTTATGTTCACAAAGAGGAAAGGCCAAATCAATATATCATAGGCCTTAGAAATATTAAGTTTGAGGAGAATTCTCGGTCTTTTTTTTTCCCATAAAGTGGATGAGTTCATGGCTAGGAAGAACAACATTGAGAATCTATCTACTAAGAATACAACAAGAAGAGGTTTGATCCTATTGAACAACACTTTAGAAAAGATTTTGTAAATGATATTATATAGCATGATAGATCAAAATTCAAACATAGTGTTGTCCTTAGACACTTTGAGGACAAGTATAATGTAGGTTTGATTCAATTGTTTTATGAGCTTCATCTAGGTCTAAATAAATATCTAGTGGCTATAAATAGGTCTCTCAAGATAATATCCCAAAAATATTGGAGGAAAGACTAGAGAACCCATTAGGGTTGAGGCTTTTAAATTCCCCAAAGGAGAACAAAACAAATTTGACTTCCTCCATAGTGACATAATTACACATCCCCAAATTATTACCTTCATTAAATACCTTAGGATTAACATCTACAAACCAAGCTAGGTCCTTTGTCTCTTGAGCTCTGTCATAAAAATAACCCCTAAAAAAAGAGACAACAGTGTTGGCTATCTCATGCTCCTCAAAGAAAATAGAGCCATCATCAAGGGTTAATTTTCTTATTTTGTTTTTTATTCTATGTTTCAAAGAAGAATGATTGAAGAACTTGGTATTTCAATCCCCTTCATTTAGCCATTACACTTTCATTTTTCCTCCAAAATAACTCTTCTCTCTTCATTAAGGTCATGTCATTCCATTCTAAGGTTGTGTTCTTTGGATTAAGAAGCAACATCAATATCCCCATTCTCCATAGAGTATTGACTTATTATGAAATGATTTAATATTTTTTCTTTCTTGTACCTGGGATATTCCTAAATGAAATCCTAATCCAATGCTTCACTTTCTTTTTGATTAACTTCAACTTTTGAGCTAGGGTGAATGTAGGGGTTCCTTGGAAAGGTGTTTTCTACCAAAAATCAACCAAAAATACAAATTCTACATGTGATTCCAACATTATCTCATGCTTGAAGGAGAAGGACCCCAACTTGGTAGCCTCATCCCAAATTAGAAGGAAAGCACAATGATATGAATTCATCCTTGCTAGAGCACAAAGAGAGGTCCAAAGAGGAAGGTTTTGTTGATAGGTGTTTTTGCAAAATTTCTCAACACAGGCAGTGTGCAAATACACTACCTCTCTTGGAAGGAGACTTTCAATAGCAAGCTGCTGAAAATCACCCCAAGGTCCCTTGGGTGTCAGGTCTTGACAATGCTTGGAATATCTCAATTATTTCATGTGATTTTTTGGAATCACAACGCGGACTTATGGATGAGTCACAAAGTGGGGAAGTTGGATCTGCAAATGGAGTTCTTAAGATGGGCGAGTTGGTGTGTGTTTGCTACAGGTTCAAACAACATTCTTAAACTCCATTTCATCATTGGATTTGGCTTTACAATGTGCAATGAACCTTGCCTACTGTTACTTATTTAAAAAAAGAAAAGAAAAAAAGGCAGTGAAGAGAAAAGGTTCCTGGACCTGAAACTACGAATGAACAGTGATCGTGGAGGTTGCTACAATAGACAAACTCCCTAAAACTAAGCTTTGCATGACCAAGAGAACCTACAGCTACACAAAACTAGTGCAATATTCTAAGTACTATAGATTTTTAGATTACAAACACACATCATGCACATGCAATTGAACTAAGTTGTAGCAATGAAGTAAAGAGCCCATTCTAGCTTTGCAAAGTGACTCATCATCAATGAACCACAAAAAGCATGAGCTGGAAGTTCATCAAATACTAAAACAACAATCACCATCACCATTTCCATTCAAGAAACTAACACCTAAACTAATAGGGAAGTTGAACCATGCATACATAAAGAGAAAAATCAAAAGGAACACCCATAAATCATGCAATGCTACTTTCTATTGCTGCAAAATGTCTTTACATCAGTTCTCCAACCTTTTCAAATGAGGGGAAAGCCCCTATTTAGAGTTTCCCAAAGCCCAAATGAATGGCTAGGATTGAATTACATTGTTTGGCCCAGATTTGATTACATTAGGGTTTCACCTACCCCCCATTATCTAGTAATTTTAAAATACAATTTTATCTTTTCCCTGTTTTGTCACGTAGTGCCCAAGTGTTGTAGAGGTTTTTTCATTTAGCTAATTTCCCTTTTACTGTAGTTGAGACTACCTAAAATTTTCCTTCTTACTTGATCTGTTTGCATTGTTCTTCCTTGGATCAAACGGGCCCATCGATGACTTATATCAATGGATTGGTTGCCCTTGATTCACGGGATAGGTCATCACCATCTAGTGAAAAGTAGGACATCTCCTTCATACCTTCTTCAAGGCCACCCTCTTGCATTCTTTTCATTGACTTCCTTGGCACGGGCCTTCTTCTAACATTGATGTTGTTAGTGGGTTCTAGGGGGAGAGGTGAACATGAAATGAATGGTGATAGGAGCTATGAAATTTTCCTTGTTAAGCTTTCTCAATGGATCTCCCCGACGGACCCAGGGTAGGCTTCTTGAATCTTGCATACATGAAGTGCAGTAAGTGCTTTCATACACAAATCAAGGAAAGCGTTAGTCAAATATTGCAAACTCCATGTTTGATCCATACATGCATCATCAAAATATCATAATATTCGTCATTGGAGCTCATTTGGACCATAAACATTAATGCATTCCAAAGGGGGCTGGGCGCCAAGTCAAGTGAAAAATGAAAGGAAGATAGCGAATGGGGGACAACATTCCCCAAGGCTAGGCCTGGAAGTGCCACACAAGTCGAGCAATGGGCGGATGGGAGAAGGAAGGTAGACAGTGAATAAGGGACAACAATCCCCAAGGGAAATTCCCAGACCCAACAAGACTTAGCAAAACCAAGATTGTCAATTATAGTGCATTGGAAAAGGGGAATAAAGAGTGCCAAGACATACTTCCTCAAGATTTGAATCATTTTGTAAAATGAAGAAGTTTGGAAGGGGAAAGTCAAAGGGTCACTGCCCTTTTGAAAAGGTAATGAGCACACGATGGCTCAAAAGGAAAGTCCCGGACGACAACGGAGGAACAAAGTTCTAGAAAGGACAAAGGAGGGACGAAGTCCTAGAAACGGCCATGGATGAGGCAGGTACCAAAAGGCAGACTGCCGGGGGACAATGAAAGGTCAAAACGACCAAGGACGGATGGAGTCCTCGAAATGGCCACAGAGGGGGTGGGTCCTAGAAGGCAGACTGCTGGGGGGCGACTAAAGGTCAAAACGACCAAGGAGGGATGGAGTCCCATAAATGACCACAAAGGGGATGGGTCCCAGAAGGCAGACCACCAAGGGCCCATGAAAGGTCAAAATGGCCAAGGAGGGATGGAGTCCCAAAAATGGCCACAGAGGGGGCAAGTCCCGGAAGGCGGACCACTAAGGGCCGATGAAAGGTCAAAATGGCCAAGGAGGGAGGAAGTCCCGATAATGACCATGAAGAGGGCGGGTCTTAGAAGGTAGACCGCCAGGGGCCAACAAAAGTTCAAAACGGCCAAGGAGGGACAAAGTCTTAGAAAGAGCCACAGAAGGGGTGGGTCCCGGAAAGCAGACCGTTGGGGGCCCATAAAAGGTCAAAATGACAAAGGAGGGATGAAGTCCTAGAAACGGCCATGCAGGGGGCGGGTCCTGGAAGGCAGACTACTGGGGGCCGATGGAAGGTCAAAATGACCAAGGAGGGACAGTGTCCTGGAAACAGCCATGGAGGGGGTGGGTCCTGGAAGGCGGATCGCCAGGGGCTGACGAAAGGTCAAAATGACCAAGGAGGGATGAAGTTCTGGAAGGAAATTTTTGAAACCCCCGAAACTTAACGAAACCTTGGAAGTTCACTTAGGCACCACAAAAACATCCCAAATCTAGAGGAAACTTGTCCCCAAAGTCAAAAAATGAAGGAAAAAGTGAATCGAGTGATCAAGGATGTTGGGGCAACAGGCGAACAGAAACCCACAAGGGCACTTCCGCAAAAGAAAAAGACTTGGAAAAAATTAAGTAGGCGAATTTGGTTAGGGGAATTTGATCATTTGAAGTCATATGACCAATTTGGGCTTCAAAAATGGGGCATGGAAAATGAGACAGGAGAAAAGCAGCTTGTCGAGAGTGAAAAGAGGGGATCCCTGCCCTTGGCAGGGTGTGTGTGCAAAAAATGCACAACAAATGGTGACTCGCTGGGGAAATGCTCCAGAGCAATTTGATGACAAACTGGAATCACAAACCTAGAATCTCTAATTCTGATCTTCACGCTAGGGAAACCAAACTAGATTCTCAACCAAAGGATTAAAACCACTAGTTAATGCAACCTTTAGTATGTTGAAAATCCAAGTGTGTGTGTAGTTGCGTTAATTCCCATCCTTCGGTTGCTACAGGAACCCAAGCTCCATCAAGTTAAGCTACGTAGTTTATTCTAACTCTAGAAGCATCTGGGACATTGTCACTATGATTCTCTCGAACATTTCTCTATTGCTAGCTAGGCATCCATAGCCCCAGTAGAGTTTCTCGGACACCCCCGAAAAGTTGAATTTTCTCTTTCTTTTAATTTTCAATGGTTTTCTTTCTTTATTTCTTTTCTCTTTTTCAACTCTTTTCTTTCAACCCGCAAGCATTGAAGCTTGTGCTTAGGGTAGAGAGTCACAGTGGCGTTGGAGCAAAATTTTAGATTTTTCACTTAACTAGACTTCACAAAAGGCCCTACAACTACTATCGAATTCTTAAGATGTGTAAAAGATATAAGATTTTAAAATACATCAAAATCAGACCAACCAATGACTTATCCTCTTTGAATCAAACACCCAGATCACTTGACACAAAAAAAGATCCTCACCATCCATTTTGAAAACTTAATTAAAATTTGATGAAGAAATACATAGAACAACACCAAGTGATAAGTAGGTTTTTGTGTGCACAGATGTACCCAGCCAAAAGAAGAGGGACCCCAGGAAAAGCAACAGAAAAATGGAAGCAAAGCGAATGGAAAGCGAACACCAAAACTAACCAAAGCAAGACAAAAAAATAAAACAATGAAGAAACTACTCTAAAGCAAGCAACCCACAACAAACCAACTAACCTAAGGAAATCAGGAAAGCGGCTCATATTTATAGGAAACCTATACTACTCAAAATGGGATATGTACAAAGATATTTACAAAGCACTACGTTCAGGCAGGGTGAGCCGACATTAAAATGTTCATTGGATTTTGTAGTGCATGCACAAGAAAATGGTCGATCGTTGTAGTTCTTAACCTTGTAGATTTATCTTTATACTGAGAAAAAAATAATTTTATCATTGCAACATTCAAATTCAATCACATCATCATGTAAAATCAGCAATTGAGGTGATTCGTTAAACCAATGGTTAATCCATAAACATGTTTTCCTTCCCTCATTACCATAATCAAAATGAAACATGCAATTATAAGTATTCATGGGATTAAGGAAGGATAGAACTTGGATGTGATCACGTAGATGTGGCAATGTTGGACAACCGAGAGTGAGCACATGGTCATCCCACAATAATGGGTTACACTTTTTGGCCAAACTTGACATTGAAATCAACATTTTCAAAGAAAAATTCACTTTCTGACACTTATAGTAGGCAAACTATTAGGAATTTGAAAATTATGTAAACTAGCGATTTGTGAGATTTTTTCTGTAGATTTTAAATGTATTTTTAAAAAAAAAAAATTGAAATTAAATTGTAATTTTTTTGTGTCTCTTTTGATAACTAGTTTTTAATAGTAAACAACATTTTTAAAAAGTGGTGTGTACTTCGGCATGCATAACTTTATTTCTACAAAGGATAAAATTCTAATTCTTTTGAATTTAGGTTGGTAACACAAGTATCTAGTTCTTTCATTTTGTTTCATAGCATTTTGTTGAATATTTTTCTTTTAATTAAGTTTTGAAGTCAAAACATTTATAATTTAGACATAAGTGCACTTCGACACGCATAACTTTTTTGGTATGTATTGAAATTCAATTTTTCTTTTTTTGTTAGAACAAGGACATCAATACCTAGTTGATATATATTTTTCAAATTTTTTCCCCTCAAATTTACTATTTTTTCACAATGATTTTTCATCGAACTTGACATTCGGTGAAAAAGCTATGTACAGTAAATATAAAATATAAAATATAAAATAAAAAAAAAATATATTAAATTTATGGTTGTTAGAAAGCACGTTTCGATCACTACAATCATACAACTTGGTTTATCAAGTTCACTTCATTTGCACCTCCTTCCCAAGCTTTGATAGTAAAAAAAATGCATAAATTTTGAAATGGTGGAGGGGAAGGTGAAAAAAGGGGGTTCATTAGAAGGGAGGGGGGTTAATTAGCAGGGGGGAGGGTTCATTAGAAGGGGGGGTTCATTAGAAGGGGTGTGGTTCATTTGAACCCCCTTCATTAGAAGGGGTAAACCATTTTAATTTTTTTGATGAGAATTTCTAATTTTTCTTCATTCAAAAAATTGTAACCCACTATTGTGGGTTTACCCCACAACATCGTCAATAGGTGCATTGGTAGCCTTGGGCGGGCATAGTGGAGGGTGCAACACTTTAGACATTAAGCTAGCATAAGGTTGGGAGAACGGGGCAGAAAATTCCACCTCTAATCTTTGTGTGGGATCCACAACCTCCACTAGCAGTTCTTCAAAAATAAATACTTCTCCACATTGATCATCTAGAAACTTGGGATCCACTTGATTTTTGTCTTCAAAAGGAAACACACTATCCCATTTCCTCTCCCAGGTATTGACCTTATTTATGTGGTGTTCAATTTTGTTGGACAATGACATGCACAAATTTTTCCTATTGTAGCTCCTTGAATGTGAAGGAGGACCAGCAATGACCAAGGTAGAAGGACCACCAGTTAAATGTTGTAGTTGATCAAGCATGTCATGTTTGTTGGCAACCATTGAAACACCTCTTCCTTTATCTTCTTCTCTTTGCTATTCATGCATCTCATCATAACGTGCACTTGTTTCCCCTTGTTCACTATCGCTATAGATGGAGAAGGAACCCCTCTCCCAATCTGGAAACTCTAGGGCATCACTATTCAGAGGCTCAAGGAGTATGTACTCATCGCTACCGTCTTTTGTGATGTGCTCTTCCTTGGCATGTGCATACCTCCGCAGTATAGCTCCCAATGCAAAGAAGTAATCAATTGATGTCACCTCATTAAGGGGATCAATATCCTCTATGCAATCTCCCTCCAAGGACTTGTCATAAAGCTTATCATCCATGGTGCACACATGCTCTTGAAGAGGGAAAAATTCTTGATAACTGGTGGACAAATTTCTTGTTTGATCTAATTCATTGCTCGGAAGCTCAAGATTGTATTGTTGTCCTTCTATTATTGCCGCAACATCCTCTTGAGGACTACCTTTACCTAGGTTTTCACTTGGCTTAGGCTCTTGATCCTCACATTCCATCCTTGAAGCAACTGTAGGAAGTGGTGTGCTTGGCTGCCTTGCTTGTTCTTTGAATTGTTCAATGGCCTCTTAGCATAACTAACATGCAAACTCAGAGTGTGAAGAATCATGGAGTCTGCACCAATTTGGTAGCATCAAAACCTCCAAATCCACTTGACATCTCAACTCTGACCAATCCTTTGCCAACCTAGAGACGAGCTGGTCATATCTATCCATGATCGGGTCCTCATCATCACTTGGGAGGGAACTTGGATGGTGAAAAATTGTGACTTGTAGTTGTTCCCACTCCTCCAAATCTACATTTTCAGATTCTTGATCACTGTCATTTATGAAGGAGAGGTCTTCCAGTCTGATTTCACTTATGCCTTCATCATATTTTTGTTTTTGCAAGGTTTTCATCTCCTTTTACTAATTCTCAACATCTATGTTGGCACCTTCGTGGGTTGTCCTAATATGCACAGCTACAAACTTTGTTGATTCATCCTCAACGTCTAATGGCTCCCCTTCTAGATTAAAGGATTATTCTTTGTTGATAGAGGTAAGGCCTTCCAACTCTCTTTTGATTGAATTTTCATCACATCTGTCTGCTATCCTACATAAATCAACTCCTTCCTTTTCATAATTTTCAACCTTAATGTTTGTTGTCCCAACACTAGTTTGTGTTGAATCCCTTGGTTCCTCTTTGATGTGTTGTCCTCTATATGTTGACAACTCTTTGGCCTCATGGGGTTGCTCATCCTCCTTGATAGTTGGCTACTCCATTTTTTTTTAATAACCCTTGGCTTGAGTGATGATGTTTGTGCATGGTGAGCAAGTGAATTTAGAGTTGGGTTCATTGTGAAATTTGCACCAACTAGACATCAATATTTCCTCCAATCTTGGTTCATCTTTGTTGCTCAAATGTTCCTGGATCAGCTCCTTGAATGCCTTGGCTGCCATGGTTTGCAATAAACACCTTTTTTAAAGAGTGATGCTCATTGTAAACAACATAATGATTTTTCTATGAAGGATAAAATTCTAACTCTTTTGAAGTTAGCTTTGTAACTATGATATCTAGCATGTTCATTTTTTTTCATAGTGTTTTATTGAATCTTTTTTTCTTAATCAAGTTTTGAAGTCAAACCCATTACAAATTAGACATAGGCAGACCATAAACAACATAAATTTTTTGGTATATATTGAAATTAATTTTTTCTCTTTTTACTGGATCAAGGACATCAATACCTAGACAAAAAATATTTTTTAGAATTTTTTTTGATAATTTACTATTTTTTGACATGTGTAGAATAAAGAGCTTGATTTTTCGGTGAAAACCCTACATTCACATGAAATAAAAAATAAATATAATAATCAAATTAAATATATTTAAAATTGTACTTTTTGGGTAGCTTATAATAAGGACTACATGCTTAGAAATAATAATATTTAAATGAATCCATTTGATCACCGAAAAGGTAATTCAAAAGTGGCTTTTTATCAACATTTTGATAGGTGTAAAGGAGACTCCAATATAGGTATGGTTTAAAATTAGCAGGGTTCTATCCAAAAGGGTTTGATCAAGCCCTCTTCAATTAGAATCCTTTAAATGCAACTTTTGAAGGCTTAAATCATTATATTTTCAAAAAATATGTGGTTTCAGTAAAAAATAGGATGTCCCAAAAAGTGTAGACCACTATTGTGGGATCACCTAGGATTGCTTAGATCTTCAATTACTTTTATAGGTGAAATAATGATTTGAAACCTTAGTTTTAAAGGAATCTTATCTAATTTACTATTTATTAGATCCCAAATGCTAACATTAGCCAAAAATTTGAATTAAGAACCTTAATTTCTCACTCAAACCCTATAAACGAGCCACACGAGACTCATACACCCAAGGTGGCATATGGGTCCCACATAAGGGGACTCATATGCCGAAGGTGGCATATGAGTCTAACCCTATCTTTTTAGGGTTAGAAAATATTGAGGCATTAGAAAATTAAATGAATTTGTTGATTTTATCAACATTTTCTTGATGGGTGTTTTTTCACACTTTCTCAACACAGGGAATGCGTAAATGCACTACCTCTCTTGGAAGGAGACTTTCAACAACTAGTTGCTAAAAATCACCCCAAGGTCTCTCAAGTGTCAGATATTGGCAGTGCTTGGAATATCTTAGTTGTTTCATGTGATTTGATAGAATCACAAGGAAAACTTATAGATGAGTCACAAAGTGGGGAAGTTGGATATGAAAATGGAGTTCTGAAGATGGGAGAGTTGGTGTGTGTTTGCTGCAGGTTCAAACAACAGTCTTAAATTACATTTCATCATTGGATTTGGCTTTACAATATGCAATGAACCTTGCCTATGGTTACTTATTAGAAAAAAAGGAAAAAAGGCAAGGAAGAGAAAAGGTTCCTAGACCTAAAACTACGAATGAATAGTGATCATAGAGGCCACTACAATATAAAAACTCCCTAAAACTAAGTTTTTCTTGACCAAGAGAACCTATAGCTATAGAAAACTAGTGCAATCTTTTAAGGACTACAAATTTCCAGATTACACACACACATCATGCACATGCAATTGAACTAAGTTGTAGCAATGAAGTAAAGAGGCCAGACTAGCTTTGCAAAGTGACTCATCATCAATGAACCAGAAAAATCATGAGCTATAAATTCATCAAATACTGAAACAACAATCACCATCACAACTTTCATTCAAAAAAATAACACCTAAACTAATAGGGATCTTGAACCATGCATACATAAAAAGAAAACTCAAAAGGAACACCCATGAGTCATGCAATGTTGCTTTCTATTGCTGCAAAATGTCTTTACATCAGTTCTCCAACCTTTTCAAATGAGGAGGAAGCCCCTATTTATAATTTTCCAAAGCCAAAATGAATGGCTAGGATTGAATTACATTGTGTGGCCCAAATTTGATTACATTGGGGTTTCACCTACCCCCATTATCTAGTAATTTTAAAATACAATTTTGTCTTTTCCTTGTTTTGTCACCGAGTGCCTAGGTGTTGTAGTGGTTTTTTCATTTAGCTAATTTCCCTTTTACTATAGTTGAAGCTGCTTGAAATCTTCCTTCTTAGTTGATGTGTTTGCAATGTTCTTCCTTAGATCAAATGGACCCATCAAGGACTGGAATCAATGGATTGGTTGCCCCTGATTCAGGGAATAGGTCATCATCATCTGGTGAAAAGTAGGACAGATCCCTCATGCCTTCTTCAAGGCCACCCTCTTGCATTATTTTCCTTGAATTCCTTGGCACATGCCTTCTTCTAACACTGACCTTGTTGGTGGGTGCTAGAGGGAGAGGTGAACATGAAATTAATGGTGACATGAGCTAAGCGCTTTTCCTTGTTCAACTTTCTCTATGGGTCTCCCTGACAGACCCATGGTAGGTTTCTTGAATCCTACTTACATGAAGTGCAGTAAGTGCTTTCATAATAAAATCAAGGAAAACGCTAGTCAAATCTTGAAAACTCCATGTTAAATCCATCCATGCATCATCAAAAGATCATAATATTCGTCATTGGAGCTCATTTGGACCATAAAAATTACTGCGTGCCTAAGGGGGGTGGGTGCCAAGTCGAGCGATGGATGGAAGGTGAAAAGGGAATGAGGGATAGCATTCTCCAAGGTTAGGCCTAGATGCGCCGAAGGAATTCAGGTGACGGACGGAAGGTAGAAGAAAGGTAGAAAATGAACGAGGGATACATATCCCCAAGGGTAGTTCCCATACCCAACAAAACTTGACAAAACCAAGATTTTATATTATAGTGCATGGGAAAAATGGAATAAAGAGTGCCAAGACATACTTCCTCAAGATTTGACTCATTTTGAAAAAAGTAGAAGGTTGGAAGGGGAAAGTCAGAGGGTGACCACCCTTTTGAAAAGGCAATGAGGACACGGTGGCCCAGAAGGAAAGTCTCAGATGACGAAGGAGGGACGGAGTTCTAGAAATGACAAAGGAGGGATGGAGTCCCAGAAATGACCATGAAGGGGGTGGTTCCCGAAAGGTGGACCATCGAGGGCCGACGGAAGGTCAAAATGACCAACGATGGATAGAATCCTAGAAACAACCACAAAGGGGGTAGGTCCAAGAAGGTGGACCGCCAAGGGCTGACGGAAGGTCAAAATGACCAAGGAGGGATAGAGTGCCAGAAATGGCCACAAAGGGGGCAGGTCCCGGAAGGTCAAAACAACCAAGGAGAGACATAGTCTTGGAAACGGCCATGGAGGGGGTGGGTCTCAAATGGTGGACTGTCAGGGGCTAATGGAAGTTCAAAATGGCCAAGGAGGGACAAAATCCTAGAAACGACCATGGAAGGGGCAGGTGTCGGAAGGTGGACCTCTGGGGGCCGACAGAAGGTCAAAATTACCAAGGAGGGACGAAGTCCTTGAAACGACCACAGAGGGGGTGGGTCTTGGTAGGCGGACCGCCAAGGACCCACGGAAGGTCAAAACAGCCAAGGAGGGATAGAGTCCCAGAAATGGCCATGAAGGGGGCGGGTCCTAGAAGGCGGACCGCCAAGGGTTGATGGAAGGTTGATAGGGCCAATGAGGTACGAAGTCCCGAAAATGGCCATAGAGGGGGCGGGTCCCAAAAGGAAATTTTTGAAACCCCAAAAACTTAATGAAACCTTGGCAGTTCACTTAGACACCACAAAAATATCCCAAATCCATATGAAACTTGTCCCCAAAGTCAAAAAATAAGGAAAAAGAGAATCAAGCGATCAAGGACACTAGGGCAACAGGTGAAGGGAAACCCATAGGGGAACTTTTGTGAAAGCAAGAGATTTGGCGAAACTCAGGTAGGCAAATTTTGTCAAGGGAATTTTATCATTTGAAGGCACATGACCAATTTTGGCTTATAAAATGGGGCACACAAAACAAGACAGGAGCAAACCAGCCTATTGGGAGTGAAAAGAGGGGAACCCTACCCTCGGCGGGGCATGTGTGGAAAACATGCACAACAGGTTCTAGTTGTTACAGAATCCATGAAACCTTTCAAGATTAACCTATATAAAGTTATTTACAAATATACAATTTGACGAAGTAAAGGAGGATTCCTAGAGACCAACATTAATAAGGTTCGTATTAGCCAAGAAATCAACTAAGAATCCCATACTATAAAAAAAGTCATTAAGACCACCATCTTTTCTAATGGGAATAAAGGAGCATTAAAGTCATTGCCAACCAACCATAAAGCAATAGGATGATTTAAAATGATAGCAAGAGAATCACATAATATTTTATGGAAGGTTTATAGTTTGGAGTATAGATATTGGCTAAGATCAAACACATATCATGAATTAGGTTGGAGAAGGAGACTAAGACATGACTTTTACTTTTTTAAAGAAACATGCCTTTTATCATAGAGGGTTCCATAGAGTGGAAATTCCCCCCAAAGTACCTTCAACTTGCCTAACAAAAAAATCTATAGAAGGCCATATTTTTGAAGCAATTTGAGAAAAACTTGATTTAGACATTTTAAGTTCCTTTATAATAATAATGTGAAAATTTTATTCCATAATATAGCATTTGATCAAATGTTGTTTGTGAGGGATATTTATTGCATTGATGCTCCAAGATATACTCTTTACGGAAAGATGATAAGGAGAAGCATACCTAAAAGTGTAGCTTAACTAGGCTATAGAGAGCGCCCCACCACTAAGGGGAAGAAAATGAATCATTTTCTCAACGATTTGGATCTTGAGAGCTTTATGGTTTGTTGTTTCATAATGCAACATCTCTTATTTCTTCCCTTGATCTTTTTTCTCTTTGTGATGGTCAAAGTTTTTTGGAATCTCCATCTGCATCAAGTTTTCTTTTCCTTTCAAGTTCCTTTCCATGAGTACGAGTCTATTCCTCATCCAGTGGGGGAGTATTTTTTTTATGAGAAAGGGCATATGCTATGGATAGACATTGCTATCCTACTAAAAGTTTCCTTATATTATAAAGGTTGAGGAGAGTAGAAAATCATCTTACCATGTGTAGACATGTCAAATTTACATCATGCATAATCATATTCCATTCATCAAATAAATCAGGACTTTATTTAAATCAAACCCAAATCATATTCCATCATTTTATAATTCAAATAAATCAAATATCAAAATCATGAAAGTCAAAATCATCTAATCAGCATTAAATCAGCATAATCATCATCTATTTAATCTAACCGTGATTAAATACTAATCTCACCCACTTGCATTCTGTAGATTTGGCCACTTGCACATGAAATTGCATTTAATTGATTTATCAAAATATTTATTTTCAACTTGGCATAAAGGGAGAATATTCTCCAAGTTTGAATCTCCCCCAAGTGGACATGTACACCCAACAGAGCATTTATGAGGCCTTACATGCCTCTTACATGTCCCCTTCCAAAGTCAAACTCGGCATTTATTGGAAAATTTGAATTCAAATTCTCCCTCTCATGGGCACTCTTCCAAAATCTTGCACAACCATTGACCACTCACCACTTGACAAGTGTCTTCTTCTCATTGGAGGATCTTTAGTCCCACATTCACCATCTTGGCCAATCTATCATCAAGAAAATCTATAAAATAAGGCCTTCATTCTCATTCATGGATCCACAATTTTATGCAAGGTTACTCTCTTGGTTTGAGAAATAATCTTGTTCTTCATCTCCATTGCAATACATCATCATTTTAGCTATTGATCAAGGGTTGGGAAAGGGTCACTAGCACATGTGACACCAATCTACTATGGAATAGGTAACTTGTGATTTCTTTCATAATGCTTGTAGTTTTCTTTCATCATTTTGTTGCATGTTTTAAGCATTTTGCAAGGTATTTCATAGGAGTGTTCTTGAAGGATTTGTAGGTGCTAACCCTTGTTTGAAGTTAGTGTTTGCAGATTTTTAAAGGCACCCACATTTGGCGCTAGAGGGAGGGCATAGACTCATACTTGTTTGAAAATTTCACCATTTAACATGCTGCTAATGTTTCCAGATTTTATATCTTAGTTGGAATGGCTTTTATTTCACACTAAGATTTGTCATATTATAACTAATATCTAAAACAAAAATTAAGTCTCTTTTAAAAATTTGTTTGAGGAAAACTTACAGATTGTTGTCATTTTGTATAGCAGAATTCAAAACCATTTTGCGGATGTGGTTAATACACTCTGGTATTGAATCAATTTCCACAAGTTATACTAGATATTGATAAAGCCATTAGGAATCTTCAAACTAATGTTTACATAGATGAAATCGATTAGTACAAGCAATTCCTGCTCTAATAAATCTCACAGCTGTTTAAATCCCCATTCGGCCAAATTTATGGAAGCACCTGTCAGAACTTCTTGAGTCCAATTTTTTTGTTCTTTAGTTCCTTTTATTTTTTATTTTTAGACATTCCTTGTAGTCAAATTTAGAAAGCATGTTAGCTTAAAGAAGGTTTTTGTTATTATTTGAAATCGATCTTACACATTTCTGCATTAAATTGTAGTAACATTTAGAGCAAGGAGAGGTACATCAAATAATATGTTTGAAAATCTATAGAGTTATGCAATTAAAGTAGACAGATTTTCATATATGAAGCAATGTTTTCAAAGAATGGTGCGCAAATACCACATATTTCCCTTTTGTTTTGACTATGCATTAAAATTCTATATCATTTGGGTATTGTGTAGTTAACATGTCGCCTGCCCTACCACAACTATCTGGGCCATTCTTCACTACCATCAATAGCCACTTTGATTGCAGTAGCCTTGGACTTGGCCATCTTTGAGTTTTTAAGATTCCCAGGAATTCGGTTAGAACAATTTCTTTTTTTATAAACTTTGGTAGTTGTGCTCATAGTTTAAAGGTGTGAAAGATGATCTCGATCTCAGATTATACGCCCTAGATTAAAAGTCTTATTTTATTTGACTGATGACTTGAGGCCGGTGAAAACCAAGATACTTTGTGGGAATGACTGCACTGAAGGGATTCTTTTCTAGTTGAAAGCAAATTGGTAGGAGTCATTGTTGATTGTCCCTCGTATTACTCCATTCTCCCGCGCCCTTGCTGCTAGTCATGTCCTATCTTGTCCTGGGCTCTAATCAGTGTCAACATGTGAATTGACAGGCATAGGATTTGGCTGAATAGATACCGACCTTTTATCAGTAAAATCACTTAGTATTCTCTGCCAGCAATCCAATAAAGTTTACCAAATTCGCGGGGAGGTATAATTATCAGCTGTCAAAATTGGAAAACTCTTTTTCAATACACATTTATGATTCTTGGGGCGTGGCTTCTTAGTTATTTTGCTTACTAACAACATTTTCTTAAAAGTTTATACATTTCAATGTCCTTGTTGCACAGATTAGACACTCATTCTGTGTTTGGAAAACATTGCGGAAATTCGGGTGGTACACTTTACATCAGTTTGAAAGCATCTCAAAAAGTGGTTGGGCGCGAGATTTTGAAGCATTTAATAGGAGTCTGATCTTGAATCTGACGAATGGCCTGCTATGCACTAATGCATATTTTCTTAAAAAGTTTTGTCAGATAGCTTGCCCATTTGCATTTACTGTGAAAAAAATTTCAAACCACCTTTTTTCGTTGTCTGTGTTCACCTGCCAACCACATTTGTTTTTTTGAATAGGGAATTGATGGGATTTATTTTTAAGTTAAATCCTCTATGTATATATATACCTATCCCAGAAAATATTTTGTTATAAATGGATGGAATAAGAATAACTTGTCGTGGTTTTGGTAGCTATCATGAACCGTTCAAATCATCATAATTTTTTTTGTTTCCATCTTTATGTGGTTAGCTTGGTCTTTAATGTGCAAATTTAGATCTGTTATTTGCATTAATGTAAATTTTTCTTAGACAAGTTGGTAGGTGAAGCTTTAATTCTTCCAATTGCATTAGATGAAAAATTTTATGTAACGCTTATTGTGTTAACTTTACCCATGCCAATTGCATCAGTTTGAAAATTACAAAAATAATCTTTGCAGATAATGATATGAAGTCCTTTTTTTTACTCTAATGTTATCTATTTAAGCATAGTTGGTGAATGTTCAACAATTTTTTAACGAATACATTTTTTTTAAAATTGTATTTGCTATGATGAGTCATTATTTATAAATTTTACTTGTCATGATTTTGTGATGGAATAGGAAAAGGTACCAAAAGAAAAAAAAGGCAAGTGAAAGGTACAAAGGAAAAGCGAAAGGAAAAGGTACAAACAAAGGAAAAGTGAAGGAAAAAAGGTACAAGGAAAGCGAAAAGTCAACAAGAAGGAGGCTAGAAAACAAAAACGAAAGGAGGAGAAATATTTTTGAAAACTCAGAGTGTTTTTAAATGCTTTAAGTGTTTGATCAACACTACTTCATGAAGTTGTTTATCTTTTTGTTTTAGAACACTAATTTTCATTTGGGCCTAAAGCGAACAATTTGATTTTCATTGCAAAGGGCTTAAAATGAATCTTAGGACAAACTCACTAGATTTTGTTTGAGGTTAAGAATTGAACAATCAAAACTCACACTTCATTTTTGGTGCTTAAAACGAACTCACAATTGCTTTGAAGGCTATAAAATGAACAAGTGCTTGAATTGTGTGATTTTGTCTTTTGAGTGCGTATCCTCTCCCCTTGCGCTTCATCCGATCTAGGGTGCAAGAGAAACACTCAAAATACATTTTATTGCTTTGCAACACTTCGATTTGGGCTTAAAAATTGAACATCTTGTGCGAGTGTGAGTAGGGGAATTTTTGCATACATTCTCTTTCTTTGTGCCATCAAAGATCGATCAAGTTATGGAATGTGTTTTTTCTTGCTTTTGTTTATCTTAGAGGGTCTGCCTTGGGGAAAAAGTACTCACCCAAGGGAATGACTCAACCGGTAACACTCTAAAGCCAAGAGTATTTCTAGCTGGGATATAAATGTGGGTATTGGTTAAACACCATTATCACGCGGTTGGCTCTGAAAAGATGGATTTGAAAGGGGACTCTTGCCGAATGGGTCAATCTCCACGAATGGAAAGTCCTTACTAGAACCCATGTGCTAGAATTTTCCAAAATCCTTAATCTATTTGTTGGTGTAAGAACGGTCATTCTGAAGCCACCCCACACTCTTACAGTCTTCTAGTAGAGATGGAAAGCATGCCATGGGAGTTTCATGGGTGTTGATGCTTGGCTGCCCCGATTGACGATAATGAGCCATGGAGGGGAGCCAGTGGGGTCAAGCATCTAACCATCTACTAGAGATAAGTGTAGCTGGACTTGTCCAAGTGGGAATCCAACAAATATTGTCTTACACATCCATAGGGCTTGTACTTGTTCTTCATTTGAAAACACAATGTTGTATTCAAAAACATTTTGCAAACAAACATTCAACATGATTCTCAAAATTTCAAACCCTTTTGAAGACAAATATCATTGACTCAATCCATATGTTACTGCTTTCCCTAGGGATTCACATCCTTAGAGGTTCCTAAGCATTGGATTATACCTCAATTTGTCTTCTTGAGTAAACAATAGGAAAACCCTTGCCTTAAGTTCATTGAATTTCCACATAAAATATCTTGTGGGGTTTAAAGAAATTAAGACATTGGACATATTAGTTTGAAAACTTTAATCAAAGAGAGTGTTTTTGGTAAAATAAAGCCATTAAACAAAGATAAGCAAAATAAACTTTCATGTGTGTTGAAGACTCCAAAAATCCCAAAGCAAAAATCATTGAAAGTTCAAAAATGAAAGTTCAAATGAAATCAATCCTTGGTTACAAAGGTCTTTAGGAAGCATATGCATGCTCTTCAATACCTAGGTCTAGGAAAACAAAGTGGCCTCTTTAGGTTCATCTAGGGATAAAAATAAATAAAACCTCTTTCATCCATCTTTCAAAACATCAAACATCATCTCACAAATCATCTTTTGAAAACCTTGAAATCATCCTTGAAGTGATAGGCTTTATGAAAAAATCAAGCAAACACCAAAATCATTGAGACGAAGTCCTTGAAAACATTTATCAAAACACCTTTGGCTAGGAATGTGTAAATGCATCCTTTTGCATATCCTTAGTAAAAGTCATCCAAATCATCTTGTCTAGCTTAGTGTATGTAGATGAATCCTTCTCCATATACTTAGTGAAACAATCATTTTGTTTGGGTAGGTGTGGGTAGATGCATCCTTCTCCTCACACATATCCAAATCATCATCCTTTGAACACAACTATCCTTTAGATCATTATCAAACATATTAGGGTCTTTTTGTTCAAAATCAAAATCAAAATCCAAATCAAGATCAAGGACAAAATCTCAAAATCCAAAAATCAAACCAATAAAAAATCCAAAGTCCTAGCATTTCATTCAAGATTTATCAAAAGCCAAAAACATCCATAAGATCCATCTTTAAACATCACCATCATATCATCATCACATGTGATCCTAAAAAAGCATCCTAAAACTCTCACTTTGGGACATAAAATAGAGATTAAATCCAAGGAATCAAGAGATTCATCTCCCATATTCTCGAAGATTGATCCTTGTTTTATGGTTCAAACGAGATCTCAATACAAGAAGAGTATGGAAGCCCACAAAGAAACTCCCGCTTCAAGTGACCTTAGCCAAACAAACGCAGAAATGAATCTCGCAGAATCAAGCAATCCATTGATCGCCTCATCATCACAAAACCCACAAGAAGAAAATCAAGGGGAGGACCTCACCTTTGGAATGTCTCGCGAAGAAATAGTTGAAATGCTCCAAAATTCGGACAACCATAGAATCATCAACATCATGATGAGACTCAACCCTTCGTTGTACATGCTTGAATTAGCAAAACAAGGGGCCAAGTTGCCTTCGGATTTTGCTGTGACCACTATAGTAGAGACATCCTTTCCACCAATCTCATCCACCATCCCCATTTCATCTACACCCCATCTCAAAACATCATGAAAAATATCTCATAAATCACAACATCAATTGCTCCAACTCAACCCAACATTAACAAGGGAAACACATTTCTCAATGATCTTCAATCACATCCTCTTGTGAATAACCAAAACTTGGACGCAAACACCACAATGGAACAAAACATCCTCCATAATCCATTACACCAAATTGTTCCTCTCACTTTACATTATGACCTATCATCAACATCTTTTCATGGAGCACCACAAACACCTCTTCTCACAAATTCACAAGAGGAGGGAGACATATTTGGACCAGGGGGCATTTTCAACACCACAACACTTTCACAAGGATTCACCCCCCTTACATTTCCACCTCTCCCACCATCAGCATTGTCATCTACACCACTCCTTGGTCTAGGGCTTCCTCCCCTACCAAGTATCAATCAAACATACATCCCAACCATCAAATCAAAACATCTTTCCAAATGCTCAAAAATTATTGTTGACATCACAATAGCAAATGACAAATACACAAGCAATGGCAACATCATAAAACACCCCCAAAATATTTCAAAGCATGGTCTCTCAAGGGCCAATCACATCAATGATGCCACTTACCACATCAATAACACCATCCACCAATCACCACATCAACACGACAACACCATCCACCAACCAAATAATCAACACAACATCATCATCTACCACCATTCCAAATCCACCACCACCTCCACCACCACCAACATTAACCACATCAAGCCAATTCAATGCAACATTACAAGCCACTTTTCAAAGAGGATACCAACAAGTACAAAAACAAAAAGCCGTGCAATAAGCCGCTCAAGTTGCCAAAGCTACACAAGTTGCAATACAAGCACAACAAGTACAACAAGCTCAAGCATTATTACAACAACAACAACAACAAGCCGCTCAAGCTGCCCAAGCCGTGCAAGCATTGCAAGCACGAAGGGTCACTCAAGCACAACTATTATTGCAGCAACAAGCCGCACAAGCGCAAGCCCAAGCATAAGCTCAAGCGCAAGCACAACAAGCACAAGCACAAGCACAACTTCTTGCACAAGAAATGCAATTGCAAGCATATCAACAAGCACTAAAGCAATACCAAGAGCAACAAGAGGCAGCAGAATTGGCAGCCCAACAACAAGCGTTGTGGGAACAACAAGTAGAACAACAAGCGTTGTTAGAACAACAACAAGTGCAACAACAAGTAGAACAACAAGCATTGTTAGAACAACAAGTGCAACAACAAGCAAAAATCCTAGCGCAACAACAACAAGAGCAAAAACAAGCATTGTTCATCCAAAAGCAAGTAGAAGCCTACTTTTCCTGCCACAACATACCGATACCATTAAACAATGCACCAACCAATCCATCTATCCAAACCACAATCGTGATACCCCAAAACACCTTCATTCCACCCCTGACCCACAAGATGATGTGACAACACAACTCAAGTTGCTCTCGCAACAAGTGCTCGATCTTCAATCAGGGCGAACAACCAAAACAAAAAGCAACTTGTCTCCCTATCCATTTGATAGGATCTTAGAAATGAAACCATTCCCTAAGGGATTTGAAATCCCCAAATTTGACAAATATTGAGGGAAAGGAAACCTTGAAGATCACATTAGGGAATTCTATGTTCATTGCATGGAAGTCGCATATGACGATATGTATCTGATGCGGCTATTTCCTAGAAGCTTGGTGGGTCCCGCTATAGAATGGTTCTCTCGCTTACCTACAGGCATTAGAACATTCCAAGATATTACAAGTGCATTCATTAAGAAATACGCAGGTAACATTGCAATGGATGTTAGTCTCGAAGAACTATACACTCTAAAACAAGGAAAGAATGAATCTTTCACTTCATTCCTTCAACAATTGCGATCCAAGGCCAATCAGAGAAAATGGACCATGCCAAAAGAACAACAAGTCTGGAAAATCATAGACAATCTTGAAAGTCATCTATCATTCCATCTCAAAGTTCAGGGTATCACCACATACGATCAATTGATCTCCAAGGCGCTTAGCATCGAAAGAGCCCTTATGACTCAACCCATCAAATCAACATCATATCAGAAACTGCAAAACAATCACCCACCATCAAATTACAATGATAAACCTCGTACATGGGTGAGAAACAAGAACATCACTAATGATGGTGTCGTCGATGCCAAGGTGGTCATTAGTGGTCCACGTCAAAATACACCCACACCGCAAATCCAACCACAACGCCAAAACACTCATCACACAACATATCAACCCAACAATAATCCCACCATCAATAACATCAATTACCAAAGAGGACCACCTCAATGCAAGACTTATCCCAAATGAAAATACACTACTTTGGGAGAACCACTTGAGGACATCATGAAAAAGCTAATTGATGAAAAACTCATTCAAGCTCCTACATTTGAGAATTACCAAGAACCCGATGTCAAACCTCCTTGGTAAAATGACAATCAACTGTGTGAATTCCAAAAAATCAAAGGCCACACCACAAATAATTGTATGAGACTCAAGAACATCATTTAATATCTCCTTGACAAAAGAATCATAAATGTGGAAGCACCTACTGGGAATCAGGATCTTAAAATCTACACGAATCTGATGCCAAATCATGGCAACAAAGGGAATAACAAGGATAAAGGAAAAGGTAGTGTAAATAATGTATACGAAATGGTTGTTGCCAACCTCAATAAAAATTGCATGGTCATCACCATCAAAGGCCCCCATGCCGAAGATTGTGGAGTCACCACAAGAGGCAGAAAAGTCACCATTGTAGGATCATCCCAACCCAATAGAGTCCCTACATCAAGAGCCATTCCGTATAGCTACAATGTTGTAGACCAACTCAAAAGAACACCATCACACATCTCCATCATGAAGTTGTTAAAAATCTCATCAGCGCATAAAAAGATCCTTGAGGAAGCATTAGCCTCATCTACCGTCCCCGCAGACCTCGATGCAGAATAATTCCAAGCTATGGTCGGAAGCATCATAACACCTAATCTCCTTACATTTTCTGACCAATATTTTCCCGCCCAACCATCTCACAATCGTGCACTTCACTTTGAGGTCATTGTGAACAAAAGAAAAATCAAAAGGGTCCTGGTGGATGGAGGTGCAGGTTTGAACATTTGTTCTTTTAGCCTCATCAAGTAGTTAAAGATATCAGAAGATTCCATTGACAAAGGAAAGGGCATAACAATAAGAGCATATGATGACCAAGAAAGAGTGTCTCAGGGCACAATTAAGCTCCCTATCCAAGTAGGGCCAACACTCATGGAAACCACATGTCAGGTCTTGGACCTCGAATTTCCATACAATATCCTCCTGGGATGCCCATGGATTAATGCGATGAAATTCGTAGCATCAACCTTCCACCAATGTATGAAATTCACACATAATCGACAAGAGTTTACCATACATGGAGATCCTGAGCCGTTTTCATACTACAAGAACCTTGAAGCCAAATATTACAAAATCCCCTAAGTGCCAAAAAATGATGAGGGCCCATCCACATCATACATTGATCCCGTCACTCTCACATCCACTTCTGTGATAGAGACACCTGCCATTGCCACCATATCTAATATCAAGCTCATCATCCAGGAGGACAGTTGTGGAAGTTATAGGCTCCCTAAAAATTCTTTTGTGATAGGAGAGTTACCACAATCTCCAAGATCATGATGACGCCCACAAGAAAATCAAGCTCCCACATCACAAACCTATCCTCAAAATTATCCTGAATTCACAAGATGGGGAGACCTTGGCCATGAGGTAATTGAAGCAGATCCATCAAACATGTAGTATCGAGATGAAAGACTGACACGTGAATTACCAATGGATGAAAGAAGCAGAGGCCTACACATGATGATTGCAATGGGCTATGACCGAAATCAGAGACTGGGACAAAATGACAATGGGCTCTTAATACCAATCATGCCTGAGATGCGACCTATAACAAATCTTGGTCTTGGATGTACCCCTCCAAGAATAACCATACATGGCCAAAGTATTCCAGTTAGAGCCGCTAATGTTTCTCCTCAGCCAATCCTAGTACAAGTGCACTCCCCAATACCCATAGGGACAGACATGCATAACTTTATCACTGAGCCCTATATTAGTAGCGATGATGAAGATACCTTATCCAACCTACCTAGGCTATTCAAAGATACCACCCTGTGTATGATTAGTACCATATCATTTGAACCAGATAGTCAAAATCATGAGATCTGCTTAGTCTACCCCCAACTGATTGACTATGACCAACGAGGACCACCAGTTCTCGATACATTCAAAAATGATGAAGAACTCTCAGAATTCATGGGGTTGAGGGATAACATTCTAGATGGAGATCACAAGGCAAGATTCATAATTGAGTTGGACACACATGCCTATTACGAGGAAACGATTGAATCTTTTAGTTGCAAAAGTGAGAAACTAAGAATCATATCCAAGTCCTTGAGTGAAAACCACACCGTGACACTCTCTGACAACAAAATAGTAAAAATAAAGGACGTATCCAACGGTGAAAACCTCTCTAAGGTGCCTAAGGATGAAGGATTCAATCTTCCCCTAAGAGCTATTCATCAAGAGAAGTCAACAGTCTTGGCTGAAAAATGCAACCAAGTCAACCTAGGAACATAGGAGACCCCGCATATCACATTCTATGCGGAATCACTATTATCAGAAGAGCAAGAACTCCTAGCAGCATTCCTAAGGGAAAGACAAATAAACTTCGCATGGAGTTATGCTGATATGCTAGGACTTTATCCAAATACTGTGGTCCACCACCTAGTAGTGTATCCAGATGCAAAACCTGTTAGATAGAAGCTTCACAAAATGCATCCTCAAATTGCTTTGTTAGTCAAAATGGAGCTAAAAAATCTATTAGATTCTGGATTCATCCAACCAATTGATTATCCAGAATGGGTATCGAACTTGGTACCTATTTCAAAACCTGACGGAGCTATCAGAATCTGCACGAATTTCAGAGATTTAAACAAAGCATGTCCCAAGGATGATTTCCCGCTCCCCAACATCGACATGATAGTAGACATGATAGTAGGGCACAAGATGCTATCGTTAATGGACAAATTTTCAGGATATAACCAGATCATGATAGAAAAAGAAGACCAACACAAGACAACTTTCACTTGCCCATGGGGAACCTACTACTGGAACATGATGCCATTCTACCTAAAGAATGCAGGAGCAACCTATCAAAGGGCCATGACACTGATATTTCATGATATGATTCACAAAACAGTCGACGACATCCTAGCAAAGTCAAGAAAAAGACAAGATCATATAGCAACCCTAAGTGCTATCTTTGACATATTAGAGGAATACAAGGTCAGACTAAATCCAAAAAAGTGTGTCTTCGGAGTGCAATCAAGAAAATTACTAGGATACATAGTCTCCATGAGGGGTATCGAGGTGGATCCTGCAAAAGTCAAAGCAATCCTTGAGATGGAGGCACCAAGGAATCTAAAACAACTGAGAGGCCTCCAATGCAGGCTCCAATCCATTAGAAGGTTCATAGCACAATTGGCAGACAAGAAAAACCCATATTCGCACCTTCTCCACAAGGGGGTATCATACAAATGGGATACAAAATGCAAAGATGCATTCAACAAAATAAAGGAATATCTACTGACACCCCTAGTGTTAATGCCACCTATCCCGAGAAAGCCATTGATCTTATATGTGTTAGCAACAGCAGCAGCCCTAGGAGCTCTTCTTGCTTAGCATGATGAAAATGGAACAGAAAGAGCCATATACTATATCAGTAGGACAATGGTTGGTGATGAGCTAAATTACTAATTCATCGAGAAAGCTTACCTTGCAGTAGTGTTTGCATCCAAAAAAATTAGACATTATATGTTGGCACACAAGATCAAGCTTATTGCCAAAATTGACCCCCTTAAATATCTCTTATCAAAGGCAATGTTAACTGGCAGAATGGCAAAATGGGTCATGATATTATCAGAATATGACATCGAGTATGTTGAGAGAAAATCCATCAAGGGTCAAGTTATTGCAGACCAATTAGTAGAAGCACCTATGTATTCTAAGAATCCCCTTGTCTTAGAGTTTCCAGATGAGTCTATTTTTAGCCTCAACATTACTGATCACTAGAAACTATACTTCGATGGTTCATATACACAACATGGATCAGGAGCTGGTGTCTTCTTCATCACCCCATAGGGGGACTGCATACCAAGATCATACAAACTAGCATTCCCTTGCACTAACAACATTGCAGAATATGAGGCTTTGACTATAGGTCTCAGGATAGCAGTGCATTGGAATATCATAGCTCTCAAGGTATATGGAGACTCTCAGTTGATCATAAATCAGGTCAATAATGAATATCAGACAAATTATGACAAGCTAACCCCATACAAAAAATTGGTGGACTCTAAAAGAATCCTTCATTGACATAACATTTGAGCAGATTCCAAGAACCAACAACAGAGAAACTGACGCCATGGCTACAATTTGGTCTCTATTAGACATCCCTCATAACGTACCGAAATATGAATTTCTGATCAAGAAAATTCTCGTTCCCACATTCGAGGTACCAAAATCAGAATATGTGTGTGAAATCGTTGGTCCTAGCGATCCTTGGTATCATGACATCTATACATATCTTCGAATAGGAGTCTTACCCGTTGACCTACCATCGAGTGTAAAACAAACCTTCATAAAAAAAGCATCTAGATTTGTCATCCTAGGTGATACCTTATACCGTAGAAGCATAGAGGGTACTTTACTACGCTGTCTAAATGTTGAGGAGGCATTAACCACTCTAATCGAGGTTCATAACGGTATTTGTAGCTCACACTCGAGTGGAATAACCATAGCCAAGAAATTGCTGAGGCTGGGGTACTATTGGCCCACAATGGAGTGAGAAGCACATGATCATGCTAAACGGTGTTTATAATGTCAATAGCATGGGGACCTAATCCATGCTCCAGCTCAAGAGCTTCACCCGATCCTCACACCATGGCCCTTTTCACAGTGGGGACTTGATCTCATTGGGAAAATCTCGCCCACCTCATCCAATGGCCACAAATTCATTATAACTACAACTGAGTACTTCACAAAGTGGGTGGAAGCCATACCCATGACCTATATCACTAGAAAGAAGATCTCAAAATTCATCCTAAACTATCTCATATGTCGTTATGGTGTCCCACAAGCCATTATCTTAGATAATGGGACACCATTCAAGAATCAGGATGTCCGCGACTTGCGTGAGAAATTCAAAATCTAGCATCACTTCTCCACCCCATACTATCCCCAAGGCAATGGCCAAGCAGAAGCCATGAACAAAACCATCCTCAAAATCCTCAAGAAAATAGTCAATGATGCAGGTCGTGACTGGCACTTGTAGCTAAATCCCGCCCTCTGGGCTTACCAAACAAGCATCCACACACCCACTAGTGCCACCCCATTCTCCCTGGTCTACGGATCAGAAGCTATACTACCTATTGAGATCGAGCTCCCATCCCTCAGAATATCACTGCAAAATCTCATCACTGATGAAGAATATTGGGTTTGAAGACTAAATGAGCTGGAGTTACTGGATGAGAGAAGGATTGATGCTTTGAATCACTTGCAAGTCTATCAAAATAGACTCAAACGAAGCTACAACAAGAAGATCAGAAGCAGGAATTTCCAAGTCGGAAAACTGGTCTTAAAAGAAAATCAAAAGAATGTCCTGAATCCCAGCAGTAAAGGCAAGTTCGAACCCAATTGGTTAGGGCCTTTCATCGTCATGACAAGCTATAAATCAAGGGCATATCAGCTATCAACACCCGAAGGAGAACCTCTGCAGGAGCCCATGAATAGCTCCCATCTCAAAAAGTTTTATGCTTAATTCTTTCAAGGTATAGAACCAAAAAATCCAAAAGAATTAGAAAAAGTCTTGAAAAATAGTTACTTCAGTGAAAGCCTAGAAAACAGGCATCTTGGTAGAAACAAAAAAAATCCAAAAAAAAAAAATCCAAAAAAATCAGAAAAAGGATTTTAAAAATCATCCTCTAGTGAAAACCACTTCTGTGGCACTTTGGGCAAGTACCTTGGTGAAAACCTGGCAAACAGGCGCCTTGTGTAAATAAGCACCTTCCATCCACCAGGATCTTTATGGCTCGATCTACATTATCTCTCCATGTCGCTTCCATCGTCCATCACATCCATATCTCCATCCATCACTCATCCGCTCACATCCGCACTATAGCTTGGTCCTGTGCTCGTATCATGATCCCTCCTAGTACTACTCGGCCCATTCTTGGAAGGTCATTACTTTTTGTCCTACTCTTATTGAGTAGTCTATTGTATCAATGTCAGTACGTTCCTTAATGATTGGATTCGCATGGTCTTAAAGTCCTCAAAATCAGAAAATCCAAAAACATCGTAAAATCCTAAAAATCCAAAACACGTAAAAATCAAAAAATCCAAAACATCGTAAAATCGTAAAAAATCCAAAAACACCAAAACACTGTAAAATCCAAAAACAAAATAAAAAGTCACCAAAAAGCCAAAAACAAGGTCTCTCTATCAAACTACGCCGTGCCTCTGAGCTGGCAAGGTTGATCTTCGATCATCCCCCAAGACATTTAGGTCAGTCCTATAGGAGTCCATCATAATAAACTGACATTTCATCATGTATATCTTCATCTATAAATTGGTCAAGTCGTCAGTCGAACTACGTGGTCTCTACGTGTATAATGTAGGAAAGGCTAATCTGTTGATCAGTCCCCGAGGTGCCTAGGATAGGTCTTTAGGTTAGTCTCTCAGTCAAAATATCATAAAATCCCAAAAAAATTGGAAAACATAAAATCAAAACATTTGTAAAACCTTGAAAAATACCAAAAACAACCTCAAAACATTGCAAAATTCCAAAAACATCCAAATATTTGAAAAAATCCATCCGCCTCATCTCATTTGCACCTGCAATAAACACCATTCATAATAAATTGATCGTCATCCTCAACCTTTGGTGAAACAGTTAGAAACAAGTCTAGCAGGTTAAAAGCAAAACTCAAAAGCATCAAGTCTCAAGTCTAAGTCAGTACGTAAACAAGTTGGTCAAGTCTTTGTGTCGATAGTCCATCATCCAAACAGTCTCATATCAATCATCTGATAACATCATGTCATAGGATGAATCCTTCCTACAAGGGGCATTATTTATCAGAAATAACATTTTGGATAAACGAAATGACGTGCCGCCATCCACTAACATGTCCTAGGATGTATCCTTCCTACAATGGGCATTATCTTTTGGCAATAAGTTTTGGTTCTTATCCTTAAAAACACATTCCCTTTTGGTTAGGAGTATTGAAGAACATCAACTTGTTTGTGTACTTGGTCTTTTCTTTTGACTTATCTTATTGCACTCACCCAAGGACCTCTTGATGATATCCAAATGAAGGATTTAGAGAGATAGGAATGGGGCAACGATCATTATCTTTTGTCCGCGGCTTGTTGGACGCTCTTGTAAAATAACTTGGTGAATACTTGCTTTGTTAGATATGTATGGAGGATGTTTTAGATAGCTTGTTGACTATTGCATTGATTGGTTATACCTTTCTGTGTTTTGGTCCGAGATGTTTGAGACTTCTAAAGTGCATCCTAGCAAGGTTTTCGTATGTCAGGTGTGAACAAGAATACTCCTCTCTATTTGTCGAGCCAAAATCCATCACACTAAGTACAATGCCATCATGGTCCTTCATACCTTGATGCATCGTACTTAGGCGTGTTATCAATCATAAAGTAAGTGACCCTTTGAAAATCCCAATCCTTGATAAGCAAATCATCCATCTATCATTCATTTCTTATCATCATTTCTCATTATGTTGGCTTGTTGGATCCTCTTGTCATCATTTCATTTCTGCACTAACATCACATCATGAATAGTTAATCATCATCACCAATACATCCATCATGCATCCATTATGCATTCATCTTGCATCCATAAATCATCAGAATTCTGCATATCATCTCACATGCTTCGTCATCATAATATAGATCTGTTAGTCTCAGCATACCACATATCATCCATATCATACATAATAGGAAACATCGATCATTTCACATGCATTTCATTTGCATCATCATCATAATATAGATCTGATCGTCTAAGCATCTGCATAAAACATCCATCGCATAATCATAACATATCACATCAAATCATCATTTAAGTTGTTTAGGATAATACAAATTTGTTATTCTAAGCATCTTGAAATCATCTCATTTGCATCGTCATCCATAACCACCCATTTTGAACCTCTATATCGTGAGATCGACCCTCAAATCAAATCTTTTTGCTCGATCTCTCGAGGGGGCAATGTACCAGTGTACCTCTTTCCGCTGCGGCATCTGAAAAATCATAATTTTTTTTATTTTGATTACGACAAGTTTATTCTTTGAACCAACGCAACAAGTACATTGCTTCAAACAGGGGAAAAATGTAGACATGTCAAATTTACATCATGCATAATCATATTCCATTCATCAAATAAATTAGGACTTTATTTAAATCAAACCCAAATCATATTCCATCATTTTCTAATTCAAATAAATCAAATATAAAAATCATGAAAGTCAAAATCATCTAATCAGCATTAAATCAGCATAATCATCATCTATTTAATCTAACCCTGATTAAATACTAATCCCACCCACTTGCATTCTCTAGATTTGGCCACTTGCACATGAAATTGCATTTAGTTGATTTATCAAAATCTTTATTTTCAACTTGGCATAAAGGGAGAATATTCTCCAAGTTTGAATCTCCCCCCAAGTGGACATGTACACCCAACAGAGCATTTATGAGGCCTTACATGCCTCTTACATGTCCCCTTCGAAAGTCAAACTCAGCATTTATTGGAAAATTTGAATTCAAATTCTCCCTCTCATGGGCACTCTTCCAAAATCTTGCACAACCATTGACCACTCACCACTTGACAAGTGTCATCTTCTCATTGGAGGATCTTTAGTCCCACATTCACCATCTTGGCCAATCTATCATCAAGATAATCTATAAAATAAGGCCTTCATTCTCATTCATGGATCCACAATTTTATGCAAGGTTACTCTCTTGGTTTGAGAAATAATCTTGTTCTTCATCTCCATTGCAATACATCATCATTTTAGCTATTGATCAAGGGTTGGGAAAGGGTCACTAGCACATGTGACACCAATCTACTATGGAATTGGTAACTTGTGATTGCTTTCATAATTCTTGTAGTTTTCTTTCATCCTTTTGTTGCATGTTTTAGGCATTTTGCAAGATATTTCATAGGAGTGTTCTTGAAGGATTTGTAGGTGCTAACCCTTGTTTGAAGTTAGTGTTTGCAGATTTTTAAAGGCACCCACACCATGATATAAATTTTTCCTTATTTATTCTTTTGTGAGGGGGAAATTTAAATCAAGAACCAAAACATTCTTCTTCACAATGTCTTATAATAGATATTTTTCTATTTGAAATGGTTCTTCATTTGTGGATCTAACATTTCATATATTTGACACCCTAGCTTGGGCCATTTGATGGGCTAAAACAAAAAAGAAAAATGAGGATAGGGGAGTATTCGAGTTGCCCAAAAAGGATGAGCTACAAGGAACAAAAAGGCACACATGGGAAGTATCCAAAATATGGTAGTGAGGGCAGTGACACGTCTTCCAAAGAACCTATAAAATAACTATAAGATACCAGGATATTAGTAGCTACCCTTAGTTCCACAAAAGGTGATTCATGAGAGAAGATTTTCTTGGCCATTTATTTCTTGTATTTATTACTTAGGCGACCAACCTTGTTATAGATTTGATAGAAAATACCCGTGCATTCTCATAGATAATGGGTTGTGACCAACTTCCAAACCTTGAGTTTAAAGTGATTTTTGAAGGAAGGATAGTTTTAGTATCTATATTCACACACAATCTCATAAAGACTTGAAAGGTAGAAAATTGTTGTTTTGTATGGTTTAGGACATAGAACAAAAATATTATATGCTCTCATTCAAGGAAACCCTTGAGATCTCAATCCAAGGATGAAGTGGAGGAAAGAGATCTTGCAATAGGGTGTCCTATGATTTGATTAGAAAATAAAAAGGGGTTCACCACCAAGCTAGGGTTTGGAAAGATAAGGAATGAATGTAACATGCAAAGTACCATGCAAAACCTAACTAGATGACCTAGGGAATGAAAATGAAATGCAAAATATCAAACTAGAAATGAATAGATGTGCACCTGGAAGAGTGATGAGGTCAAAACAAGCTCCAAAACCCTACAAAATTTGTGTTTGATTTCCACTGGGACTCATACACCAATTTGGGTAATTTATTCCTAGACTAGGGTTTTTGTGCCAAAACTAGAATCTGACAGTGTAAGATCTAAATCTCATGAAACTTGCAAAATGTATTGTATTGGGACTCATACACCACAAGTGGTGTATCAATACTACTCTACCTTTTTACAGGGTTAGGACCTGATTCTGTACTCTGATCTCTACTCTTCCCTCTACACTTTGTTTTTGGACTTGAAACCCTGATTTGTGACTTGTACGTGACTTTTTTTGAAGATAGTAGACTTGTGACAACTTGATGACTTTGTTCAACCTTGCAACCTAATATTTGAATGATTTTCAAACCCAAAGACACCTAGGTCTACAATTACACATCTAGAGAGAGAACAACTTGTTCATTGTTAGGGAATAGGGATTTTCCTTGGTCAAACCACTTTTAAGTAATCAAACAAAATGATGTGATAATGAAATAAGGAAATGAAACATGAAACATGCAATATAAAACATGAAAAATAATACCTTGAATGATTTCTTCTAAATATGCAATCTAACATGAAGTGGCCATGAAGAATGTAGGTCTAGATCTTGAAATAAGTGTAGAATGATGCTTAATCTTGGATCTTTAATGCTACATCACAACACTAGCTCAAAAACATGCGTGATGCTTGATTACTTTGACATGATAATGGATCTTGAAAATTTGCAACAAATGATGAATAATTTTTCCCTTGAATGCTTTAGAAATGCTCTTGTATTCTCTCTTGATGCTCTTGTGAAGTATTGGAATGCTTAACTCTTGATAGCTTAGGTTGATATCATGAAGGCTTAGGGAAGTAAATATTTGAGACCTTGTTTATATAGGAAATCCATCTAATTTCCTATTTATTTGATCCTAGAGGCTGACATTCATGAAATTTGAACTTAAAACATTGATTTCTCACTCGAAACACTTAAAAGGGGCCAAATGGGACTCATACACCACTTGTAGCATGTAGGTCCCATTTGGATGGGACTCATACTCATAAGGTGGCGTATGGGTGCTCTGAAGCCTTTTTGGATAGAGGAACTCTTAGGGAGTTAGAATATTAAGTATATTTATTGATCTTGTTAGGATTTCAGTTGCAACATGCCTCAACATGCATAATAGGGTCTTAAGGGCCTATTAATGATGATATAAAGGTCATAATCCAATGTGACTATGGAAAAATCATTACAACACTAGATCAAGGTGACATTAGGTCCATTTAGTTTGCAAAGGTCCTAAATTTAATGTGAAGGTGGAGATAAATACACTTTACAACACTAAATTAAGGAAAAGTTAGGTTTATTTACTTCAAATGACCCTAAACCCAATGTGAATGTTTAAAAAAAATTACAACACTAGTTAGATCAAGATGACATTAAGTCCATATTAATGTTAATCATTCCCAAAGTAAGTGTAAAAATGTAAATGACGACATTTTTCTACACTACATTTAGCCCTCACTTTAGAGAGAGAATGAACTTACTTCAAAATCACACTAAAGTAGACATTCAAGAGGGGTCCCCATGTACTGATGTGGATCAAGCCTTAACTATTTTTCCAACGTGAAGTGGATCAGATCTGGGTTGTTTGTCCAAAAATGCATGCTCACTGTAAGGCAATGGAACTTTAGGTTGTATGTTGGGTGAGTATCCAAAAGGTGGCTTAGTGAGAAAGTCATGCCTCTCTACCGGATTCTCACCATATAATGAGAATTTCATGCCCACATTTAGGCTTCTCATCATACATTAATCATACCAAAGCTATACCTCTTGATAACTTTGACAAGGTTCCACATAATGAACTTCAAGCTTCATGAGGCAAGCAAAGCTTCGTATGCTTGAAATTCATGAACAAACAGGATGGATCCATAGGAAAGAAAATTGTATTATGAAAGGTGGCCATATAAAAATTCTTGTAAATGAAAAATAGTGTAAGGTGTGTTAAAATGAATTTTTATTAGTTCATGTAAGGTCTCTTATTAGGGAACATTGTGTCTAATGTTTCCAAGAGAGGACAAGTCAAAGAAATATCATGCTCTCGGAGGATATCAAGCCCAATGAAACCACTAAGAAAATGACACATCGCAAGAATAAAGAAAATCACACAGTGAAGAATGAGTATCGATGTACTCCCCCACTTTAAAGTGGTTGCTAACACCATTGTTGTTAGAAATTTATTTAAAGTAGAAGGCATAAGAGCTTAAATGGAAATCCTTATGCCAAGTCATATGTTTCCAATAAGATATGCCATGAAAAGGAAAAGGGCTTGCCCCAAAGCTCAGTATGTCACATGTGAGCCAACTTAATGCATGACATCCACATCCCAAGATTGATCTTATATGTACATGAAAGGTGGTAAACTAGCCAAAAGAGATTACGACAAGTGACATTTAGGGACATGGCTACCTAACCCCTTGCCCCCACTTAGTGTATGACAAGGATGAGCTAAGATGATTGATGAGAAGCATGATAGAGTGAAAATTAGTATCAATTAGTGGAACAAGGTGCTTCAACACAAGGAAGAGCATCATAGTCCTTAAGATATTGAATTTTGTTACATAAAGCCTTACATTCATTAGTAGAATGACTGTGAACTCTATGATATGCAAAAAATGAATTATTGTAGTAAAATTTCATTCATGTTCTTGGAGGGAGGGATATCAAATGATCTTGGATGAGTCTTGACAAGATACTCTCTTGATCAATAGTAGAAGGTGTTCCTTTATTTTGTGACAAAGATATCGATTTCTTAGTACAAGATGTCATACTTACACAAGACTCTTTAGATTGCAAGATTTTGTACTCTTCTATAAAGGAAGGTGTAAAATCTAATAAATTTGAATCATTAGTGTTTTGCATGATGATATTGATATTAAGTAAATATTTCTTTGTTTTTTCCATTTCTTTCCAAGGATACCAATTAAGACCATTAGTTTCTATTAGTTTGGGATGCACTATTGTTAAATTCGGCTTAGAAGTATATTTTGTAAGAATGTTGAAATTGAGTGAAGGCTTGTTTGTTTCTTCCTAGAGATAATAACCAAGACCACTAGTATTTTATTGCATGTGAGCCTCTATATGGACATAGATACCTTGTTCTCTAGCACCACATCCTTTTCCACTATAACCAAGTTGTTTCATAAGTTCATAAGTTTTTCCATTAATATTTTTTATTTCTTTTGGATTTGGTGGTTGTTCATAGTCAAGTTAATCAAAGTTTGTCGTATAATTTGTTTCTTCTTCTAATGTGGTTGAGGTGGATGCTTTAGAAGAGTCTTGTAAATATTGTGTTGAAATTATCATATTTTCTTTTCCATTTTGAGAGTCTTTGTTTATGATCTTGTATTCTTCCATGAATGATGTGAAATCTAAGGAACCACAATCATCTTCCAATAGCTTAGTGAATTCATCAATGTTCTTCTTGTGCTCATCTTCCCTTATGATTTCCACTTTTGCAGTTTGTTTCAATACTTCCAAAGGATCCCATCCTTCTTTCTTAGCAATCAAACAATTTTTTAGGTTCAGGATCGGCCTTGAGTGTATAAAATTTGTTGTCATAAATGTCCTTCATTTAACAATTAAGGGTATAAGGCACCCCATTCATCTCACGAATCCATGGTATTCCTAAAAGAATATTATATGAAAGATCATGAGGCATAACATGGACCAGATTTTGCAAGGTAACCTTTCCAACTTTAATAGGTAATGTAATCACTCCAAGCGGTTGTTTTTCTACATTGTCAAATGCACAAATAGATAAAGAATCAGGTTGAATTTGGATTTTATCTACTTTAATCTTATCAAAAAGGTTTATGCTACAAGTTACAATAAGGGTTGCACCACTATCAACAAGAGTTCTCTTTACCACAATTCGATTAACTTGAGCTAGATTATCATAAACAATTAGTTTCATTTTTTCACTTCTAATGGAGGTAACTCATCTTGATGGCAATTAATGTCCAATTTATTTGCTGTTATAGCTTGAATTTGGGTTGCTACTTCATTTGATTGCACAATAAGGGGGGTAGGAACTTGTTGTAAAGCCCTTTGAATAATGTTAAGATAATGAGGGGAGGCTTGAATAAGGTCCCATAATGATATATTAGTAGGAGTATTCTTTATTTGTTCAACAAGATCATACTCCTTTCCACTTTGTGAAGGAAAACGAGGAGAGATAGGAAAGATAGGGTTAGGGAGTGGGAGAGATGTTGAAGGTGTTTGTCTTGGTTGCATATTATTTCTAGTATTATGAACATCACCTACTCAATTTGAATCCACATAGTGCTATATCAATTGAGTTCTAGTCCCTTAAAATATCACTATGGTAAAAATGGAATACTCAAAAGTACCTTATAGATTAAAGACCATTTACACTTCATTCCAATGTTCATGTTGAGTTGTAGCCATATAGTAGCTTGCGTTTCCCACTACTTTTGGTAATATTTGACTTAGTGTATACCATATCATACATCAAAATACCAATTACACTAGCATAGTTAATTTGAGTCATATCTTTTATTTCTATAGTTTTCATAAGGAATTTCTCATCTAAAAGCTTAATGTAGACACCCAAAATGCATTTATGCATTTTTACCATTATCACACTAGGTCTATCCCTTATACCAACTTCTAACATTAGTTAAATAAATTTTATTTATTTAACTAATTAAATAATTAATTTATAAATTTCTACTTTCAATTGAATAAATCAAATCTACTTAAGTAAAAAAGTTATCCCCTCAATATTTCTACATAAGTTAACTAAATAAATAATATACTTTCATCTCATCTAGAATCCTCTTTATCATTATTTTAAAAAATAAGGTTTAATCACTAAATCAATCATTTGGAAATTCCTTTTCCACTTTGTTGAAAATAAATAAAGTAGTTGTACAGAAGGATCTAAAGATAGAAAGCTCCAAATATATATAGATCCAAGTGTACAAGGATTCAAAATAAAACTTTTACATTCCTCACTATCCATCAAAAATAATAAAATTTCTATCCTCCATCTATTTCCCATATTTCCCTAATCATGCATGTCAATCATAATATGTCACTTATAAGATTCTCATTGTCTTTTACAATTGGGTCAACCTCATCTCTCCATTACACAAGATCAAATAGTTTCCATTTACCATCCTCATCCTAAATATTTTGAATTTACCATTCCTCAAGTCATTTCCAAGATTTAAAATTGGATGGAAGGAAATTTCATGCTATTGGAATGAGAAACTACATCAACTCTCAACAATATCAAGCATCATGAGCACATTCCATAGTTTTCATGGGCTTTATTGGTGTGAATTTTATTCCTTTCTTACCCTGTGTTTTGTGTTTTAGCTCAATCAAAGGTGTAGCTAGATATAGAATATGAGCTTTGTTTACAAATTTTTCTATTGTATTTTCTTCTATATTTCAACGTACACATTTTTCACCTCTATAGTATTGTCTTTGCATTATGTTTACATTGTGTAGTGATTTTATTTCATTTTTATACCTGTAATATGTGATATTGTGTGTTTTTCATATTATATTACACTTCATAAGTTTTCTCCTTTGTCCTTATATTTTGTTGCTATGGGATCTTGAATCTAAGGGTTAGCACATGCCCTGAATTTGATATTGTTCTATCTATTCAATATTAGGATAATTGAACCTATCTTCGATTTTTTGTACTTTAGAGTGATTCAAAGTGTAATTTCATACTCTCACTAAAGTGGTGGCTAAAGTTAGCATAAAAAGTATCACCCTTGACAATTTTGCACTAGGTCTAGCTCCTCCCTATGTGCTTGGACCTAATTATGCATTTAATTACCTATTTTAAAAATATCTTCAAAAAATAAAATAATGGGAGAGGAAATGAGTATTTAATATGTTCCCATGATGTTTAATGCCGCAAAAAGGATGGTTATGGACTATGGTACCCCATAACCTTTTCCAACTATTTCTTGCTCCATTAAGGATATGTTGGTATTGGTATTTTATTATTTAAATTTCCAATTTCATTTGTCGGTTATTGACATTTGATTTTTTTTTAAATTAGAATAATAACTTATTTAAATACTATTCTTTTTATAATTTAAATCCTATCTTGTTTGAAAAATAAATTCATATTATTATTTTTCATGAGTAGTCAAGAGTAGAATTATCATGATTATTGTAGCATTCATTTCAATCAAGCATCATGTCAATCATTTATCAAGTTTTTATGTAAGTTTTTTCATGTTTTGCATTAATTTTTTTTGTGAGTTCTAATGCTTGTACTTGACTTCAAAATTAAAAAAAAATTCTCCTTGAAGGTGATAAGTACATGACTTAAATCCATCAAGGATTACAAATCTAGGTGTTAAGTTATAACAATTTATCAATTTATCATGTTTTTATCATTTAGCATGTGCTCGACCAATGATAATCTCTCTTTATACATCATCTAAGCCATTGTGGAGTTAGAAATATGAAAATAAGGTTTAAATTATGCAAGCTCCTATATGGCATAAGCCTCCCCCCTCTTTCATGTGTGTAGGGTTTCAGATACGAGGAAAATTGGAAGAAGATTGAGGACTAATTTCCTAAAAAATTAAGAAACTATTCTAGGGAATTCCAAGCCCTTGAATAGTCATTATAGCCTCAAATTTATATGCTAGGTTCCTCTATGTCTATCCTATAGATATTTATGGAATATTTTTTTATCTTTTTTTTCTACATTTCCTAAAAATCATCTTAATTTGTTGCACATTCATAGTTTACCTAAGAACATCATTACAACATAAATTTTACTTAATTAAACTTAGTTAACTAATCATAAACCACACAAAAAAAATAGGGGTTAAAACCCTAATCCACCATTGAAGCTCTTCCATTGAGGCTTGTAGCCAAATGGATATTGAGATCACTTTAAATGTCTAATGCCCTTAATTGGAAGAATCATGATTTAAGACCTAGATCCATTCTTCGAATAAAAAAAGGAATTATAGGTGTAATTTCCATATACATCTAGCTCCATGACACTTTGATGATAGGGTTGTGTAGAATTTCCTTAATGTTGGAAGGAACATGCCATCATTTCTATGATAGAATGTTTAATAAATTTAGGATTTGAAATCATAAATGATCCCAATGTACTTATGAATAAAATTATACAAAATATGATATCTATCAGACAATATGAAGAGTGTGTAAGTGTGTAATGATAACCTTGAGTATATATGCAAGGACAAGGAGGTGAGAATGTAGGAGTGAAACTTTGACTACCCATCTAAAGGTGCAAGGGATGTAAGCTCAAATGTGAAGTGTTTGAGCATGTGTCAAGTGTACATTAATTAGGTGTCTCAAATGGGTGAGTACATGTGTCTCAACCATATGAAGTGATACAAGGAGAAGAAAGTCCCCAACCAGAGAGTTAAGTAGTGTGAATAAGTCAACCTAGGAAGTGTGATTGGATAAATAGTTTGAGAATAACCCTATTTGCATAGATATATCAAGTAACTATGTTTAAAGAGAAGATTGTGTCTCCCAATTTTTGTTGCAATTAAGAGTGTTTGGTAAAAATTTACATAATTTATTAGATGATCTTAGCATCTTAACAAATGGTATGCCTTGTTTTATTTGTAAGGTTTTAAGATTAACTCCTAGGTAATTCAAAAAGGTTACTGATTTGCATTAAAAAAGTTATATTACAATAAAATCAATTCATATCCATATGCTACACACCTCAAATCCCATGGTGCAACATTAAAAAAATGTTCAAGTAGTCAACATTATTAAAGTACATATAATGTTGTTAAGTTGAAATTGGTGTAAAATATTTATTTGATATATGGCCATAAACTTCTCCCACTTATGGTTAGAATGGAGAGATATGTCAAACTATATTTTAACTAAAAGAGAATAAAGGATAAAGCATCTAATAAAAAATATTACTCGATATTGAGATCCCTTATCTAGAAGCTAGAGTAAGAGTATATAGATAAATTTCCTATTAGTTAGATAATGAAGACATTTTTATCTATCAACTAGCATAAACATATTTCATGAAATATCATACTAATACTATAATTTAATTAAATCATACTATAAATCTTCCTTATAGGGTGAGGAAGGATAAGACTAATAGAAATCTTCTAGAATTTTATCTCTATATTTTCTAGGAGCCAAGTCATGGAATGGAATAAATTGTTGGCTAAAAACCTCTGACTATAAAATTGGTGTAGAGTTCATAATTATGTGCACTCAAAATTCACATGTTCCATCTACCTCACTACTATTAATAATGAAAATAATATATGTTTTTTCATGATAGAGAGTTTATAATCTACTACTACACTCCTGGAAAATTTGTTAGTTATCTTTACACATGTAATGTACCAAAAATAATCTTATTTCAACACATGTTCATCATAAGGCCACCATTCTAGTACAAGCTCAAAATTAAATAAGACAATCCACTTATTCCTCCTTAGAATGTAAAAGAAAAATATGTAGAAAAAATCACCCTTTCTAGGTTAGAAGACAAAAGTTCTAGAAGAAAGGAGATCTGAATTTTAGACTTTGGTATTTCATGCATTTGAATAAAAAAAAGAGTTGATAAATCCTCAAGGTATATATCCTTCTTAGCTACATATATATTATAATTCTATTATATAAATAATCTAGTAAAAGATGAAGCACTTGTCTGTGGTTCATTGTTATCACATAAGAAAAAGGTTAAGATACTATGAGTATATTGTAATTTAGAATTAATAGTAAAAAATTATGAAAATAATACATCTATTATTATAAAATATTATTAAACTACAAAAAAGGGTTTAGTATTTTCTAGAAGGATTTGATGATTTTAATATTCAAAATATCTTAAGAAAGAATAATCATATTATAAATGGTTTAGTCATTGTACTTAGTATGCTATAACCTTTAGTTTTATTATGATTAAATTTATTTTTACTTGAGTTAATATATGAGACAAAAGGAAATAGAGTCTACCCATGTTTTTGGAGATGGACAACTTAGGGGACCCTATCTTGCTCTACTTCATTCAAGGAAATCCTATAGATCTCAATCTAATGGTTGAATTATGAGATGGGGTTGTTACAAGGTCTCCTTGGGTGTGATTGAAGAAAAAAAAGGGGGTTCACCACTAAGAAAATACTCAGAAGGAAGGAAAGGTAAATGATATGCAAATATAGCTATGTAACCTAGGAAATCAAGCTCAAAATTGGACTAATAAATTGAGAATGAACAAAGGTGCATCTGAAAAGATAGAGACACTTGAAAAAAGTTCTACAATCCAAAAATTGTGACTTTTGATGTACACTAGGACTCATATGCCAAGCTAGGTGATTTAGTCCTAGTTTAGCGTTTTGGGTTGAATCCAGAATCTACAACTGTTAAACTATGATCTACATAAAAAGTCTAAAAAATAGTATACTAGGACTCATACACCCAAGGTGGTGATTTAGTCCTAGCATCAAGGTTGATATAAAACTCAGGTATCCTCTAATGAGCTTCTGTAGCTTCCCTCCCTACCAATCTCTCTGATTCTAAAACTTTAAATTTTGACCTGTAGGCTACTTTCTGTAATCTTGCAAGAAAGGTGACAAGTTTGACAACTTTCCAACTTTGACCACTTTCTTCAATTTTTCTCTACAATGTATCTTCAACCTAAATCAAAAAATCACACATCAAAGAGAAGGGAAAATATTTTTTTGTTAGTGGATAGGGTTTTTCCTTTGTGAAACCCCATTTTGGTAATCAAACCTTGAAATGAAATAAAGTAGAATGAAGGAATGATGAATGAACAAATATGCTATGTTGCAACTCACCAAACCCTTGGAACAAAGGTTGAAATCTTGTATGAAATGGATAGCATGAATGAAGATCTTGACTCTTTATTTTGATATGAGATTGTGACTTTAAATGCTTTCTTGAATCATAAAAACCTACGTCACAAATATTAGCCCAAAACGAAACATGATGCAAGATGACTTTGACATGATCCTTGAATCTTGTACATAACTCCAAAATGATTGATAATCAGCTCTTGAATGCTCTTGTAAACTCTCTTAATCATAAATTTTCTATAGTGTTTGAATACTTGAAAGTTTAGGAGAAAATATGTGAAATAACCTTGTATTTATACTTGCTTATGCAAAATTTCCTGAGATTACAACACTACAAGTTGACATCATATCTAGGAGAATAAAATCCTATCAAGAATTTGAATTTAAAATAGTTCCAAGCTAAGTAGGACTCATACACCGATTGAGGTGTATGAGTCCCAGTAGCTTAAGCTTGGGACAAAAATTTCAAGAAATGTTAAGTTCTATGCCAAATTTAGGACTAGGCCTGAAAACTTAGGTGGGACCTATACGCCCAAGGTGGCGTATGAGTCCTAGATCACTAAATCTAGGACACACAATTAAAAATCATTGAATTATGATTGGTCAGTATATAAGTTTCAGGATTATCCTCAAAATGATGCATTAAATAAAGCTTATAGTGGATGAAAAATAGAGCCAAATAAGGCATAAAGAGGCCCAATTTTAGTGGGGAGGGCCCAAACAGGTGTGAAAATGTAGAGGGATAAATTTTCATACACTACATTTATCCCCCACTTTAGTATGAGGAGGAACTTGCTTTAAAATCACATTAAATTAGAAAAAATTGCATCAAGAGGGGTCCAAGTGTACCAATGCAAGTGAGATAAGACAACAACAATCAAGAAGGATGATCAAGACCCCAAGATCATGATCCTATGGCAAACCAACATAGGCACAAGAGAAAAACATTTGAATAATGTAAGGAGAAACAAGGAACAAGCATACACTACCAAAGACATAAATAAGAAAGAAAAAATAATTTAAGAAAAGTGGTGGATCAAGCCTCAACCATTTTTCCAACATGATATGGATTAGATTTAAGCTATATTTCCAAAACATTTACAAGTGGAACATGATTTCTACTATGCAAAGAAAATTTGTGCTCACAAGGTCTAGTGGAGCCTCAGGCCATCCACTAGGTGATCCCCCAACAAGATACATACCCATGCGATGGGTATGTGCTCACACAGACAACCAAGTGGCTATGGGAAAGTCACACCTAAGTTCGGCTCCCATAGGGTAACCATACCAAAGCTATAACTCCTGATAAATTAGATAAGGCGGAACATAACACAAAAAACATGATTCATGAGGCAAGTGAAACTTTGTATGCTTGACACCCATGAACAAACAAGATGGCTTCATAGGAAAACAAGGTGTGTTATGCAAGGTGGCCATATAACAGATATTGTACATGAAAAATAGTGTAAGGTATGTTAAAAGGAGTTTTTCTTAGTTCATGTAAGGTATAAACTTAGGGACAATTGTCCCTAATTTATCCAAGAGAGGACCAATCAAAGAATAGAAGATTCACAAATTAGGGGATGTAGTGTGTCCCATCAAACCACTAACAGGAATATAATATGCTAAGAGAGATCATTCTCTTGAGGAACATCACACCCAATGTCACAAAAAAGAGAAAGAAACATCGCAAGAATTAAGAAGACTACACAATGAAACATGAGTTGTAAAATGCAAAACAATAATGCCAATGTATGTCCCCACTTTAAAGAAATTTCTAAACACCATGTTGTGAGAAATTACTTTAAAGTAGAAAATGATATATGCTAACAATAAAGAGGACATTGGAGATTATTTGGAAAGACCTATGCAAAGTCATATGTTTCAAAATGAGCATATTTCATGAAAAGTGGTTTCCCCCCAAAATGAAACTCCAAACACATCAGGGATCCATGGATTTAGGGTTAGTATGTCTTTGCTACAATAACTTTAGAGAGATCAAAACTATCATCATTCCCCAAATAGTCATGGAACAAGGAAGAATGACACAAAGAGAGTGAAAACAAGGAAATTATTTTGGGTTAACATGGAAGAGACCTAAAATTATCGACGCATTTTTTCATCCACACAAGGAAAAAAGAAGAAAAATAATAGACAAATGTTTACAATTGAACCGTAGATTTTTGGCACCTTGCACCTTTCTAGCTCTTCTAGGGTTTTTCACCTAAAAGGAGAGAGGTAGGGCCAAAAATGCTAAAGGTTTCATTCAAATTATGTTATGTGTGATGTAATTAAGTTCAAATAAGCTAAGAAATTGATAGAATATGAATGCAAAACCTAAGAAACCAGTGATGTTTTAAAACACATTGTGTAATGCACCAATGAACTAGGAATGAGTGCAAAACTTAACAGAAATGAACCAAACCAAAAGTGTGCACCTGGAATGTGGATGGAGACTAGAAATTGCTTCTTCAATGCTACTAATGCTAAAATTTAGGCCTGGTGGGACTCATTCGCCATTCTGGATGAATCGGTCATAGTTCTGCCAAATTGTACTAGAACCCATTTATGACAAAAGGGTACTCAAAAATGCAAAAAACTCAAAATTGACCTCGGAGTGGGACTCATTCACCACTCATGGAGAATGAGCCCACTTTTGAATTTTTTTATTTTGAAAGGTGGATTTTGAATCTTTTGATTTTCACTTTGATCCTCTACAGGTTTCCACCTCTGAAACTCTGATTTGTAGGTTTGAAAAATGGATTTTTGTTGATATTTTGACATGATGATTGAGGAGAAAAATTTTGCAACCTTGAAAATTTATCTTCAATGATTTCAAGCTTCCAAGAGACCTAAATCTGTAAGCATACAAGACAAGAGAGAGAGATGTTGAATGCTAGGGAATGAGTCAAACCCCTTTTAGGTAATTAAACCAAAATTATGAAAGAATGGAATGAAAAATGCACTAATGGAATGGATTACCTTCCCAATACTTTTATCTTGGATTTCTATAGCAATGGAGGAAGATTTAGCCCTTGAATGTCTTTAGTAACTTTTTGATGTCTTGCAATAAAAAACCCTAAGTTGCTTGACTTGAGATGAAAAATTGGCATATGAATATGTGAATTAAGTTAATGGATGTAAAAATGAGTTAAGAGAGGTTATTTTATAGGAAATTCACCTTATATTCCTGTTAATTGGATCCATAAGGTCGTCATGGAGAAAAATTAAACTTAAAACCTAATTTTTCCTGCTTAAATCCCTTAAAATGGCTCAAATGAGACTCATTCACCACTAATGGTGAATGGGTCCCACCTAGATAGGACTAATTCTCAACTAATGGTGAATTGGTCCCACAAGCACCATTTTTGCAAGCTAGAATGCCGAGAAGTAAGAAAATTGGGCTTATATGATGACTATGTCGATTATTTGATCAAATTATGCCTTAGGATGCACAATATGGGTTAATAGGGGCCTACTAGTGATGATGTAAATGTTAAATAGGGTTTGGGATAGAAAATTCAATGTGAAAGTGTAAATAAATACACTTTACAACACTAAAATGAGGTCCACATAGCCTAGAAAGGCACAAGAACCAATGTGAATGTGTAAGACACATTACAACACTATTTTATCATTAAATTTGTTTTAAAAGCCTTATAAATTGATGTAATAATATTATTAAACACATTTTATATTGTTGAATTAGGAAGAAATGGGTTCATTAAGTTTGGAAAAGCATGAAAGTATCTTACAACACCTTTACAAGACATTGTTAAAAATGTGTTATTCAATTTGAAAGGGTCCAAGACCTAGTGTGGATGCATTAAATACCTCACAACACTATATTGAGACCTTATTAATTCCATTTTATCATGAATTAATCCCATGTCAAGAAAAGAGTCCTTTTACGTACGGCACAACAACATATAGAATAATTTATATACAAATAGAGGAATGCATAGAGAGAGAGGTACATTAAACAAAACGGTATGACAAATGAAATTTCACACATGAAATTACACAACATGAAAGAGAAAATAAAGATAAGACTGATAAGGCACATGTGATTCAACCTATTAGTTGGTCATCTGCATCCCAATCTTGTTCATCGTATGCGAAAGGAAGACAACTAACCAAACATACAACAACAAGGGCCAAACTAGGAGGATCAAAAAGTTCAACACTCTTCCTAGGAGAATTATAATTTAATCTTATAGAAGAGGAAATCAATGTATTCAATTCATTATATAGTTCTTCATCAATTTTAGCAACCTCAACATCATCATCCAAGTTAATCACAACAGGAGGTTGAATGATAGTATATAAAGAAGGATTTAGCTCTTGTTGTAATTGTGATATAGGATATTTTTGTTGTAGTGAAGAGGGAGACTCATTGTGTATTGCTTTATTCAGGTTTAGATGTTGATTTTCTTCATTATTTTATTTGTTTAACCTTTGCGTAAGAGCACACCATCTACATCTATGCTCTTTAGAATTTTTGTTTCTTTTAGTATGATTTTCAAGTTGTGTTTGTGTAGGATTAGGTCTATCAACCATAGTTTTCTTTCCTTCCCTAAGAGGAGGAACAAAAGGAATTGTAGGAGGCTATTCAACCACTTTTTCTTCAGCTTTGTAAACTAGTTTTATCATAGGAGGCATGACAAAAAAAAATTGGTTGTCCCTCGGTCTTTTCTACAAGATAAGAAAAGGATCTATCTTAGGTTGGTCTTGGTTACTTGGAAGGTCTTTTGGTTCAATCACGGTTTCATCAAGGATAGGAGGCTCACTCATGGGTTTAGGCATGTTTCTAAGTGATAGGTTTTTTATGTGTTTTTCCTTAAAATTTTGATAGGGTTTGAAAAATAAGTCTTCACAAGGTTTAATAGGTTCCGTAGGCTCGGGCCAAAATAAATCTAATAAAAAATTCTCATGAGAAGACACAGGATTAAAGCCACTATCATTTATAGTAAATGTTTCATTGTCAAAGGGAAACTTTAAACATTTATGCAAAACCAATGGGATGGCTTCCATGGAGCATACCCATGGATAACCAAGCTTCACACAAAATTTATCTGACATCAAGATGATGGAAAATGAGACATTTAATTTCTTTGGTTTGATTTTCAAAGGAAGGGTGATCGATCCCATCATAGGGAAAGAAAAAAAATTCCACATTTTTATCCATGCTTTCAGTTTTTCATATGTTTCTTGATAGAGTTCATGCACGAGTAAGAATTATTCAGTGATCACATTCTCTCCAAAGATAGGATTAATTAATATCCCATTAGTGGGCTTGTCATTGATTCAATAGGATATGTAAAGAGGACCATCATGTGCATTTCTAATTATATCCTTAAATGAGAGAGAAATGTCAAAAGGCCTTTTAGTTCGGCCCTTACGAAGTTGACTTTCTATCAATGCAATCAAACCATCCATAGGATTTTGGTCACTAGTATCCATAGGACCTTGTTCAATAGTATCCATGTTGTAATCATCTATGTTAACATTCATCACATCATTCTTCTTAGAACTTTTCAATAGTTTTGGTAAATTAAATATTATGATTTGGAATGGGGTTAATAAATATTTGCATGTTTTGGTTAGGAAGGGCAACAAACTTATTTCCTTGATCATTAATACATCCAATTTGAAGCCAACCAGAATCAATGAGGTCTTGCACAAAATTTTTAAGATGCTTACAATGTTCCATATCATGTCCATTTTCATGGTGGAAATGACAATAGGAATTAGATCTAAAGCTCGAAGGTAAATACTTATTAGGATCGGGTGTTTTAAAGGGAGGTAAGGAAATCATCTTCTATTCTAGAAGTTCAACATTATGTTATGGAGGGTATTGGGTAGGGGAGTAAATTGTCTAGCTAGATCACCAAATGTAAAAGGCTTGTCTTCTTTATAGCAGCCACTTGGGTATTAACATGTTGAGTTGGTGGAGGGGGATTTAGTTGAAGAAAAACTTTATTTTGTTTCCTAAAAGGTTGGTAATTGTGTTGATTTGTGGATTCAGATATTTCAAGTCAACTAGAGGTGGGTTTTGTTTCACAACTACTAACTGAGTTTTGATAATCATGAAGGAAAGTACATAAATGTACAAAGGAAGGAAACTTCATCATGCCAAGCTTATCTTGTATCTTAGTTTGAAAGTTCTCAATAAGAATTTGTTGAAGGTGAAGGTCAAGAATCTTTACGTCGATTTTGGAATAAAGCATTTGGTAGTGTGAAATGAATTCAATAATCTTGTCATCATCCTTTTTCTTATATCTCATAAAATCAGCTAAGGTCACCTTAGGGGTCATAATCACTTCAAAATAGTTTATAAAGGCCTCAACAAGCTCATTGAATGAACAAATTGAGTTATTCGATAATGAGAAAAACCATTCTAAGGTAGTATCTTTCAAGGACCTAGGCAAAATCTTAGCCAAGAGCTTATCCTCAAGGAAAAAATATCTACATAAGGTGGTGTAAACAAAAACATGGTTAAAAGGGTTTCATGTTCCTCCATATTTCTCAAGCCTAGGAATCTTTATTCCTTGTGGTATCAACATTCTCAATATCTCCAAGGATAAGGGATTACTTTTGACATAGTATGTAGGTTAGCCATTTTGATTTTGGTTTATGGTGGAAATTTTATTTTGAAGGGATGAAACATTTTGGAAAAGTTGGTTAAGGATGGTGTCATTGGTTGTATTTTAAGATGGAGGCGAACATGGTAGAGGTGTATATGTGTTTGGGGGGGAAGTGAATAGAATCCTTACAAGAGGTAAAGTGGTAGGAGATATAACATGAAATGCCATAAAGCTATAAGGATTTCCAACGAAAATATCCAAGGCAGGAATGATATTACTAGTAGGTTGCATCATTGTTTTAACTTGAGGGTTAGTATAGGTAGGAATAGAGGCAATTGTTTTGGGAGGAGGAATTTGAGTTAATCCTTGAATTTTTACATTGTTCGAAGGTTGAGCAGAAATAGTAAGTTTGCCAAAAATTTGAGCTAGGTTACACACAAGTTCTATTCCTTCTTCACTTTCAATCATATGATGTATGCTATCTATGGTAGGAATAAAAATGGTGGAAATGTTATTATTACTTACTTGATGTTGTAGGTTTTCTAGCTCTTCATGGATTTGGTTTATTTTTTCTTAAGGAATGCTAGTAACTATTGTTTCAAGATTTATCACACTACTTGAAGGTAAAGAGTTGTTAAGGGTATGGTCCATACCTAGTGAAATAGTGTTAAAACTATGAGTGAAAGAACTAGAGAACCCAAGATCCATGATGAGTGTGCTATCGTGGGATGACATGAGTCTCAAACTACATCTCACTATAGTATTATCAATAGGACACTAAGTTGTAAAGCTCATGCAAGGAAAAATAAATGAATGCAAGATCAATGCAATTTAAACACAAGATAAACAATATTCTTTAATTCTAATTTAAATTAAATTAAGCTAGATGCACTGAAATGAATGAAACAAAAATTTAGTAAACTAAAACGTAGATGTAATAGTAGCAAACAAAAGCACAAAAACAAGGTTTTCAATGTTGTAAAATGTATTTTCAAGTCTAACACGGGACTAAATCTCCTAGAGGGGAATATGTATCCCAATTAGGGTTTTTGAAGGATTCAAATTCTAAAAACACTCAACATAGAATTCCCCAAAATTAGGTAAAATAACCTACATATTGGGACTAAATGTCCCAGAGGAGTGAATGAGTCCTAGATTAGGGTTCTAACACTAAATTCAACAAATTCTGAGTGAAGCTAAGGTTTCTAGCTTGTATGTTTTCTAGACTATGTGCAATTATAGATTTCAAATGTAATTCAATGATTAAAGATGCAAAAATGCAAACTATATGCACTTTCACTAATGCAAGATTTAGAAGACCTAAATATAAATTAACTAATGCAAGATCTAATGAAAATTAATGTAAGCTAGATCTATGAGTATGACGAATTCTAAATAAAAGTAAGGTGCCAAAAGGATAATTTCAGCAAAATGAAACAAAAGTAAATATGGTGTTCCTACCTTTTAGGAGATGGACAACTTAGGGGACCCTATTTCACTCTACTTCATTCTAGGAAACCCTAGAGATCTCATCCAATCATTGAATTGAGAGAAGGGGTTGTTACAAGGTCTTCTTGAGTGCGATTAAAGAAAAAAGGGGGGTTCACCATTGAGCAAAGGATTAGAAAGAAGGAAATGTAGATGATATGCGAATCTAGCTATGTAAGCCAACAAATCAAGCTCAAAATTAGAATAATAAACTGAGAATGAATGAAGGTGCACTTTGAAAGCTAAAGATGCTTGAAACAAGGTTCAAAATCCTAAAATTATGACTTTTGATGCATAGTGGGACTCATAAGCCAAGTTGGGTGATTTAGTCATAGTTTAGGGTTTTAGGTTGAATCCAAAATTTGTAACTACTAAACCAGGATATATAGAAAGATTTTAAAAAATGGTATACTGGGACTTAAATTCCCAAGGTGGAAATTTAATCCTAGTATGAAGGTGGTTTGAAATTATCGTATCCTCTAGTAATCTTTCTTACCTTCCCTCCCTTCCAATCTCCATGTCTGAAACTCTGAATTTCAACCTGTAGGTGACTTTCCATAATATTGCAAGAAAGGTGACAAATTTGGCAACTTTGCAACTTTGAAAACTTTCTCCAATCTTTCTCTTCAATAGATCTTCAACCTAAATTTTTAAATCACACATCAAATAGAGGGAAAAATATTGTTTTGTTGGGTATGTGCAGGATCATGATGGGCCAAAAAGTGGCGATATGATGGATATTTGTAGGGTATGTGGCTGACGACTTTTTTTTTTACCCAAAATTGATGAAATGAAAAGGGTTTTTAAAGGATATTCTTTGCTTTATACCAATATAAATTATGCTTTACTTTGATTTTAATAAATAATTATTATTAATTTTCTATTTGAATTACGACTAAAGTCCTGATTGACAGGTTGATTGAAAAACATATATAGCTTTCAAACAGTATCACATTTTTTTAATCCAAAACATGCATCACATTAAATTCTTTGCATACTATAGGATTAAAAGAAAAATTAATTTCATGAAGTTTTTTGACCAAGTTAAGGTGGTCAGACATACAAGTTTTTATATTTTTAAAATTTATAATAAAAAATTCATAATTAATTATTTACTTGGAGAAAAATTACAAAAAATAATGCATCACATTGGGCATGAATCCTCTAATTATATCAAAAATATTATCATTTTATTGTGGTTAGGGTGGTCAGACAGACACCTATTTATTTTTCCCTTGAAATTTAGTACTACTGCATTGAAATTTCAAATTGTCACCAAATAGATTTCTTTTTATTTTAAATAAACCTAGCAGTTGAGAAACTACATTCAATTTTCTACAAATTCTATTCTTACATGTTTTTTAAATATTATAGATAACTTATTCAATTTTTTACATGAAGTTGCCTAACTCTAGTTTTTCTAATTTTTTTGCCACTTAAGGGCTTGCTTTTTCCATGATGATCCTACACATACCCTGTTAGTGGATAGGGTTTTTCCTTGGTCAAACCCCATTTCGGTAATCAAACCTTGAAATGAAATCAAATGAATGAAGGAATGATGAATGAACAAATATGCTTTATTGTAAATCACCAAACCCTTGGAACAAAGGCTACCATCTTGTATGAAATGGCTAGCATGAATGTAGATCTTGACTCTTGATTTTCATATGAGATTGTGTCTTTGAATGCTTGCTTGAATCATAAAAACCTACATCACAAATGTTAGCTCAAAAACAAACATGATGCATGATGACTTTGACACAATGCTTGAATCTTGAATATAACTCCAAAATGCTTGATAATCATCTCTTGAATGCTCTTGTAAACTCTCTTGATCATAAATTTCCTATAGTGCTTGAATACTTGAAAGATTAGGAGAAAATATGTGAAATAGCCTTGCATTTATACTTGTTTATGTCAAATTTCTTGAAATTACAACACTACATACCAACATCAGTTCTAGGAGAATAAAATATCACCAAAAGTTTGAATTTAAAATATGTCTAAGCTAAGTGGAACTCGTACACAATTTGGGGAATATGATGCCTAGTAGCCTAAGCATGGGACACAAATTTAAAGAAATGTTAAGTTCTATGCCAAATTTAGGATCAAGCCCTAAAACTTAGGTGGGACCCATATGCCCAAGGTGGCATATGAGTCCCAAATCACTAAATCTGGGACACATAATCCAAAATCATTGAATTAGGATTGGTCATTAGATATGTGTCAGGATTATCCTTAGAAAGATGCATTAAATAAAGCTTGTGGATACAAAATAGAGCCAAATAAGGCATAAAGAGGCCTAATTTTACCAAGGAGGGCCCAAAAAAGTGTGAAAATGTGAAGGGATATATTTTTCTACACTACAATATATAATTCCATTAGTACAAGACAATGTAACAAAATTTTAAGTGTTGAAATATTACTAGAATATATTATATATTATAATAAATTTAATGTTTTAGAATCACAAGTTATTGATGAAGCTAGTAGAAAAGAGTTAGATCTCAATGAAGATGGAATCATTAATTTAAATACTAATACTATTCTTAAAAGAATGGGTGATCTGGAAAGGTTGTTATATACAAATACAATAGGTAAACAAAACAAAAGAAATGTTATAAAGGTTACAAATCAATATACTTTAATTAAGGAGAGAAAAAGTATCCTAAAAAATATATCCTAACTTTTAAATTATGTACCCTAGAAGAAAGAGTCGGTATCTCTTAGAGAGTTGAAGGACTATCATAAAGTGATAGAATGGGGTTACACAGATTTAAAGAAGCATGATACCTCTATCATTTCAATCACTACCCCTTTGAAACCTATAGTGAAACCATTTAGAAAAAACTAAAAGGAAATAAATGTTTTACTATAATCACTCATTTTTAGGAAGTAAAGAAATGATTAGCTTCAAGGATTATTTTCCTAGTAAGATACTCTACTTTGGTTTCTAATCTAGTACTAATGAGAAAAATCAATGGTGAAGTTAGGCTATGCGTGGATTTTATAAATATAGGAGCATAAAAAAAAATAGTTATTCTTTATCATCCTTAGATAATGTGTTAAAATGGTCATAAGATCTCAAATGATGCCATTTTTGGATGGTTCTTTAAGATACAACCAAGTCATGGTCTAGCATGAAGACAAACTCAAAAAACACTTTCACAAGTATGTGGGGGTACCTTTGCTTTCCCATGAATTACTTTTATACTTGTCAATGTATGGGCTAATTTTCAAGATGCAATGAACATTTCCTTGAAGGATTTGACCAAGAAGTTCACAATCATTTATATGGATGAGTTAACTATTTTTCAAGAATAGAGGAAATCATATGGTTGATTTTTTCAAAGATATTAAGATCATGACATATCACTCAATCCTATGAAATGTGTTTGTAATAGAAAGAAAACTACTAAGACACTTGATACTCAAGAATGGGATTTCTATTGACCTAAATATAGTGGGAGAAATCATTAAGGTCTAACTACTAGCTAGCAAGAAAGAATAGAAATATTTCTTTGGTAAGATTAAATATCTAAAAGGAATCACTAAATTCGTTGAGATATAAGACCATTAAATACTATGTTAAAAAATGGTGCCAAAATAGATTGAACTCTAGAAATCAAGGGGTTTAAAGAGATCAAAAGAGATATTTCTAATGCTCCAATTTTATTGAGTTGAAATTACTCAAAACTTTTTTATATGTATTCATTTCCTTAATATCACACATGTGCAACAATATTTACACAAAAGAATCACGAAGAAGAGAGAAGACCAATTACTTTTATGAATGCATCATTCAATAATGCTGATATCCAAACATGAAAAATCAAGCATACACAATGATTAGAACTACTAAAAAATTATACTATTCTATTTGAAGTGTCAAGTAGTGAGTTATGCCCAACTCAATAATTAAAGCTTTGTTCATAAAGAATGGATTCGGATAGCGAAAGAGGAAAATAGATTATAATGTTATGATATCTTGATATGAAGACTACTCGGACCATAAAGACAGTAGCTAAAATTGATCCATGATCACTTATAAAAATCATGTACAACCAACAACCAAATTGTTGTCCATTATAACAGTTAAAATATGTGCACAATTGTGTATGGACGCAAAAAAAATTTAGTGGCTTAATTGTACAATGCTCCAATCCACTAAACCTTGGGAGATTAACGCAGATAGAAAATTATAAACAAAAACAGTACTATGTGTTTTAGTTTAGAGTTTATTATTTTCATGTACAGCAACATCTTCTAAAGAAGCGCACTATATTATTGTTTCTTCCAATAAATTCGTCTTCTTTTTTCTTACCCTGTTCATAAGAGCGCATCTTTCACTTTCAGGCTTTTCAATCGAATATCGTTTCTTTTCATGCAGTCGCATGTAGAACAACAGTGCACATGCCTGCTTTCATTGTTTCTTCCAAGCTCGATGGATTATGTCGGGTATCTACAGACCATTTCCAAGAAGGGATTCGTGAGGTGATGATGGATGTTAACATAATACCTGCAATGACATCAGGTGCGATGGTCATGCTGATCAGGTTTGAAAAGCTATGAAATTAGTAAATAATTTGAAAAATATAAAGATTTAAATAAAAACATATTATAAATAATGGTAGAAGATTTGGTCTATAATAAAATGTTTTTTTATTTCATTTTTAATCTATTTATAATAAAAAGTACACTTTCTTTTTGACGTAGGTGGTTTTACCAAATCTATGAACTACAAGAATACTCAAACATTTCAAATGAGTAACATCTCATTTTATAAAATATCTTTGAAATTTTCAATATGTTCTCTTGAAATTAAATAGATTTAAGTAATCTTTAAAATCATATCTATCAAAAAAGTATTTAATAAAATTTGTATGAACAATGGAAATTTTTAGTGATATTCAATATGTGAATCGATTTTCAAATTTGATTGGGGTTGGATTGGGATGATGGCAATGTGGACTGGTTTTTGTGTGGGCTAAAGGAAACCCTAGCCACAAACTTTTTTCTCTACAAACTATGCATGATTGGGGGGTCTTCAAGCATGTTTGTGTGTGCTAAGCATGTGAGGGGTGCGGTATATCTTGTTGCTGCTTTTTCTTGTTGTGAGGGGCTGTATTGGCCCCTGTTTCATTGTTTTTTGGTTCCTATGTGGTTATGTGGCCTCTTTTTTAATTTTCTTTCCTACTTTTGTTGTAATTTCTTATGCCATGGGGCTATTTGTATTATGGATTGTACATATCCCTTTTGATCCATGCATGCAAAGGGCATGGAGAACTTGTATAAGGGTTCGTCTAGTGAAAGCTCTACTTTAAAGAAAGGAATTCCACAAATCTAGAAAGTGAATGGAAGCTTGGAAAGATACCATGAGCACCCAATTTTGGTGGTACAACTAGAATATGTTGTAGAGGACATTGTGTATCTAAGCAATCATGCATTGATCTATAAATTCATGGGAATCCCTCTCTCTTTGCCAGTTTTAGAATCATGGACCCAGAAGGTTTGGAATCCTGAGCGAGATATAGAGTTAAAATTAGTGGCCAACAATTATTTTATTCTTGTGTTTACATGCATGTTAGATCACAATAAAGCTTTAGAAGGGGGATCATATTTCTTCAACTCAATTTGGTCTCTTTATGAAACACTAGCATATGGATTTCAATGCAACTGAGGAAGTTTCCTTAAGGGTTCCAGTCTAGGTTCATCTCTTATGGCTTCTGTTGGAATATTGGAGGAGTAATATTCTACATATGATTTCTCTTCTCCTCAATAAGCTAGTGGGTTTGGCTCAACAAACTTTGGAACAAAAGTTAATTACATATGCATGTATCTGTGCTGAATTTGATTTGAATAATCCTTTATAGAATCTGTGGAGATATTCCTTGGATATGTTGCTTGAATTCAATAACTATTCTATGAAATCCTTCCTTTCAGATGTCATTTCTACCATGAATATGGGCGTCTGCAAAGGAAGTGTCCTCGGATCAATCAGATGGCTAGTGAAATTAATATTAACTCTATCTTGGCTCATAAGACTAAGAAAGGAAAGGCCACTATGGTTGATGTGGGAGCAGAAAAGGAAGGTTTCAACTTGGTCAAGACCTATAATAAGGGGTGAGGTCAAAAGAGAAAATTGAAGGACAAACAAGAAGATGGGGTCTTCAATCAATTTGATGTTCTGGAGGACTTAGTCTAGGAAGAGGGGTGTCCTATTGATCTTCCTTCTAGTGTGTGGTCCTTGGGAGTGGCTTTATTAGGAGATAAAGTGAATGATTCCCAAGTTGATCTAATGGATGCATCATCTTATATTTTATTCCACTCAAAACAAAGTAGGCCAGTGGTTTTAAATGAATTGTATATCCTAAAGGATCATGCTCCTTCTCAACCTAAGCATCCTTTGGATTCTGGAAAGGCTAGTGGTAATGTGCATGCTTTGGGTTTGTAGCAAAAACCCCTAAAGAAGGGGCCTTCAAAGAAACCATCCATGATGGGTCACAAGGACCTGGAGAAGGTTAAGTTGCTAGCTGAGAATTTTTTGGATTCAAGGTTAGTGAAAACCATTAACTCCCACTTCTCCCAATCTCAAAAAATGATTATTACCTCATGAAATGTGATGGTTATGAATAGAATCCCTTGACAAAAGGTTATTCAGGAGATGGTTGGTACTTATGGTCCTGATATGGTTTTCTTGTAGGAAACTAACTTAACAATGGATGGTTTGTTGAATAGAGCTCCCGACATGTGGTCTCATGGCGTTTGTTAGTGTGTTGAGGCTCATCGTAATTCTAGGGGTTTGGATTATTTTTTGGATCCAAGGAAGATATCTCCTCTTTGGTGGTGTTTTAGTTGCTTGGGTATGTTTGTGGTTGCTTCTTGTGTAAATTCAAGTGAAACCTACCTCTTCACCAATGTTTATGTTCCTACTAATCTTTTTGGTCAAGCTTAGTTGTGGGCTCATGTTAGATATACTAGATCTTTGGCTCCCTTAGTCCCCTGAATTATGGTAGGGCACTTCAATGTTGTTTCTTGTCTTGAGGAGAAACATAGTGGGAATGTTAGGCTTGAGCGATCTGCTATTCTACTCAAGAATACTATAGATTTTTTGAATCTCATTGATGTGAAGGAAAACTATGGTACTTTCAGCTGAAATAATAAGAGATGTGGGGAGAATGCTATTTTTGAGAGGCTAGATCATTTCCTGCTTTCTTGATTTTGTGTAGGAGATAGGTGGTCTACTAGCTCAGATATTTTGGACTAGAAACAGTCAAACCATTTTCTAATCAATCTTTTTGCTATCGCATTTAGAGTTCCTAGGAACCTGTCCTTCAAGTTTCAACTCATGTGGTTGTAGAATTCTTCTCTTCATGACCTTATGGTAGATTAGTGGCATGAATGAAAGCCTTCTCATGGAAAGCCTATCTATTCCTTTACTAAAATATTATAATATGTGAAGCATAAGCTCAAGAAGTGGAATAAGCAATTATTTGGTAACCTTCACCTTAATAAAATGTCTTCTCAAGTTGGCTTATCTACCATCACTCACCGGATACAAGACTATGGTCTAATTGATGACCCACTCATGTGAGATTCAATAGCTATTAAGGAGATGGAGGAATTAGATTTTTGTGAGGAGATCTTCTGGAAGCAGAAGTCTTAGGTTGATTGGCTTCAAGAAGGGGAACAAAATACTGCCTCTTTTCATAATTTCATTAAAGCTAAAAGAATTGGAAATCTTATCTCCTCTTTTTTGTTGTCGAATGGGTTGTAGTTGTCCTCTATGGTTGATATTTTTAGAGAGGTTGTTTAGGTTCCCTCTTCTTTGTTCATATGAAACTCTCTCCCTACTAGTAATGAGGATAATGTTATCTTGGATTAAATTCCTTCTTTAGTTTCTAATGAGATGAATGTGGCCCTCATCTAACCTATTATGTTTCCTAAGTTGGAAGAGGTTGTGTTTCAAATGAAAAAGGTAAGGCCCCAGGCCTGAATGGACTTCCTATTGAATTATTGAAGGAGTTTTGGGAAATTATCAAATTGGATCTCCTTGAGGTGGTTTAAGAGTCACAACATAATAGTTAAAAAATGCTACAAGTTATGAAATCTACATTTTAGGTGCTTATTTCTAAAAGGGAAGTAGCTAATTGCCTAGATCAATTTATACCCATCATTCTCTGCACATTTGTGGTGTACACAATTTTACACAATTATCACTAAATTGATTATGGAAAGACTCACTTTCCTTGGCTCAACTCTTTGATCTCTATTGAACAAGGTGGTTTAGTTTTTGACATACAAATTGTTGATAAGATTGTGATTGCTACTGAATCCATTCATTCTATGGAAACTTCAAAGAAGAAAGTGATGTTCATCAAACTTAACATGGTGAATTCTTATGACAGAGTCAGATGGTTGTTTTAACAAAAGGCTCTCCAGGGTTTTGGTTTTGACAGGGAGTAGATTGATTGGGTTATGACCTGTGTTACTTCCTCTCTTTTCTTGTTCTTATTAATGGGGAGCCTTCAATGTTTTTTGGGGCTTCCAAGGGCCTTCGTTAAGGAATCCTCTCTCCTTACCTATTCATCATTATGGAAGAGAGGCTAAGAATACTTAACAAGTCTTGTGTTAGTCAAGGTTAGATTCAGGGTTGGAGTTGGTGTGGTAGGGCGTGTAGATTCCATACTAATGTCTATGAAACATGGTGGAAGTCACACAATTGAGAGGGAAAACCTAGTTGAACAGTCCACTTGAACCTTCAAAAAAAAATTCATTGAATTATCGACCAAGGTTAGTAAACTTATGATGGTACTAGCATTGTATGTGCTTTCAAAGACCTAAGACTATCTAATTTATCCTAACATAGAAATGTTACACTTGCCGAGAAATCATAAAATTATTTAGCAGTAAAGGAAGTAATGTTGGTGCTATTGCTAGATGTGCACCTATAGTATAAGACTGCAACTAATTACCCTCAAGAAATGAATGTTGGTATTTAACTAATACTAATAACTAAACTTACACTCCAAAGTATAATAAACCCAATCAAACTAAGGAATAAACATGAAACAATAATTACTTATGAATAACATAGGAAATCTAATTAATATGCATATATGAAATAACTGCTATAATAAAAGTAACTACGTAGAAAATGAAGTGAGAGAAAATTACCTTGAGTGTCCCTTGATCAAGTGACTCTCTATAGTGATCTAACTCAAATCTAACTTCTTATATTAACATAATCATAATAACTCAAAATCATTCATTGCACAACTCTAGAATATCACATAAGATTCTACTGACATATTATATTCATGCAATTATGGTTTAACAATAAGCATTATTTATGTAAGAACAATAGTTCCAACTAAAAAATATATAGAAACTAGATCTTTTCTTGAACAAAATCAACTAACTCCTAATAGCTCAACCATTGATCCATACATATAAGCACATGGGAAGTTTATTAAAGGGTATGTGTAGGATCATCATGGAAAATATAGGCCCTTAAGTGGCGAAAAATTTAAAAAAAAAAAGAGTTAGGAAACTTGATGTTAACATTTGAATAAATTATCTATATTATTTCAAAAATATGTAAGAATAGATTCTATAGAAAATTGAATGTACTTTCTAAACTACTAGGTTTATTTAAAAAAATCTATTTGGTGAAAATTTGAAATTTCAATACAGTAGCACTTAAATTTTAGGCAAAAAACAAGAAGTAGGTGTTTGTCTAACCACCCTAACCACAATAAAATGATAATATTTTTTTTAATATTTTAGATATAAGTAGAGATTCATGTCCCTATGTGATGCATATCTTTTTATAACTTTTTTCCAAGTAAATAATTAATTATGATTTTTTTTATTACAACTTTTAAAAAATATAAAAACTTGTATGTCTAACCACCTTAACTTGGTCAAATCTTCATGAAATTCATTTTTTCTTTTTTAAATCCTATAGTATACAAAGCATAGAATGTGACACATGTTTCAGATTCAAAAAATTTGATACCGTTTGAAAGCTATAGTTGTTTTTCAGTCAACCTATCAATTAGGACTTTAGTTGTAATTCAAATAGGAAATGGATAATAATTATTCATTAAATTCAAAGTAAGGTATAATTTATGTTGGTGGAAAGCTAAAAATCTCCTTTAAAAACCCTTTTTGTTTCATCAATTTTGGGGAAAATAGTCATCAACCACATTCCCTACAAATACCCATCATATCACCACTTTTTGGCCCATCATGATCCTACACATACCCTAAAACAAGGAATCTAAATTGAAATCATAAATCACCACTCCCTATATATCAGAGTATGATAAATACTTTGCAATCTATAACTGAAAAAGGAAGAAGAGTCTAAGTAGAACTAAGACTCTACTATAACAGAATTGGAACGCGGAATGGTTGAATCAGTCACATTAGAATCCTATCTACAATAGGGATCTTCTCCTTAATCATATTTATTGGACATCATATTGGTGCACAATCATCTTCATTAATTCCCTCCATGATGTAGTTGTTGCGCTCCATTTCTTCTAGAACCTCCCTTGCTCTGTTGTATGGGATCTCCTTTGGTTGTAGGCTACACCTTGCAATTGTTGTGAGCTATAGTCTACCACCTCTAGCTGCAAAGAGTTAGTTCAAAAAACATGTACAAAATGCTAACAATCATATCTAAGCACATATATCCACTCATACATATCCATGCATAAATTATGCAATCACCATCACATTATAACCATGTTTCCATATACTTTCAATCAGGTTCAAGGTTGCATAATAAGCATAAAGGATAGCATAGTGTAGGAATGTGTATAAGATAAGTGTTTGAGAATGTTAATGAACTTGCATAAAAATGTAAGAAAACTATCTAATGACTAGACTTATCATTCCCCTAACTACCCATTTGCTTGTCTTCAAGAAAATTAACTAAGGTTAGAGATTGTATTGCAAACTGATTTCCTTGAAGTATGATAGCATCCAATCCTTTACCTTGTTTCAAATAAAATCCTCTATAACATGCAATTTTTTTCATTCTAATAACCTCCACTCTCTCACATTCCTCATTCCTCTCCCCTATGCAGTGTGGTACCAGGTATAGGAGCATCGATGGCTTGAATGTAAGTGACACCCATTCAAGTCCTTTATCTCTAGAAATATCCATATACATGCATGTTCTTTCAAGCATGGCCATAAAACTATAAATAGAGTGGGGATACTTCTTCTATAAATTAGGAGTTAAACTATCCCATCTTTCTTGCACAAACTAATAGGAATGATGGAGGAGTCCAATAGTCAATATATTCATTCTTCTATAATCCTACATTCTCAAGTTCATGATTTTATTGCCTGCACCTCTATGGTCTAAGAGTCGTAACCATTCTTCTATGATCACCTCAGGTGTTTTAGATTATTTTCTTATTGGGAGATAATCTAATTTCTCTCTCTCTCCATATACTCTTGCATGATTTCACCCCTAAGCTTTTCATTTTTGAAATATCATGATAGTGCCCTTAATTGTAAATCTTCCACAAAGATTAATGGGTTCCACTATTTCTTGAGGCACAACATAATTATGCAAATAATAGTCACACAAATGATCATGTTCTTCTAGTGTGGAATTAGCATAGATACACAAAAAAATAACTTTTCTCCTCATAGCAGCTAGTTGGTTGCTAATTAACCTACTAAATTGAAAACTAAAAAACTTTTCTTGCAATAAAAAAGCATATATTCTAGTTGGAGGTCTGCATTTAACAATTTAGGTGGATTTATTTGCTACTTATTCCACCTTGTCTACTAACCTTCTCAATTCAATACCCCTACTCTCTAGCACCCTAGTATGCTATGAGATCATTGCTTCTTTTTCCTTCTTCCAATTTTCTTCTTGCTTAGAAAACTCTTGAGTAACTTTTCATAAATGGTATCCTAGGGACATATTTTTATGACAATTTTGAGTTTTTGTGGCAAGGATTTTTTTTATTTTAGTTACAAGTTCTCTGTTTCCTACTTTAACAACTAATAGTTGTGCAAGAAAATCTAACTTTGACCCATGCCCATAGGTGTGTAATTTTTCCTCCAATTTTTAAATTTTCATTTCCCTTTTCTCATATTTTTTACCAATTCTTCCAAATGATTTATCCTCTCTAATGATTCTTGCAATTCTTTTATGAAATTTCTTTCTTCTAAAAATAATTTGTTATCTTTCAAAAACTGATCATCTCCAACCTATATATGTATCCAAAACCCTCACTCTCAAGGCTAATAGTGGTTCCCTTCTTGGTTATATTAGCAACAAAGGTATCCTTTGAATCTAAGTCAGAGGTAGTAGATATATAGTATTTTCCTTTTGTAGGAACATGCACATTTTCAAACACATTTTATTTTAGCCCTGAGTTAGTAACTACTATCACAACATCTTCTTTTTCTTCTTCTAGTATCTCAATACCACTCCTCATAGAAAATTTACTTCTCAGGTGGTGTGAATTCCTTGGTTAAGTGGGTTTCTTTTTCTGCACCCATGAAGGTGCCAAAGAAGAACCACCTTTCTTTCTTTTGGTTTTAGGTGTTCCTCTAGAGGTTTTTGGGGTTTCACGTGCCTCTTTTTTTGTAGGTTGATAAGATGTTGTGCATGGCGATCTCTACACACTTTGTCTCTTTGATTCTCCCCTATTTTAGGTAGGTGAAGCAACATGCAAAAAACAAGGAGTTTCCCTTAAAGACATAGTAGGTGACTATGGGATTTTTGGAACTATTGGTTCCTCAAGAATATGGTTAGTGTTTTTACAAATTAAAAAGAGCTCCAAGGACACCTATGGATTTTGAACCCTAAGTATCCTTTTACTACCAGGGTTACCAAACAATAATATGATAAAGTTGAATCATTTATCTTCCTTTGGTATTTAGACCCAATTCTTTTTAGCAAATTGTAAAGGAAATTAGGTACATTGACCAATCTATTGTGGTGGAGGTGGCTTAGTAACTTAAAATTCATAGTATACATTAGAGATTTTCTACCATCAAAATGGATATACTTAAAAATATAAGACGCAGAAGAAGCCCATACCCATAGAAGTGGCAATCTCTTCATACCTTGTGATGATGAATTAAGGTTTTCTCCTACCTTCCCAAACTCGTCCCCAGTAGCTACTACATTCACTCTAATAGGGAATTCAACTCCATTACTTGGTATACTAGACACTTCTACAGTTGTAACGTCTGAAGCATCCCCTCTCAAGCCCTTGACAATGGCTTCATCATGTTGTAAAGTTAAATCCAATTTCCTTGTCATGTCTTCATTAAACTCTGTCAACTTCAAAAAATAGTCTAATCATCCCACTCTTGTGAAAATGGGTAGAACTAACCTATCCTCCAACATTTTCTTGTGTTTTGATGGTTCCCTTCTAAAAAAAACACCCCCATGGTGAAATATCCTGAATCTGCTCAAAACTCTAGAAATTTATCTCATAATTCAATTTCAACCACCCACAATCCCTCTATATCTGCTATATTTGCACGCACTTCTTTCACTACAAATTCAATTATTATGTCCCTTCCTTTTCTATTTTTTCTTGAATTAACTTGAATTGGCTTCAAATTGGCTTGAAATCTAGGGAATCGACAACAAAAAGGTTGCAGGTGCAAAAAGGTATATATGCATAAAGGATTTGTATGGATTTTCTATGTTTTTCTTTTAGCGGAAATTTCTTTTTTGAATACATACTATCCCTCCCAACTTAAAATATTGAAGTGACCTCACTTCAATACATGTGACTAGGTAGAGGGTATGATTAATGAAGATGAAAATAAGATTAATAAGTGAAAATCATTCAAAATTTAAATGTGAGTACACAATGAAAGCATTGGAAATCCATGTTAATTATGGAAGAGTAGTATGCATACTTATTATATGAGATGAATGTAATTCTATGTGTGAAGCTATTGGAAGATTGTATGTAGGATGAGTTTAAGTTTGGTTAATTGCAATGTGTGATGGAATAAATGATAGGTTGGTGTGTGTAATTGAAAATTTGTAATATGTATGATTGTTGTAATGTGAAGTGATAGTTCAAATACCTAGAATTTGAAATAGGTGACAGGGAGTGTAGTGATCAAACTACATGTATTAATATTATAGGAAAAAGGATTCATGGTGGAAAAAGTGGGATAAATGAGGATCAATTGAAATTAATTGGTGTGAATTGATGAATTATTTGATAGGTAGTGGTTGTAGGTAACTTCAACAATAGGTCCCAAACTAAACTTCACATGGAAGATTTTGTTTATGATGCTACATGTTCCTATTGATGCTACATGTTCCTATTGCATTAGGAAGTAGTCTTCAATTTAAATATTGTTCATCTGCTGAGTCACTGCGAGAATCAATACTATCTACAGTTGACTTGATATCTTGTGATAATATGTATGTATAAAAATCATTTTTTTACCATATTAAAGCATTAGAGAAAGAAGAAAATTATCTTTCCAAGTTGGCTGCTTGTATATCTTCAGTCTATGTCCATTCATCAATAGTGAGAATCTAACTTCATCTATCATCTACAACTTCACTTCTCCACTGGGGAATACCTATTGAATTTCATCCTAGGTCCCAACCATTTAGACAATTTAGCTTCCCCTTATAATCTTTGTATCTGGAATCATACAATAAAGCCCAGTCACCCACATTTAACTCTATAGCCTTTATAAATTGATCATGCAATTTATTCCTCTATTTTTGAATTATCTTTGTGTGATGCATAGCCTCCATTCTAATTTCATCTAACCAATTTAGATTGTGTGGCCTTTCCTTTTTTTTTCTATCAAATATATAACTAATTCCACTACTTTCCTAAGTGTTGGAAAAATAAGGACAACCAACTAAGACAGGGGGGGTTAATCAGTTATCACAGTAATATTTAAAATTTTCAAACTTTACTTAACTTAATCTCAGATCTAATGAAAGAATAATAAACCATGAATAATTAGCACATCAACAACACATAAAATACCAATATTTTTCACATGGAAACCCTATTAGGGGAAAAACCACAGTGGATGTTAGTCCATAATATTATACCCTATTAAAAGTATAATGAAAAATAATGGAAATGCACATGCATTCAGGCACACTTTCTAGAGCTCACTACTCAAATACAAAGGGCTCACTACCCCACATTTCAAAGTAATTTAGACTAGATCCGTAGGATATGAACTAAGAAAATAGCTTCTACACAAGCCTAATTACAATTCTAGTTAAGCACAGAAAACCTTCTTCACACTCTACTCTATAATCAAATGAATAGATCACTATTCACACACTTGAATTTCCTTTGGCTCTTCCTCACTTCACAAACAACCACTCTTATATATCAGCCAAAAGTATAAAACAAGTTTACAATGTTGGCCCAAATTTATAAATAAATTTTCAATCTGAATCAAACACCATTGGCTAATATTATGATGTGACCAAAAATAATATCCTTGAGCATGCCAAATATTCAAATTTTAATCTTCAAGGATCCGCAACACATTACAACCACTATGTCAGCGAAGCACATGAAAACTTGAACATACATGAGAAAAATCTTCAACCACGAGCACATCGATCAACACAAATGTACAAGGAAGATAGAGAATGATCTAGAAGCATCAAAAAACAACAGGAAGTAATAGAGAAGCATCCAAAACAACTGATATTACTAGAATTACATAACCTTCAATTAGGAATACTGATAGAGACCAAAAAAACACTATCAGAGCACAACTATTCATAGCACGATCAAATCTTCATGCGAACCTCTGAAACTTCTGGTAGATGAACTAGATACTCTCAGCAATAAACCATTTAGTGCACAACAACTGATCTTCAATATACATAACAAAACACCTTCATGACCTTCAGTGTTCCACTAGCAACCTGTAACTCTTCCTTTAATAATTTTCTCAATATCCTCGACATATACAGCCTACACTGCAACAATGCTAATAGTGTTGAAATCAATGACAATCACATATCAGTAACACAACCATAACATCCAGCAATCTCCCCCTTTGGCATTGATGGCAACACATGATGTGAAAAATACCATCAACACAACTACACTTACTCCCCCTTTGGTTCTGACTGAATTTATCCTCAACACATTCACATGACTCTTCTCCCACATAACTCTTCTCCCTAGATATGCAATAGTTTTTCACATGACTCTTCTCCCCATTTGACATGAATGGTAAAGTTAAACATTATCTCCCCGTATACAAGCTCTTAACCACATATCTACACATTTGACTACTCCCCCTGAGTAGCAACCACAAAAACATCAATCTGGATTAGTAAATATCTATGAAGTACATGGATTGATGCAAGAAAATGCATCTTTAGTTCTTATCAGGAGGGATAATTACCCCTAGCATCCTTTTGAGATACTCAAAAGTGTCCTTCGACAATCACTTGGTGAGAATTTATGGAATTTGTTCTTTGGTAAGCACATATTCCAATCTAACTTCTTTCTCATTCACTTTCTCCCTTAAGAAATGAAACTTGATTGATATATGCTTGGTCTTAGAGTGTAACACCAGATTCTTTAATATGTTAATTGCACTTGATTTTTCACAGTATATGGCAATAAGTTCATCATATACTACTCAGATATCTTTTAGCATCTATTTCATCCACATCACTTGAGTACAGTTATTTGCAGCAACAATATACTCTACCTTAGCAGTAGATAGATATACAAAATTCTACTTTTTACTCAACCATGACACTAGATTCTTCCCTAGGAAGAAGACACCACCACTAGTACTCTTCTTGCCATCCACATTTCCTGCCCAATCCGTATTAGTATATGCACTCAAAGTAAGATCATCATCCTTAGGATACCATAGCCCAATATCATCTATTCCTTTCAGATATCTAAAGATTATCTTTACAATAGTCACATGTGATTCTTTTGGATCAACTTGAAATCTAGCAACCATACATGGGTATGTGCAGGATCATCATGGAAAAAACACGCCCTTAAGTAAAAAATTCAAAAAAATCAGAGTTAGTAAACTTGACGTAAAAATTTGAATAAGTTATCTATATTATTTTAAATATATGTAAGAATAGAATATGTAGAAAATTGAATGTAGTTTCTAAACTACTAGGTTTATTTAAAAATTAAAAAAAATCTATTTGGTGACAATTTGAAATTTCAATGTAGTGGTACTTAAATTTCAGGGAAAATATAAGAAGTAGGTGTCTGTCTGACCACTCTAACCACAATAAAATGATAATATATTTCTATAAGATTGTAGATATTAGTAGAGGACTCATGTCCTGATGTGATGCATATTTTTTGTAATTTTTTTCTAATTAAATAATTAATTATGATTTTTTTATTAATTTTTTTTTAAAAATAAAAACTCATACGTCTGACCACCTTAACTTGGTCAAAAATTCATGAAATTCAATTTTATTTTTTTAAATCCTATAGTATGCAAAGTATTGAATGTGACGCATGTTTCAGATTCAAAAAATATGATACCGTTTGAAAGCTATAGATGTTTCTCAATCAACCTATCAACCAGGACTTTAGTCATAAATCAAATAGAAAATGAATAATAATTATTTATTAAATTCAAAGTAAAGCATAATTTATATTGGTGGAAAGCTAAGAATCTCCTTTAAAAACCCTTTTCATTTCATCAATTTTGGGTTAAAAAAAGGTCATCAGCCATATACCCTACACATACCCATTATATTACCACTTTTTGGCCCATCATGATCCTGCACATACCCACATACAACATTCATAATATTTGGTCTATTCTAAGTTAAATAGAGTAATGCCCCAATCATTGAACTATATCTTGTTTGATTTTCCTTAAGAGAATCATCATTCTATGTTAACTTGCATCTGGTTACCGTGGGAGTACCAACTGGCTTTGATTCTTCCATGCCAAACTTCTTCAACAGCTCTCTCATATATTTAGACTAAGATATGAAAATTCCATTGTCTAACTAAGTAACTTGCAATCCGAGAAAGAACTCCATCTCTCCAATCATACTCATTTCAAATTCATTCTTCATTTCATCAGCAAACTTCATACATAGATTGTCATTTCCTCCAAAAATGATGTCATCAACAAAAACCTCAATAATCAACTATTTGTCATGATCCAATTTGAAATACAAGTTGTTGTTAGTAGTACCTTTATTGAATCAAATATTTAATAAGTATTTATCCAATCTAGCATACCAGGCTCTAGGGGCTTGCTTAAGTCCATATAGAGATTTTCTCAATCAGAAAACCATGTCTTCCTTATCAGTTAGTTGAAATCCATCTAGCTATTCAACATAGACCTCTTCTTCTAGCTCACCATTCAGAAAAGTTGACTTTACATCCATTTGATAGACTTTATAGTTCTTATATGTAGGATAAGCAAGAAATAATTTAACAGCTTCAATTTTGGCAACAGGGGAAAAAGTTTCTTCAAAATCAATACCTTCCATCTGTGAATATCCTTTACATACTAGCCTTGCTTTATTCTGGACCACTTCACCTTGTTCATTCAGCTTATTCTAAAAGACCCATTTAGTACCAATCACATTTTTATCTTTAGGTATGGGAACAAGTATCCATGTATCATTATTTTCAATCTGCATCAGCTTCTCCTTCATAACTTCCATCTAGTGTTCATCATTGCAAGCTTCATTGACATCTTTAGGCTCAATCTTGGAAATCAGGCAATACTCTTTTGCAATCTTTCTTCTAGTTTTCACACCTTTATTCTTGTCTCCTATAATTTGATTTTTAGAATTATTTAACTTTACATACCTCGGTATTTTAGGATTCTCTCAGACTTTTGGTTCTTTTGTTCCTTCTTCTACACTTGCACTTGTCTCTCCTTCCTGAATTTCTTGATTCACCGAAACAAATGGAAGTTGTTTTACCAGAACATATGGAACAATTTGAAGTTGATTCTATGTCTGAGCATTTTTCCCTTTATTTGTGTTGTCTTTCTGGTCATCTAAATCATATCCATAATATCTGGATGATCTAACAGAGTCCTCATCAACTCTAACATTTGCACTTTCAATTATTTTTCTCAATCTTTTGTTATAGCACCAGTAGGCCTTTCTTTTAGTAGAGTAACCTAGAAATATTCCTTCATCGCTTCTTGCATCAAACTTTCCTAGGTCCTCATCTCTCTTAATATAACACTTTCTTCCAAAGATCTTGAAATATTTAACAATAGGGTTATAACCAAACCATAGTTCAAAAGGAGTAGATTACTAGAATTACCATTGAAATTTACCTAGTTTAAAATGTACACAGTAGTGCTTACAACTTCACTTCAATAAATGTGAGGAACATTTCCTTCTATCATTATTTTTCTAGCAACACCATAATTTTTTTGTTCTTCCTCTCAACAACTCCATTCTATTGAGGGGTTCGGGAAGCAAATAACTATCTTCTGATTGCATGCTCTTCATAGAAATAATTAAACTCCCTGGAGGTGAACTAACTACCTTTGTCTGACCTTAAGCATTTGATTTTTAGACCTTTCTCATTCTCTACCATTTCTTTGAAACTTTTGAACTTCTCTAATGCTTCACTTGTTTCTCTTAAGAAAGCAACCCATATCATTCTAGAGTAATCATCAATAAGTAGCATAAAGTACCTTTCTCCATGAAGAATTTTGACTCTAGAGGAACCAAATAAATCAGATGTACTAGCTCCAGTAATCCATTTGAATGATGTTGTTTGTTCTGAAAAGAAACTCTAGTCTATTTTCCCATCTAACATTCCTTGCAAATTGTGTTAGCAGGATTCCCTAGCTTAGATAAATCTCTTACTGCTTGCTCGTGGAACTTACTTTGACAATGTTATCCAAATTCACATGACACAGCCTCCTATGCCATAACTAGCTTTCATCTATTTGAGCAATTAAGCAACTTTCACTAGCATAATTCAAGTGAAAAATATTACATTTCCATAACTTCCAAGTATCCTCCATCTTCCACCTTTGAACTGAAGATCATAACCCTTGTCTAGACCATCTATCCAACACTCAATAGATTGTGCTTCAAGCCTTGAAAATAAAGGACATCATTAGTTTTATGCTTACCACCAAGACAAATAGATCCTCTACCATGAATCACACCAGCATTGTTATCTCTGAATCTTACAACCCCATCGTCATACTTCTCTAGACGTACAAATTTTCTTTTGTCACCAGTCATATGATGTGAGCATCCACTGTCAATAACCCACTTATCCTTTTCTTCAATTTAGGCTGCAAGATATTTTTCAACTTTAGCAGATTTAGTATCCACCAGACCATTTTCCTTGATAGCAAGGAACACCTATTCATCCTCATTTCCATTATCTTTATCAAACTCTTCATTAGCCATTCTTTCTTCAGCATATTAACATTTCTTTTGAAATGTAGATTTTTTAGGCTTAGTCCTAGGAACTCTTTCAAGACACCTTGATGCAAAATGACCTATTTTATTGCAAGAGAAATATTTAATAGGCAACATTCCTTTATACTTACCTTGTCCTTTCCCTTCTTTCTTCACAACCAGTGCTTCCAACTCTTCCACTTCTCTTTCCTCATCTTTGAGTTGTTCCATTTCTTCCTCATACTTGAATGAATTTCTAGAACAGTCTCTCAGATCACATCTTTTCTTGTTTCTTCTAGATACAGAAGCCCTAAATACAGTTTCATTCTTGGGAACAAATTCACCAAATTTTCTCAACTCAAAAGCAACAAGTTTACCAATCAGTGTATCTCTTGAAATATTTGTCACATATTTAAATTCTTCAATAACATGATCCTTTTCTTTGTAAGAGGGAGGTAATGATCTAAGCACTTTAGCCACAATTTCTTCCTCTTCCATGGTACCACTAGCTCATCTAATACCCATCACTAGTTCATTTACTCTCTGCATAAAAGAAGAAATATTTTCATCTTCACCCATCTTCATGTTTTTGTACTTTCCTTTCAAAAAATTTAGCTTAGCCATCTTCACATGTACATCTCCTTCATAGAAATTTTCTAGCTTCATCCAAATCTAATGAGCTATCTTCAAACCTAACACATTTTTCATTTCTAAATCTGTCAGTGCACTTAGCAAAGCTTCAATAGCCCTAATGCTATTCTCAGCCTCTTTAATCTCATAAGTAGTGGAAGGACCATTATGAGGAATAACATATGAATTCTTTATAATCTTCCAAAAGGGGTCATCAATACACCTCAAATTACACTCCATCCTAGCTTTCCATAGTGAGTAGTTCGTTCCATCGAATCTAGGACTGTCCTTCTTGTATGATGCCATCTTGAATCACCTCAAGCTTTTAAACTTATTTAGAGGAACCTCCTCTTATACCAATTGTTGGAAAAAAAGGATAGACAACTAAGAGGGGGGGTGAATCAATTGTCACAAAATATTTAAAATTTTCAAACTTTACTTAACTTAATCTCTGATCTGATGAAAGAATAATAAACCATAAATAATTAGCACATCGGAAACATAGAAAACACCAATATTTTTTATGTGGAAACCCTCTTAGTGGAAAATCCATGGTGGATGTTAGTCCACAATATTATACCCTGCTAAAAGTATAATGAAAAATAATGGGAATGCACATGCATTTAGGCACACTACCTAGAGCTCACTGCTTAAATACAAAAGGGATCACTACCCAACAATGCAAAGCAATTCAGATTAGATTTGCAGGGTATGAATTGAGAAAATAGCTTCTACACAAGCCTAATTATAGTTCCAGTTAAGCACGTAAAACCTTCTTCACACTTCACTCAAACTTCTTCACACTCTACTCTGCAATCGAATGAATATATCACTATTCACATACTTGCACTTCCTTTGGCTCTTCCTCACTTCACACACACTAACTTCACACAAACAACCACTCTTATATATCCGCAACATGAAATTACATCAACAACTTCGTCGGCCAAAAGTATAAAACAAGTTTACAATGTCGGCCCAAATTTACAAATAAATTTTCAATCTGAATCAAACACCATCAGCTTATATTATGATGAGATCCAAAAAAATATCCTTGAGCATGCAAAATATTCAAATTGTAATCTTCAAGGATCCACAACATGTTGCGACCACTATGTTGGCCAAGAACATGAAAACCTGAACATACACAAGAAAAATCTCTGACCATGAGCACACTGATCAATGTGAACATACAACAAAGATAAAGAATGATCTAGAAGCATCCAAAAATGACAAGAACTAATAGAGAAGCATCCACAACAATTGAGATTACTAGAATTACATAATCTTCAATCAAGAATACTGACTGAGACCACAAAAACACTGTCAGAGAATAGTTGTTCATTGCACAATCAAATCTTCATGTGGACCTCTGAAACTTCTAGTAGATGAACTAGATACTCTCAGTAATAAACCTTTTAGTCCACAACAATTGATCTTTAACGTATAGAACAAAACACCTTCATGACCTGCACTATTCCACTGGCAACCTACAACTCTTCCTTTAACAATTTTCTCAATATCCTCAACATATACAGCCTTCACTACAATGATGCTAATAGTGTTGACATCAATGACAACCACATATCAACAAAAAAACCACATCATCCAACAATAAGTGTCTTGTATTCAAACTCTATTAGAAGAATTGTTGTTTTACCATATACTAGTTCATCAGGTGTGAAACCTTAAGTTGTTTTCAATGTTGGTTTTTAGGCCCACGTGCTTTAGGTAATATTGATACCCAATCTTTTCTTTGAATTTGCACTATTTTGGTTAGGATATTCTTAATCTCTTTGTTTGTCATCTCTACCTACCCATTGTCTTGGGGGTGATAAGGTGTTGATTTTCTATCTCTTATATCATACTCTTCAACCAATTTAGAGATTAGTTAAAAAGTAAACTAGGGACCTTGATCAATTGCAATTTCTCTAGGTACTCCCTACCTAGTAAAGATGTCTTCATACAAGAACTTAGCTACATTCCCATCTCGTGTGAACTATAATGCGTTAACTTCAACCTATTTTTTCAAATAATATATACAAACCAAAATATACTCTTTGTTATTAGTGGCTGGTGAAATTAGGCCAGTGAAATGAAGCCCCCATTTGTCAAATGGTGTTAGTGTCACTTGTGGCTACAAAGGCATCTCATCTTTCCTTTTAGGTTTACCCATTATCTACATCTATCATAGCTCCTTGTATATTATACTAAATCCTTATGGAGAGTTGGCCTAAAGTAACCTATTCTTAATATCTGAAATCTTGTTTGTTTGGCTGTAAAGTGACCCCTAGGGGTCTTTGTCAAATGTTGAAGACATCATCCTCTCTTATATGTCTCCTCATGATATTATCTAGACTAGTATAGAATAGGTAACCAGCTACCCATGAATATGGAAAGCTTTTATATACCAATTGTCTCTTTTCTTTAGGAGAGATATGTGATGGAATCTTCCCTACCACTAAGTAATTTGAAATATCAACAAACCATGGTGTCTATACAGTAAGAGTAAAAAAATTCTCATATGGAAAAGAGTCATCCATAACACCTTCTTCTATTTGTTTGGGAAATCTAGACGTAAAATATACCACCACATTAGCTTTCCCAAGCTTATCTTCTATTTTTATATCAAACTCCTATAGTAAGAGCATCCATCTGACTAGTCTCCCCCAACCACAATTTTTTTCATTAAGTACCTTATGGAAGTATGATTTGTGTGGATAAAGACTTGATAGGCAATAATTTAATGCCTAAACTTGTTGATGGCATAAAAAATTTCCATCCTATCTTTCTCTGTAATAGAGTAGTTAAGTTCAACTTCTTATAAGTTTTTGCTAATGTAGTAGAGAACATACTCCTTATTACCTTACTTTTATCCTGGAATACTTCTCCTATAGAAAAATTAGAAGCATCAATGTGTATGTGGAAACATACTTTCTAGTTTGGCCCTCTTAAGGAAGGTTCTTTTTTTCAAAACTATCTTGAGTGCTTTAAAGGAGTGTTGACATTTTGTAGTCCAGTCAAATTCTATGTCTTTGGCGAGCAAAAAAAATAAAGGTGCTACAATTTTACTAAATTGATGAATGAATCTCCTATAGTAATTTGCATGTCCTAGAAAGCTCCTCACATCTCTTTGCTTTTGTGGTACAAGAAGTGTAGAGATGATCTCATTTTATGGGGATCTACTTGAATACCTTCACTTGAGATAAAGTTCCCTAGAACAATCCCTTGAGTCACTATCATAAAACCTTTCTCATGACTCAATGAGATTATATTCTTAACATCTTTTCAAAACCAAGTCTCTGGATTCTTGAGCTCCTCTTCATATGTTTCTCCATAGTAGTGAAGTCATACATTAATAAACAAAACTTCTTCTATAGAACGATCTAAAACTTGAAACTCTAGATATAACACCTTTGAACACCTCTAATCAACATATTTGAAGCACAGAAGCAATTCTTCAATATAGAAGAAATGTGGAGCAAAAACCAAAACACCACTCAACCACACTAAACACTCTCTACCACACTATTTTCCTCTTTTATTCAAATTTTCTAAAACACACTTGAAAATTAACCTCACAAGCACAATCTCAACATCTGCAACACCTTCTTAGCATCTCAAGTACACAAGAGATTGAACATCCACAAACACATGCTCATCAAAGCAACACTAGAGGTTGACATCATTGAGACACTAATGACAACATAATGCAACTAATCAAAGCATCTTCATAAGTTGACATCAATGCAACAACATAGAACTATTGACATCAATGACAACACAAACTTCCAACATAATTGTGATTGAGTGGCAATAAATTTATTTTATTTAATTAATCCATGGGTGTGAATAATTAGTCTCATGGTAATTATCTAAAATTATTTTAATAATAATTCATTTAATTAATTTGTATGAAATTGATAAAAAAAGGTGGAAATTTTTTTGGTGTCTACAATACATATAAAATCATAACTACAAAGAACCTTCTTATAACAA
>VDFB02358134.1:75319371-75335482 GCA_007258455.2 Sequoia sempervirens
GGAAGTTTAGGGATAAAGAGATAGGTGAGATAGAGAGAAGTAGAGAAAGAGAGGAAGAGGTGGTATAAAGTGAAGTAGAGAGGGAAGGAGGAGGATGGAAGGGGGAGATGGAGAGAGAAGTGGGATAGAAATAATTAGAAAGAGAGGAGAGGAGGGAGGGAGGGAGATAACACAAGATAGAGAGAGAGAGAGAGATAAAGATGAGGTGGTAGGGAGGTAGTTCTCAAGGTCTCAAGTGAGAGAGAGATGTGGATAATTATATGGAGATAGCAAGAGAGGGATATAGAGTATAAGCAACATACAACTATTTAGATAGAGAGAGAAAGATGATAGAGCTTGGTAATTAGTTAAATTTGGCCTCCTGATTACTGAACTTTAACTTGTGAATTACCGAATCATGACTAAGTGAAAACTATAAGATATTCTAGAATATATAATTTTCACTATAGCTCATAAAAATCCAAAACCATTCCCAAACATCTTGAAACAATTACATGAAATATAACATAAATTATAAGAAAGTAATTTTTTATTTATAAATGTTAGTTATACTTTCATTTATATAGTTTTATTGAAAGAGAAAGAGAAAGAGAATGAGATAAATCTCGAAAGAAAATATTAGTGCAAGCACATCACAACATGTTCACATTATGTCTTGGTAATGATCAAGCCTAGGCTCAGTCACTACCAACCCATAACACAAGTGTGTCTCATTATAACATGCTCACACTTTATCTTTTATGGGACAAAAAAAGTAGGGTGGCCACCTTTTTCATTCCCCATCTTGGTGCACATGCCTTTAATATTACATTTACCTTTTCTTTTTGGGATAGACTATCCATCTTGGTCGAGGGAGTCATAAGTGTTATTAATATTTCTTGTCCTAACACATAGAGTAAAGGACAATTAATATTTTAGCAAAGATAAGGGCCCACCTACTTTAGAAGTCTACGCACCATTCAAATAGGGTTTTAAAATTGTTGAATAATAGTTTCTAATGTAGACAAAGTGGATAAATTTATTGTCATTGTTCTCGTTCGTGATTGAAAATACAAATGGGAAGTCTTTTCATTCATAAAAATAATCTCCCCTTCCTCTTTATCTTCCACCAACTTAGTTACGAGGGTGTTGACACCCCTAAATCAAAGACTCTTGTCTATTTAACCATCTTTTGTTCATCCAAAGTCTTAGTATTGACAATCCCATCTTGATTCCCAATAATAGAAGAGGGGGCTTTGAGGGCCACAGTTTATTCTTGATTTGGGTTGTTAGACCAAAGGGTGACACTTCAAATATTGAGAATATCCTCTTTAAAGGGTTAACCCTCCAAAAATTCTACCTCTCCTTCTACAAATTTCTTGAGTTTTTGTTCTTGCTACATAGGAGATTTTCATTGGCTAATTAAATGAACCATTTTTTGGGTAGTTTTGATAGAATACTATAGAATTTCATACAATATTGGTTGTGTCCATTTTCTAAAATTTGAAATAAGAGTGATATAATTTTGAAGGGTTTTGAGGATATCAATAATAACATAAAAGAAAAAAATAACTATATTTCATCCATAGTGATATTATCCATAGCGATGAAGTGCCCAAACTAATTCGCAATATAGGTGAAGACTTCTTTATCCAAAAAATATAGTGGGAGGCATGGTAAATAAACCTAAATAGAGGAAATATTATTTAGATCTGTCATAGTGTTAAAACCTAGCTTCCATTTACAAAAATAAAGATTAGGTCAATTGAGAATAAAAATAATTAATTAGCAAAGATTATTTTTAGCAAAACTATGCAACATGGACCTCAAATTTTCTAGTTGCATGGTTTTTTCGTGCCTTGTGGGGGGTGATGTCCTCCCCTACACTAGTTCTTTGCCTCGTGGTTGTTCTCTTTCTATTGTTTTGTGTGATTCTTCTTTCCTCTTTTCATTTCTCTTTTCTAACCCTAACTTTCATGTGTAGTTCTTTTGGTTTGGCAGCTCTGCAATTGACCTAGTGCCTTGGCCCTACAAGGTTCTAATGGATGGGGCCTTGGGCTCCCCCATTAAATAGGTAAGTTTTAATTTCCCTCCTCCTATTGATGATGCTTCACAACCAAAGTCTTTCAAGGATTTCGTCACTAGAGGTGGGGTCTCCATTCCAGAAAATACCTTCTTTGCTATTAATGGTGAGATGGGTGCCAGTAGTGGATGCGGTGAAGAAGGTAAGCCCCTCGACACCCTTGGATTTTCTAGACTCATCCCTAATCTAGAGATGAAATCTATAGTAAAAAATGAAAGAACTAGGCTCAAGGATATATAGCTATTTTCTTTATTGCAATTGACATTAATAAAACTCCTTGAAGAAATTATATTGATGCATGGTTTTCTAGTCTTTGGCTAAAAAAATTGGCATTTAACTTTCTTATTGTAGGACATGCTCTAGCAAGGTCCTTTGTTATTTTTCTTATAAACAAGGAAACACAACCAAAATCCCACACTAAATCCTTCTGGAACATTGGGGGCTACATGTTTCGAGCGATGGCATGGTCTCCATCTGCCATTGTTGATGAAATCATGGATCTCTTATGCTCAAGATGGGTAGTGATTAAAAACCTATCCCCAGACTTTTGAAAAATTGTACCAATGGTCTTGGCCCCCTTCGGCTTTGTATTAAGGGTTGACAAAGAAAAGGCTTCCCTCCCAAATCTAGATGCGTGTTCTCTTGTTTCTCTTAGCCTTTGAATTGAGTTGCCACCAAGCATCATCATTGAGGATGAGGACAAAGACATTTTTTGCCCCCTGGAAGTGCTTGGCAGCATAAACATATGCTACCTTTGTTGCAAAGAAGGGAACATCAATAAATATTGCCATCTTATTAAGAAAAATTTTAACCCCAACCCTAAATCTTCCGCTCCTAATTTGTCTCATGCCTTCAACCTAGTTTCCAACCCCTCACAAGACTTTCACTCTAACCCAAACTCTCCACCCCATAGTGTTGACTCTGCAGTCCGAGCTTAGGGTAAGTCCCCTACCCCTGGATCCTTGCACTTTTTGAATAAGTACCCTGGCAGTCTCCCCACCAAGAATTTTTTTGAAGCCTTTGTTGGTGAGGAAATTGAGGCCTGTCAAGATTTTGAGTGTTCTAAAGGGCCCAATGGTCTCGATTTTCCTACAAATTTTAAACATCTGGCTACTCTCTCCCCCCCATCCCCTTTGCCTGGTTGGAACAAAGAATAGATAGGTAAGTTGAATTCCCAACAAATTGAGTTAATGAAAATTAGGTAGAGAATCTAGGACAACCATCTTGTAGGTGAAAAAGATCAATTGAAAAAATAATGATCAAAGTAGTCTAATGGAAATAAAAGTTGTTGATGGTAAAATGATTATGGAAAGAAATGGAAGTGGTGTCACCTAGTAGAATGGAGTTGATTTGAGTAGAAAAACTAGGACTAAGGGACTATACAAGGACCTTACCACCACCATATTTGGAAAACATGATGGGTTGGTCCCAAATGTGCTTATGGAGTCAACAGTCTCATCAAAACCCTTAGAATACTCTAGGGTTTCTACTCAAGTGGGTGACATCCTCAGTGGGATCAACCTAGTCCTAAATCTGCAACTAAAACTATTTTTTTCTATGATAATCAACCTATGAGTAAAACTCAAACCCAAGAAACCCCCAACCAACTTATTCTAGAAGGGAAAGAGGAGCTTGTGCCCTCTTTGACTAATAAGGACCTCAACACCAAAATTTTCACCAATAACATGATTACCTGTAACAACCCTAGTTCAGTTGATAAAGGAGGGGAACATATCGATGAAAATGTCACAAAAGGGTGGGAAGAAAAGGTCTAGGTAAACCATAAAGAATGGATATCCTCTAATTGGTAAGAAGACTGTCTAGAATAAGAGAAATAAGACAAGTCTAGTCATCCAATCCTACATAGCTAAGAAACTTGAATTGGATGATAAGTTACCTAAATTCTTTGAAAATTTCAAGAGTACCCAAGAGGTAGCCCCCATGATAATGGAGCATGAATCTTAACATCATCTCCTAGAACATTTGCGGGTTGGAGTCCCTAGATAGGAAATACACCATTAGAAGGTTTACAAATATGGAACCTAAGACAGACATTGTCCTCTTGCAAGAAACTAAAGAAATTGGCTTCACACTAGAAGTAAACTTAAAATTCATCTAGAAGAAAGCCTATCAGTTCTCCACCAAACATGACAAGGGGAGGGGTGGAATTTCCATTCTCCTCTCTAATAAGTGGAAACACCATGTCACCAGTAACAAATCCTTTCCCTCTAAGAGGGTGGTGTGGATCATCTTGGAGAAAGATGGGAATAGTATTGAATATGTTTGGTCTATGCCCCTAATGATCATAGGGAGAGGGCCAAACTCTATAAATAGATGGAAAAACAACTACCTCAAGTCCCCTGGGTAGTTGGTGGAGACTTCAACATGGTCGAGCAACTTGAAGATAAGTGGGGTGGTGTCAATGTCTCATTGAAAGGTGCTAAGAGACACTATTGGAAAATGTTAAAATACAAAATGAACCTAATGGATCCCTTGGAAAATGGAAAGAAGGATTATAATTGGATCTGGTTCACATGGTGCAATGCTCAGAAGGGTAAGAAGAGAATCTACTACTGTCTAGATAGGATCTATGTGAATAAGTCTATGGTAAGTTTTGTCCCAGATGTCTAGAGGCAACAAATCAGTTTCCACCCTTTCACCTTGTCCGACCACCACCTGATAAAAGCCTACATATGCACAAGGAAGATTGCAAGGGTGAAAGGGAGTAAAAGGAGAGAGTTCATCCTCAACACTCAACTACTGTGGGATGTTGACTACAAGGATGGAATTGCCTCTATCAGAGAGATTAACAAGTTGATATTGAAAGGGGAAAGTGATATCTCAAGATGGGAGAATAAAATTGAAACCTAGAAAAAATTCCTTCAAGTGATTGGGAGAAAATGTGCAAAGGAATCATGGCGTGAGGAGAATAAATTGCAAGAAGAGTTAGTGCTTGTAGAGGCCAAGATTCAAGAAGCACCAAATAACTTGGTGCTTAATGAGGAGTTGATTTGGTGCAAGGACAATCTTAGAAATCTTCAAGCCAAGAAAACTAAAGGTCTCAAGATCATAGCTAAACTAAATTGGCTTTACCATGAGGACAAAGGATTGAAATTCTTCTTCAACTTCATTAGGGAAAAGATTCATAAGGAATAAATCAGCTAAATTTGGGAGGACGGGAAGTTCTTCACCTCTTAGGAGGAAATCCTAAAACCATTCCACAACTTCTACAAAAAAAAATTACCTCAAAAAATAACAAGGACACCAACAAGAATTCTAGGAAATATATCAAAATAACCATTTCCAAAAAGATTGGGCAAGACTGTGCTTCCAAACTGGGGGTTTCCATCACCAAGGAGGAAATTGTGAAGGCCATCAACACCATGAATAATGAAAAATCGCCTGGCTAAGATGGGCTCCTAGTAGAATTATTCAAGGAATTTAAATAATGGATAAGTGAAGACCTTTCGAAGGTGTATCAAGAGGCCCTAGAGAAAGGATGACTAGGAAATAAAATAAACAAAGGTATCATCAAATTGCTCCCAAAAGGAGGAGACAAAACTTTAATAAAAAACTAGAGGCCTATAACACTACTAAATGTTTCTTACAAGATTATGGAAAAAATCTTGGCTCTAAGATTGATTGACATCCTCCCCAAGTTTGTAAATAGTACTCAAACTAGTTTTATTAAAGGTAGGTATATCCTGGAGAATTTGATCACAAGATGGGAAGCCATGGAATGGTAAAAATAGTCAAGTCAAAACTCTGCTATGCTACTATTGGACTTTGAAAAAGCCTATGCTAGAGTAGAATGGTCATTTCTAAGGATGAATCTCGAAGCATTTGGCTTTCCTAAGGAGTTTTGAAAGGAAATGGATGTCCTCCTATGCAATGACAATGCACAAGTCGATGTTAATGGTGTTCTTTCGGAAGAGATCAATCTTGGTAGATCCATTAGACAAGGCTTCCCCCTGGACCCTACACATTTTGTTATTACATCTAATGCCTTGTACTATTTGCTCAGGAGATGCAACAACTTCACCCAAGGTCCAGGGGATAATCCTGCCTAACCAAAATGAGGTAATCAACATCCAGTTTGTGGATGACATGACCATTTTCATTGAGCTAGAAGGAAAGAACTTGTAGACCCTTTTGGGGAAATTGAAGTTATTTTGCATGGATTTTGGTGCCAAAGTAGCTATTCCCAATTCTTTCTTTCTTGGTTCGGATGAGACCCCCCTAGTTGGCTTCAAAAGTACAAGTTTCAATGGGGGGCCCAAAAAAACTTGTGAGATACCTTGAGATACCTTTTGTAGTCAGCCCCAATCTAAAAGAGATGTGGTTCTAGATTAGCTCAAAGATTGACAAAAACCTAGAAAGTTGGAATAGACAGTGTCCATCTTTTGCTAGGAGATTGCAAGTTTTCCAAAAGATTCTTTCCTCCTATACCATCTACTTCGCTTTAGTATGGATCTTATGTAGCTATCAGGTGTTTGAAATTCAAAAAAATATTAGAGCCTTTCTATGGTCAGATGACAAAGGAAAGAAGAAAAGGCATGTTGTAAGGTGGGACTGGTGTTGCATTGACAGAATGATGGGGGCTTTGGGGTTAGAAGATCTTAGATCCCAAGTCATTTCCATAGCTGCAAAGTGGATTACAAAGGGTACATCTAGTGGGGAACTATGGAAGGTTTTGGTTAGAAACAATATCCTTTGTGCCTCTCCCAAATAGGCTAAATCTTGGAAGAACCTACCCTTTTGTGACATTCTGATTGGTAAACACCCCATCACAATGGATGGATCCCTTTTTTTAAAAAAATTATGGAAGGCCTAAGAATTGGTGAAACATCAAGTTGGGTTGAAAAAATACAATATAACCATCAATAATGATCTCAGATGCCATTCAACCTGCTCCCCATGGTAGACTTTAGAGCATAATAGTAAGGCCTTGGCACAACTACAAGGGTGCTCTACCAAAAAGTTGAACCTAGCTAGTGTTCAAACCTTCCATAACCTCCTTGAAAATGGGCAAATCAAACCTCTACAAAAGTTGGTTGAGGAGTTTTAGTTGGGTAACTTTAACATTGGAACCTACAACACCCTCTTGGACTCTTGCAAAAATGCTTCTTTCCCTTTGAATCCTGTTGACAGTTAGATAGTTTCTGATGTAATTTTTTACGACCTGGTTTGGAAAGATGGTTCCTCGTTACATGAAATTAAAACTAAAAGTGTTTATAAAGAGCTTACTAATACTAATTTTGTTTAGGACCATGTTAATGCTTGTTAGAATATTAATCTAATTGATGCTAATTGGAAAAAGGTGATCTTATCTTTATGGTAGAATATTATTGAACCAAGGAAGGAATGTTTTAGGTGGTAGTTGTTGCTACAAAAAATTTCTTATAAGACTAATCACAATGAAGTGAATATGTGTAGTATTTGCAAGACACCTAAAATAATAATGCATATTTTCTTTGAGTGCTTTTATGCTGAAGAGGTTCGGAATATATTTTGTAATGAAATATTCATATGGAATGAATATGGATATATTAATTGGTATGAAATAATGTTTATTTGTAGAAATATTCCAAAAAATTATAATTTTTTTTGGGATATTCTTACAACTAAAATTATTTGGTTCCTATGGAAGGTTAGGAATGAGGGAAGATTCCAAGGGGGTAAGAGATGGATTATTGAGTCAAATAAGAGACTCACATATCTTACTGTTGCTTTTCAAGTAAATGCAGCTTTAGAGATATCATTGGAAAAGGTCATGAGATTGATCACAAACAGTGGTGGGATGGCAAACAAATTTGAAGCTAAGTTCAAACACAATCTAGGTGATTCTAAAAACTTTCTAAGGATGCTAAAGGAATTCCAATGGGTCTTCAACGAAGCTGTAGGAGTTTCTAGTGAAGATACACACCAATCATGGGCGATATATGATGTTGTAGCTCCCTAGGTCACAAAAAATTCTCCCATGGCATTCTCTAATACTCAAGAGGCGGAAGACATCAACCCTCAATCTGTCCCTATCATTTCCTAAATGCATTCTGATGTTAATATGCTACAACTATACCTATGTTATAGTCTGAAATTGATGTTCTTGTTCTTGTGGCAATGTTGATTGCAAATTGTGATACTCAATCCTATGTCGATATGTAATTCATTTCTCTATTATTAATACAAAAAAGAAAGAAATATTATGCTTCCCATAGACCCATGGTCCACAAGAAAAGATGGAAAGAAGATCCTCCTTTGAAGTAAATTTGAAAAGGAAAAGAACAACCATCACACTTATAGTGAAAATCGCTTTTAACCACTATTTAGCTATAGTCCATTTCCTTATTAAATCATTGTTAGGATGGAAGGAGAAAAAATTCCTTACCAAGGTGTGTTCCATGGAAGAGAAAATTCATTCCACAATTGAGTTAATTTGCTTAATGGTAGTTCCTTCATCAAACTCCAAAATCTCATGTCATCTTCAAGCCTTACCCAAGAGAACAATCTTCCAAGATTTTATTTTTGAATTCAAATCCCAAATCATGGGTTCAGGGGAGGTGGATGAGGCAAAATCAACAACATCCCATATGAGGAAAGTGTGACAGGGACACAACCCCCCCTAGATTGTCTATCCCTATGCTTGATCAGATATCAAATGAAAGGTTGAGTTAGATAGAGCAATGTGCATTGACTCTATCAATCTCTTTTAACCAACAGTTCTATAAATTTATCATTTATATAATTTTATATTTTTTTATAATAGCATAAATTTATTAATTACATGGTATATTATTTATTAATTGTTTAATTCAATGCTTTAATAATTTTGATCTTTTAGTTAGATCATTTTATTAATTTATATTTGATTCTTTTAAATTTTATGTATTAATATTATTCAAATTTATTTTCTTAATTTTGGTATTGTTACAATTTTTATGAATTTTTAAATATTACTAATAAATTTAAAATAATTTGAAAATATTAACGAATAGAAGAACCTATTAGCTCAACCATTTCATATTTGAAGGAAATCTTGCATCTAATCTAGCCATGTTTGTTCAAATATGGTTTAATCAAAGCTATTTCAATTAAGTCACTTTCAATCAAAACTACCTTGGAACAAATCTAGATTTTTCTTACGTAGGGTTCTTTTCCTTACTTTTCTTTTTAATATAGAAATTAGATCCACTTATATACTTTTATTGATACATATATACATACACACATCCATATTTGTGCATATATACATGTTTATAGATATATATATGGAAAGGAAAATTTAAAATATATTGTTACTTTTTTTTAATCTACAACTATTTATTCACATTATTTCCCTTTATCTAGATTTATTTATTCATTTGTTACATGTTACATTTTTATTTTAAAAATAAATAGGTTGCACATTTCTTGTACAATTCTAAAATAGTCTCATAAATTCTCCCTCAATACATTTTGGATAATTCTAAATTATTAAATACTCTCGTATAAAAGAACTGATTCTTAATAAATATAAATATGAATTAGCTAATTTGAGTCGGTTTAGCTATTGCTTAGGTAATATTTGATAAAAAGCTGAACTTATATTTTAATATCTAAAATCATAATGGAAAGCTATTAGTTTGTAACTATACAAGTAAAATGTTCAAATTGATTGTTTTTTAAAATCAATTCTAGAAGCATATTGAAACAAATTGTATTTAATATCAATTAAAACATTTCATAATATTTACTACATATGATTTTATTTTAAATATATCTTTGAGAGATTGTTTATATCTTTCAAATTTGAATAAAATAACTTCAGAATTATAAGAGTATAAAATGAAACATTATCCAACTCAATTATTTACTTATTCTTTTCAGTCACAAATCTTTATAGATGAACTAAGAGACACACACACCCTTCGTCTCTTGTGTGCAACAAAATGCTTTAACCAATCAAACTAAGTTCCCTATCCCAATCTCTTTCATACTTTAAGCTTTACCATTATTTCTATTTTTTTATTAATTTCAAATTATTTAATAACTCTATAACTTGCACCTTGAAATAACTCAAACAAACCAACATTTCACATCAAATTGCAAAGAAACATGGTATAAAATACACATTCCTTCTTGGAAATGGCTTGTACTTTTCTAAGTAAAAATGGAGGCATGAGCAAATTCACACCCAACAATTTACCATAAAAAATTCAGAAAATTCACTGCCATAACAAATTCACCATTTGCAATTCACCCCTACAAAAGATTAATCGCAAAATTGACTGCCATGACAAATTCAGGTGAATTGCTAGTAATAAATTTTCATTAAGATAAATTTGTCAATGGTAAATTTTCCTAAAACCGAAAATGAAATATCATCCTAACCTCAAATTTCCCACATAATCCGTAATACTTTGGAAGAAACAAAGAAAGGAGGCATGTGCGCTGTCGTAGAAGATGCGGCCGTATGAAAAGAAATGGTATCCGATTGAAGATTGCAACTTTTTCAAAAGTAAAAGCGAAAGATGCGCTCATATGACCAACGTAGGAAAAATATTATGTCTTTATTGTAAAAAACAATAAACTCTCACATAGTGCGCTACTTTAGAAGATGCTGCCGTATCAGAATAATGCACTCTACAGCTTCTGTAAAACTCGACTTAAGGCGTACGGCTCGCACAGTATATTTTTATTTTATAATTTTCCATCTGGGTTAATTGCTCGCATGGCTATTGAAAGATATGTATATGAATGGACTGGAGCATAGGACTATTAAGTCATTAAAAATTTGTGTGTACAAAGCTGCCCACAGATTTTAATTGCTAGGTATAATGGAAAATAATTTGTTTGTTGCTTGCATGTGATTTTTTTAAGTGAATAAAGCATTTCTATATTGCTAACTTTTGCCAGTTATGGACTTTAGTATCAATGAGCTTAAAAGAGTCTTTTTAACATTTTCAGAATAGTGGCGTTTATGTATAATGTTTTCTTATGAAGGAGTGTCTTTATTATTATTTATCAAATAATATCTATCTGTATAATTGAACATATCAATATTTTCGAGTTTTTTTCATTGTCTCGTAAATTAGTATATATATCTTAAATATTAATCTATATAATATACGTCAGATATATCATTTTTAAATAAATATTTATAATATGTGATGGTAGATTTTTTAAATAAATATTTTTTGTTTTTTTTTTTTCTTAAAATAAATATATATTATTAGCCATTGTAGGGTTATGCCTCTCACTGTAAAAATATTTTACTCCCTCATCTAAAATGATGAGAGTGACTCTTCAATGGTTCAACGTTATTCTAGACTTAGAAAGCAAATGTTCTTTTGCTTTTACACACTCAAGTTGTGGTTTGTTGTGGCGTTTGTGTTTGGGAAGCTTAATAATGCTGCTTAAAGATTTTTGGATCAATTGTGTGCAAATTTTTATATCAACATCAATCATACTCCATGATCCATTGTCACAATGGTCCATTATTAATGTTGCTCAAGGCTTAATAATATATAGTCATTTGTGCTTAAGAAAATCAAAATTTATCAAGATATTGTTCATATTTTTAAATTACATTTTATTATAGGTTATTTAATATTTTATTTCAAGAATTAATCTATGAAAGTGTATTATTTTTAGTTGATAATTTGAGTTAGTAAATTTACTTTATATTATTTTATCATAAGATTTTAAATAATATTTTAAATTTTCATTTGTATTTTTATATCTTAATTTTTTATCTTTTTCTTAATGCACAATTTTTATTAAAATATTTTTTCTTTATATCATTTTTTTGTAACATTTAAATATTCTTCTTTATTTTCACCACTATCACACTCGCTTCTTAATGAAAAGATTTAGTAGGATAATTATAAATTTTTAAAATTAAATATTATTATGTTGTAATAATTTAACATTTATGTCTAATTGAAAATATAACTAGATATATTTAGGTAATTATTTGATATAGCTATGTAGTCTTCCTTGAAAAAGGAATATTATTTTTATATAACCTAAACTAGTATAACTGTTCACTCATATCATTTTTATTCAACAAATTGTCTTTGCTGTTATCATGTTGCAATCCTCTATATAAGGTATCTAATGACCTATATAAAAACAATATTTCGAAATAGTAAGAAAGCTAATGATTTTTTTCTTATCATACATAAGTGAGACACTTATTTGATATATAATGTGTTCTCATTTACCTTATATATTTTCCTATGAATTGTACATATTAGGTAAAATAATTCCTCTAAAATCAAACATGTGTCTCTTTTATGATATGCAAACACTTAATAATTTAAACTAAATGAAACTAAAATAATTTATATTTAATAAATAAATAAATAAAATGGATAATTCCTCTTTATAACCTCATAAATGCTAAAACTAAATAGATAAATTTATATAAATATATTTCAATTCAACTTCCTATCACTAAGTTTCAATCCTCAACCCCTTATACTCTTTTCACACCATATCCTAAGGCTACCATTGGTACTTAGCAATATATCTATTTATTTTTCTTTAGTATTAAATAATCCCTTATTAACAAACATGGTTATACTCATTTTCAAATTGCATGCTTGGGGTCCCACTATTTAGATCAATTTTATGCTTAAAATTGTGATATAAAGTCTAATTGACTCCTTATTAATTAAATATCTTGAACTCAAAGTAGTAAGGAGCTCAATTTAACTCTAATTTGGTAAAAACCATTGTAATATGTGTGTGTGTTTATAGATATAGATATATAGTTTTAAATCAAAACCTAACATATTGAATAAAAATCCTCAATTCACACATTTTTCTCGTACCTCTAACTATATAATTTTTTTGAAAATTTTGGTTTGTGTACACTTATATACATATATGTACTTTTATGTACACACACATATAATAAGTAATGAGTTCTAAGTTTTCTTTAAGTTTTGATTAGATTAAAGTTGGGAAGGGTCCCTACCCATTTACAAAATGAACATAGAGGGTAAGTGAGGGGGCTCACAAGAAATGAGACACCAAAAAGTAAAAAAAATAGCATCTACATAGAGACTAGCAAAAGAAGGAAAAAGTAAAACACAAAGTAAAACCAACTAGGGGCCTGACTAGCTACTTATCACCCAACAACATAAGGTCGTTAATTCTTTACCATTCTTTAGCAAGAAATTAGAGTTTCTCTTCAAAAGAAAAAGGCCCCTTGTGGGTAGGCTAGACCTCCTGAGCACTAGGTGAAGCAAAGATGCCCCCTTTCTTTCCCTTGTTCTTGGAGTGACCAATGTCCTAACTTTCATCACTAGCCCCTTTTCCATGTTTGTTATGAACCTCCTATTGGAACACCTGGATGCCGACCGTATTACTCTTCATGGTTTCCTTGATATAGTCCACAATTTCTTGTAAGCACCTAAGGGTTTTATCTTGATTTCTATCCATGGTAGAAGCCTCCTCTTGTAGCTTCACCTTATATTCCTCTGTGCCAACAAATGCCTTGAGCTCCTTAACTTAATTCTCCCAATTAGCCCATTTATCCAAACACTTGGAAAGGGATGATAATAGGCCCCAACAACCTTCATCATTAACCTCACTTGGGTAGGTCATCTTTTGGTTAAGCACCTTCTCCTCTAACATTTGAATTTTATCCTTGGTTGTGATGAGTTGAGCCAATAACCACTTGAGGATATTGTTCTAACAATTGACCACCTTGAAGAGATCATTCAATTTTAGTTTCACGTGCACATAATTGGTACATACCTCATTAGCCAATTTGGGTTTCATAGTGGAATTATCCATATTCACACAAAAGGTGGGGGATCTTTGGGGACTGGGGATTTTAAGGATTAATAGGATGCAAAAACATTAGAGAGATCCTCATGAGCACGGGAACCATCAAGGAGTCGATAGCGGGGGAGTCAACTTGGGTGAGGTTCCATGATTCATCATTCAAATGTTAGAATCAGAGATACAATTTAGGTGGGGTGTGGGAAAGAGATATTTTTTTTGGAGTTAGGAGTAGGTACTGCAATGGTAGTTGTTTTTCATCTTTCCCTAGTAGTTCATACTCAGGGGGAAGGAGCCAATTCAAAACTAGGGTGGAAGGGGGACCCACCTTTGGTTTAAATAGGTCACCATTCACAAGGGAATTATTTTTAATAGAGGTCAAGGAAGGGTTTAGGGACATCTAGAAGTGGACAAATCAAAAGATCAAATACTAGTGTAAAGGAAATTTTTTACCTTTAACTTGCACAACTCTAATCAATTGCTTTAGAGAAGATAGAAACCAAAATGTGAAATTCATCTTAACATTGTAATGAAAGTGATTCAACATAGGGAAAAGGTGGTTGTGTAATCATTTGAACCTACCTTCCAAAGTCATGTACTACATCAAGACCTCTACAATTCTACTTCAAACCCTCAAGAGGTTTTCTCTATTAAACCCATTCTGAAACCAATTCACTTTTTCCACTTTTGTTAAAAACCTTTCCATTTAATTTTGGTAATGTCCCCTTAGCTTTTGAGGGATGCAAGTCCCATCCATGGAGAGGTCAGTAACTTCAGCAATGAGCTCCATATTAACAACGAAGAAGTGTTCTCCAACAATAACATTGCCCTCTTTCCATGAATTGGTAAATTCCATGGAAATATTGGGGTCATGCCCCATCATTCCTTGAAAATAAAAGGCCAACTTACCCCTTTGGAGAATGGTCTAAATTCCCTTGTTGTTCTTCCAAGGTTCACAGGAGGTGGGTTCATCCTACACAACAACATGATCTCTCTAATAATATATGACTAGGCATATTGCATAATTGTTTGGCATTTATTTAATCATTATTAAATAATAGTTGAATCAACCAATCTAGAGATTTGAGTAAGGAATATTAAACCTTTCCTACCAAAATCCTCAATGGTGTTTCTAAATATTCTCTACCCAATTGCTATAGATTCAAATACAAATAAGGTAAGAGAAATTGTGTTTTAGATCACAAAATCCTAGAGACCATTTTTATGCATATAAGGACAATTTCATAGGATACATATTAATTCTTTTGGCATAGTTTCAATTTAGAATAGTTTTATGGTATGAAATTGGCTTAGAAATTTTAACAATCAATTCTTCAATTTATGATTAATCATGTAACACATGTAAAGGATTTAAAATAAATATTAATAATTTTGCGCCATTATTATTGCCACACCAATATTAGAACATCTAATATATTAAATTAAATTCCATATTTTCTATTTATTTGTATGTGTCTTAGTTTTATATCGTAGGGTATATTTTTATATTTTTTAATCTAACTAATATATAGTTAGGAAATTCATGATTTTAATTATTCATATTTATATTAAATAAAAATATGAATAACACTCATCAAATCAATAATTGATATAGGTAAAATATAAAGACAAGGCTTAACTTTCACAATTATATCTAAAGTGAAATAAATAAGCTCCATTCTAGGATAGATCCACCATTTTCCTGCAATTGATATTCAAGAATGAAAAATAATCCATACATAATTATAGGAAAAGGAAGAGTGGCAATTACATATTCTCTCATCATGATGAGTACAAGTATACATATGGAATTTCGCCCTTCTCTACATAAAATTTCTTCTTTTTTTTTTCTTACCATCTTCATATTATACATATTTATATTTGTATATTTACAAACAACTTCATTAGATACAAGTGGATGTTCTAAATTTGTATACTTCTATAACAACTAGTTTGATCATGCTTCAAATTTGTTCTTTTCTAAAAAACAACTACTTTCACTTTTAATGCAACTTTTACCATTAGATAAAGCCAAATTTGCATTTATGATGTGAGTCCGCTAACATTTTCTTTGATTGAATAGGAAAATAAAAAAAGGAAAGAAAAAAAAACATGTGTCGGATCATTCCATACTAGCACAGGGAATCATCAAATACAATATCATCACAATTGAAATAGCTATAAATCTTTCATTCAATTTTTAATCTCCAAATATGTATTACACACATTTCGTATATTTTTCAAATAAGATTGTATATATATTAAACTACACTT
>VDFB02358134.1:75335582-75426954 GCA_007258455.2 Sequoia sempervirens
TGTTCTAAAATAGATTTGATAATCAATCTTTATGAAGAGATGATGAATCAAGTTTCCAAAAAAATGAAGTTAATGAAAGAGTCTCACAGATTAACTAGGGAAAGGAAATACATGTTGCTATAATATTGAATGAATATGGAACATGCAAATATAGATGAAAGGTGTCACAAGGTCTAACTAGAGAAGAGATCAATAAAGTTTTAATGTCCTTATGTGAATTTAGAAGAAAATAGGTTTCCTTCAAAAGCCAATGTATTATTGAAGATGTCATTGAAGTAGATACTTAAGGGCATAATTTTTGTTTAGTTTTGTAGCATTTCCAATAACCACCTATTCTATGAAGTTTCTTTTCTAATTTCCTCCATCCCATGTCATCATTTTTTAAAGTTTCTTTAGTGCTTTCATCCTTATACTAGTGGAATATGCTATCAACATTCAATTTTTGCAAAAGTGCAAGTCTAGAGAATAATATGCTAAATTTCAAATTTAAAGATGTTGATTCCTAGGAACATTCCGGTATGCCAACCCTAAGGATGTTGGTGGTAAGAGAATATTCCATTATTTTTAATTGTGATCAATCATTCTTGAGATGTAATCTTAACCATTGATTTTTGTAACTAGTAATTTATGCCTTGTGTAAATAATAGAGTCATAGCTAGATTCATTCGAAGGAGATTGGAAATTGATAATTGTTGAGAAATAAGTTGAATAATTTTCAACTATTGTTTACTTCATGGATTTCTCTCGCATTAGTGAGATTACTTGTATATTATTGTAAATTTTTATGAACTTGTGGAAAACTATAGGTTAGTTCCCAATTGTAAAACTTATATGGCTATACCCTTATCATTTTCATTGAAATATCAAATTATCACACAAAAATTTTGGTGCATATGAGAAATTTGTTTGTGTGATAAATTTCCATTAAAAATTTACATCTATGTGTAGTTGTGAATGATTTTGGTGAAGGATATATTAATTTTAGGTCTCATTTGATAATTCTTGAAGGATATTTGTGTGAGATTACTAAAAATTTAGTTTTTCTAATCATTTCCTTCCTTCCTTAATATTTTTTTGTTTCATTAAATATTTTTAAATAATTTCAAAAGAATTGATCAAATTTATCCATAATTCTTGTAGATTTATCACAATAACTTTCAATCCTTGCAAATTAAGGTGATACCTTGTGTTTTTACTGAAGTAGATCTAGTAAAATTAATTCTTTTTTTAGCGTCATAAAGTAAAGAATATATGTGTAATTCCCTTTGTGAAATCAACCTACAATGAACTCAAAGTAAAATCTAGTGTGTCAAGACATAACTATCAAAGTTTTAGGATAATAAATTTTGTCTTATACTTTAAATTCTTTCAAGAGAGATAAGATTTTGTTTGCAAATTTTATCTATGTTGTGTGTGTAGAAACCATGTCAACACTACCTACACTAAGAATGCTTATTTTTTGAGAAATTGGTGCATGGCACATTTATGGATTTTCCTTGAATTTTAACCCTTAGATTAATTTAATACTAATATTGAAAAGTATTTGAGACATTTACAACTATCTTACTTTAAACAAGAACTAGAAAAGTACAACAATGACAATATGATGAGAAACAAAATATTTAGAGGTGGCATATAAGAAACACATTTATATACATATACATTTTTCAAAAAAGTAATAATTATATTTAAATCAAATTTTTAAGCTAATTAAAAAAATATATATTATAAAAAACATATTTTGTATTTTAACTTTAATTATAATTTATAAAATGGAAAGTTTTCAATTTTCTTTTTTTTTCGGAAAGATAACCATAAAGGTAAATTGTTAAGTTTATAATTTTTCAAAATAAAGAACAATTCCTAAAAACCTCCTCAAAGAATGCAAAATGTCTAAAAATTCATCAAGATTTTTGTTCATCCTTTCACAAAAAGCGAAGACTTCTAGAAGATGACGATAAATTGCATGAATGTCTTAGAAACAACTATTTACAATAAGAAACATGTTTCACCCATAGAACACGAAATGAAGCTTCGCCATCATATTTCGAATAATTTAAAAAAAAAAAAATCCTAAATACAAGATATTGTATGTTACTACAAGAAAGATAGTTTAATAATAAAAGTCCTATTATACAACTTATGTGTGTAGGTTCTTTCATGAATACCTAGAATACTCATTGTATTCCCTTTCTATTTATTTTTCAATTAAATAGCTTTAAATAAGCACACAGTACTTCTTTTCACCATTGAAAGCAGATTATAAAATTTTAGGATATAAAAAATAGGATTTAAAACGAGAAAAAATGGATTTGAATTTGAGGAATACAAGCATCTATGACGCGTTTCTAAGAAAGAGTGTCACATGCTACCATAATCTATGATGATAGAAAATATGAGAAGAAAGAAATCAGAGATGAATATATGTAAAAGGAATCTTATTTGCAAATGGGTTATGAGTTTAGAAATAATGTTAAGATATATTTGTCAAATCTTTTTAATTATGTTTGATAATGAGAGAAGCTGTAAGTGTAAATGGATCAAAGGTTTTTGATGACTTGGACGTCGTGGTGGTGGGCTAACATTATGTAAGCATCCACTTACATTTCGACAAACTAAAATGGAACGGAAAGCACGCCTCCACTTACGCGGCATAATCCATCGATTTTGGGAAATATGAGAGAATAATAAATCATGTGCGTTGCTTTAGGAGATGCCGTCGTACGAAAACAAAGCGACGTGATTCACCAGACTTCCTCTCTAAAGCAAACGTTAGTTTTAATATTAATAATATATTATTAATATTATGATTAATATAATATTATTATCCTTAATATTATATTATTATTAATATTAGAATTAAGTTATTAAAATATTTTAATATTATTATTATATAATTATGAATTGACAAAACAAGTTTTGTGAAAATAATAATTTTGTTAATTAAGATATATTAAATAATTATTATAATATAATAAATTAAATATAATGTATATATAATAAGTATAAATAGATTAAATATAAGTTAGTTTGTAATATATAAAAATATATATTGTATATTAGTTATATATTATATTTATATTGAATGATTTCTAATATAAAATATAATATGTAATAATATTATTTGAATTTTTTTTATTATATCAATAAATCTCTATTCTAGTCTCTTCCATGATTGACTAAATTGCAGGATTGTCATAATTATAATGAGATGGACTTGTGATTATCTAAATCTCCTTACACAATTACATATAACTACAATTATGTTATTAGTAATATATATAATATATTTAAACTATATATTAATATTTATAAATGATAAAAGTATAATAGAATATTATAAGTTTAATTATATCATATATTGTATTTATTTTAACAATATACTATATAATATATATTTTTAATATAATTATTAATAAGATATAATTTCAATTTTTATATTATTAACTATATTATATATTAAAAATTAAATTATATATAAATTATTTATAACATGTATATATTATATAATAACAATACTATCATATAATAATAATATTAGAATATGTTAATTATTATAAGATAAGATATAATATTATTATATACAATGCTATATAAATTATTATAAAATAAATTATAATATTATATTATATTGTTTGAGAATAATAATTAAGTTATTCATTTATATGGGGGTAGTGGGCCTAGCTCGATTGGCTAAAGCATCTTGTTGTAGGCAAAAGATCACAAGGTCTAGTCTCCCCACCATCCACATGGTACTAGAGGGCATGTTGCGCCAACGCCACCGGTCATATGAAAAAGTTTACTAGGCACACTGTCATTTATAGGGGGATGAATACCCAACCGATTCTTGTAGTGTAAAATAAATAAATAATTTATTTATATTATTATAATGTTATTATAATATATTAATATTATATATATCTATATTATCATATCTAATATTATTTTATAATTACATGTACAATAATAATATTATTAGAAATGGTTAACATTTTTTTTTAACTTTCACATGCTTTGTTAAAATAAAATGGTGATGAAAAAAATATGGTGGGGAAAATAAAAAAATGTAGCCAATGAATGGAATAATGATTTGATCCCTATTTATTTGGGTGCATAAATTCATCAAAATGTTGTCAACAAGAAAAGTTTGTGATCGAAATCGAGCGAATGAAAATTTAAATGTTGAAAATATACCAGCGTAAAATGAATAGTCATTATGACTGCAACCATCTTGCGTTAGTTATCTACCAATCTCCACCTTTGACAGAAAAATGAAGCTCTACAAACTTCAAATGTAATACCCCTCATACTGTTTAGACTTATTATTTTCTGTGCTTTGCTTGGATACTGTGATGATACTATTATTGTTTGATTTGGCTTGCTAGACGTTAGATGATGATGTTATTTTATGATTATTTCTTATGACACTATGGTTGGTTATATTAGTTGATTTTCAAAATTATGATATGATGTAGTGATTTAATTTAATATGTTATGAGATGATTGTTAGTTAGAAATGTTAATGTATTGGTTATATTATAATTGTTAGAATAGGTGTGAAGAAGGACAATATAGCATCACTCGTTCGCGAGTGCCCTGTTATGTTGCGATTCCTTCTCACAATGCAGTATTTTGATTTAATGCTTTGATGTTATGTATATATATGCACATGTACACAACTTCGTTTGTATGCAGGATTGCAAGTACAAGTCTCGATTCCACCTGCTTCGGCAGGATAGGGCGAGCACCAATAACCCAACGGTTAAATGTTGAAACATAGGTGACGATGAAGTCCTCCCGTCCCATGATGTTAGGTCGTCTCATTGTTTGGTATTGTTGACTTTTGTAAATTGTCGTCACTGTGGTTTGTGTTTTGTAATTGTCGTCTCTTGATTAATGTTGGTACTTTATTTGTTGTGGTGTAATCGATTTTGATGATGGAAGTAATTAGTTGTTTTAATGTTAAATTTAAATTATATTAGAATTTTTAAATGATTTAATTATTTTGGAAAAATCATATATTTCAATTAAATAATAATTAAATATTAAATGTGATTTAATTAATTTTAATCAATTATCTAGTGGTGGATAATTATGAGAGTAATTTATTTAAATTAAATAAGTAATGTGATGTGCAAGTAAAGTTGCAAAAAATAGAAATTAAAGCAATAAAACAAATAAAAGAATAAAAAGATTGTGTGAGCCAATAGGAATAGAGATCAGGGAAAAAGCTAGCTTTTAAAGAATTGATTTTCTTTTAACTTTGATTTTGAGAGTTTTTGAAGGGAGGGACAATATATTTTTATTTAATTAAGAATTTTTGGAAGTTTACACATACAGGAGATTAGGGATTGAGAAGTTGCACAAGTTATTAGGTATTTTTGAATCTGAAGAAAAGAGGGATTTTGACCTTTTGCTAATTGGAAAGGGAGTTCTAGAAAGGGTTTTGAAAATCTATTACTAGTTATTTTGGGAGTCTTCTGATCAAAGGATCGGGTTCGAGATTGGAGCACGGTGACTTGGAGGAGATTTGAAGCAAGAAGGAGGAGCTCTTCATAAGGACTGTCAGAAACAATCTTCAGCAAGTTCTTGAATAAGCGTAGGACTCCAGGTTTTAATCTACTCCTCTCTGGTTTTCTGATTTACGAAAATAGGAAAAACAAATTAGATTATTAGGTGAAAGAGAAATAAAACCTTAGAACAGAGAAATTTAGGGAATAGTGAAAACTACTGAAAAATACTCTTTCATTTTGGTATCAAATAATGATGAGTTGTGAAAATAGACATTATAATCTTGAATTGAATTTCTTTGTTTGTCTTGAAAATATACATAGATGTTCTTAAAAAAAAAAATTAGTCCACCTCCCAAAACTTTTAATTATGAGTGTCAGAATTTATTTATATATATATATATATATGTGAGATTATTTTTAATTCTGTCTTTCTGTTGCTTCTGTACCTGTGATTGAAATATTATTTTATTTGGGCTTCTATAAATTATCTATCTATCCATATATATATATATATACAAATTTTGTATATATATATATAATTAGATACATACATACTTATATTCTTGCATTGAAACCTATTTAAAAATTTTGTCTAAAATTGATTTCATGGCCGACCCCTGTCAGCGTCCGTACCAGGATGGACGTTTTTCTTTAACAGAGTAATGTTTCATTTTTTTAGAATATAATCAAGGTTAAAAAAAAGTAAATAAAAATAAAATGAAATTATGTAAGGGGCGGATGGGTCGGCCTGAGCCATACCCATCCGCACCCCCTATCTTCCTGTGCGCATGGGCTGCGGGTACAGCAGTCACATGGACTGCGCCAGCCATAGGGGCCCGTGCCCTGTTTGTTAAATAAAGTTTTTTTTATATGTTAGATTTAATATATATTTTAAATATGTTTGTTAAATTTTAATAATATTAATATATATATATATATATATATAATTAATGTTATTTTTATTATTTGATGAGTATTTAATTTAATAAATATAATAATTATATTTAGTTTATTTAATTTATTGAATATATTAATTATAATTTATTTTACTATTAAGTATAATAATTGCAATTTATCCAAAATGAAATCTTGATTATTTTATTTAAAATTTTTATTTTAAAAGTGGAATTAGGATTATGTAATGTTAATTAGTTATATTTTAATAGTGTAATTTTATGTTTGATTTAAATAATCAATTTTGTTATTAAATAAATAATTTTTATATATTGTAAAATAAGCACTGTTTAATTATTGTTTTGATTAAACAAAGATGTTAGACAAAATTTTAGCCTGTAGTTATGATTGTGGGACAATCGTATTGAGTTAGTTATTTGGGAATGGGATCAATCTTATTAGTGCAACCTTGCAAATTGTAATGTGAGTTTTCCTGTTATGTTATATTTCTCTTTATCACTTTGTGTTTTCTATGTGGGAACTTTGTTGTGTTTTGAACCTCAGTTGGTTAGTGTAAACCTTGGTCTTCTCCAGATGCATGTTTTATAGCTTTTGATGTTTACACTTGTATCTTTGTGATTGGAATATTACGTGATTTTGAGTTTTTATTATTTGGAATGGTTGTATGTGGTTGTAGTCGTGAATACGATTTATCGTGAGATGGTTTTGCCTCGTATGTCCTGTTTGGAGTTTTATGCTTTAAATGTTATTCTCGTTTTGGTTATATTTTTCAGAATTGGAAGCTTATTGGAATTCTGTTAGGAAGGGTTGAACAGTTTGTTAAAACTTTTGGTTATGAATTATTGCGAGAGGGTTAATGCCTCACGTGTGCTTGTTGTGGTATTATGTTTTTTTTTATGCTTTGGTTCAACCCTTGCCTAGTTTTGATTTATGTTAGGGGTCATAGGGAGAGTGGCTCTTCGTGGGCGTCGGTGCCTCAGGTAAGAGGAAGTGCTCAGGGGAACCCACGTAAGAGTAGTTAAACAAGTGATAACCTAAAAATAGAATTTAGGGGGATGGGTAGTAAAACACACAAGATAATTAAAACTGGATTCCTCGTCTATGCATTAGGGCTACCATAGACTAGTGATAGACTGAGTAGGCCGTGGTCGGCAAAGTCGTAGTCTCGTCTTCATGAGAGATTATCGGCTCCGCATTAGCTACCCTATGGTGCCGGCGCCTCAGTAGGAGGAAGGGCCAAGAGAATCCCATGAGAGCTATGCGATGACACTCTCCACTAGAAATCCTTGTCCTTGTTTCTTGTCACCTCTGGATATTGTTATTTTTATGTTGTTCTGATTTTAGGGCTAGGGAATCCATAGGTGGGTGCCGGCGCCTCAGTTGGAGGAAGAGCCAGGGGATCCCATGAGAGTTATGTGATGACCCTCCCTACTTGACACCCGTCTGACTTGTTTCTTGTTGCTTATGGAATGGTGTATTGAATGGTTGATTTAGAGTTATTATGGAATCGTATTCTTTTTATTGATTCTGATTTATTTGGAAATGTTTTTTTTGGGTGTTGGTTCGGTTCTTTTGGATGTTATCTCTTTATGATGTTTCTTTGAATTCTTGTGAATTTGTTTCATGATTGTTAATTGTTAGTACTTCATGCTGTTGTGATGAGTTTCTTGTTTTTAACTTGTTATGTGATTGGAGAACGTCGATGGTTGTGCATTGCATGCTTGAGTTGTACTTGTTTGTATCATGTTGTTATTGAGTCGGGCTGACATTCATGGTCGGGTTCATTTCCTCGTCACCTCTAAGCACGGGGGGTGAGTTGTAGTGCCCTCCATTTGCGTTGGCTTTGTAATGCATTTCAACTCGTGGTAAGGTCAGGTATTGTGGATGATTTAAAGGAAATAAATAATTAAATAAATTAGAGGTTAAGAAAGAATAAAATTACATTGTTAATAGAAATAAATAAAAATAGAATATTGAAAGTTAATTATTGCATTGAATATAATATAAATTTATAATAAAATAAAATACGTAGATAATAGTAATATAATAAATTAATTAAGTGTAGTGGAAGTTAGTATAGCAAATAATTTGAGAAATATTTTAGATGCTAGAAATGAAAGCTGAACATGCAAAGAAATATTATTTTGAAATTCAAGTTTGGTTATGGGGAAGGTGAAAAGTCATTCGGTGGTTGGGAATTCGTTCTTGATTGGTAACTAACCAAGAAAGAAAATAAGGGAGATGGGACCAGAACGACATGGGATGGAAGTACCAGATTTACTAATGAAATTTGTGTTTTTTTTTTTAGCGATCCATAAGATATATCAGATTGTTATGGGCTTGGAAGGGGGGGATTTAGGGTTTGGGTACGGGTTTCAGAGAGACTTGACTTTGATACTTGAATAAAAATAAATAAAGTTATAATTCTAAATCCTTCCATGCTTCGGAGCATTCCCCTCATACGCCTCCAAATCTTCATAACCCAGCAATGGCGATAACCACAAAGGCGAAGAAGATTCATGAGATCATCAACAACAGGCTTGACCTGGTGATGAAGAGTTCCAAGTACACTTTGGGCTACAAGTTCGTCCCGCATTCTCTCAGGTCTTTCAAAAGGTATGTCTTTTACAAATCTGCCTATATTCGGTAGTGAACCAGTGACCTATCGAATGCTATGTATAGGTAAACAATGCCAATATAGGACCCTCAGATCTCATTCAAATTGAACTAACAATATGGGTATGATTGCAGTAAGATGGGTTTTTGAGTGATTACAATCCGAAATACCCTCATTACAATATTCCATACATTTAGATTGTTGTGATACATGTGCATGATATTCATCCTGAATACTGTTATAGTAATAGTGTTTTCATGTTAATTTGGCGCATGCAATGGTATACGCTATCCTTGCAATTTCTCTTCCATCGAATTAAGCTCTTCTTCCCTATCCCTACATGCATGAAATGTCAGTAAACTCCTTATCAAATCAATTTTAACTAGTTTGTTGAAATTAAAAGCGTAACCCTGCTCTTAGGAAAAATTGTTGATTGAATTAGTGTCTTTCAAGATTGTTTTACCGCATCCTCACCAAGTTGGGTTTTGAATTTATTTGTGCTCATACTTTTACCAGATTATTAATCAGGTTTGTGTATAGTGTTGGTTTGTTAATTAAGATCTCTGATTCTGGTGTTCTATGAAACTGAGTCAAGTAGCGTTGATGAGTATATATATATATATATTTTCAACTGACCAGTGGTTCTAAGGGATAGAAGACTGAATGGAAAACCTTAGGTTATAGCATATCGATGTCTTTATAGAAAACCGTAACATCTGCAGTTCAGAACACACTTTTCCTTGGGTATCAGATAGTCATAGATATCAAGAGACGATGTGTGCTTTTGGTAGTGTATAGAAAGGAAATGTGGTTAGATAGAAAAAGTTGTACATTAATTCTCCTTTTTCTTAGGTCATGTATTTTCACTTCGCCTGTCTCCTTTCCCTTAGTCTTGAAGAAATCATTTGGGATTTGATAATAATGCAAGTGGATGGCGATATTTCCAAATTCCAAAATTCACTTTCTAATATAATGGCGTCTCCCATTTTTGCAACCGAAACCATCTCAAACTTGGAGGAAGTTTGGTTCGTGTGTCTTCTCTGATGCCGTCCATGAGCAGATTGTTCAAGTGAAGAAATTGATGACCAATGAGCAGATTATTTAATTCTCTTGGTCTGCGCAATGTTTCTAGCCTTGCCAGTTACCTCCGTTCAGTCGAAGCTGAGAGAAATTGATGTTATTCGATACAGTGCTTAGGTGGGCTCCTTCACATAGTCTGGTAATCTAAATTTCTAAAATCTCCCTGAAACCATAGGCAAAACTATCACAGCTGCAACGTTAGACTTGCAAAAGTGTAGTAAATTAATTAGTTCCTCTGAAACCCTTGACAGCGTGTCACTGTCACAGCATTTAGAGTTGAAACATTATACAGAATTAAATAGCCTCTCTGATTTTTTGTCAACCTGTCTGAGTTATGGCATTTGATTAATCCTTTAATGAGGCCTTTAGAAGAAATAATTCTCCCAATTTGATTGAGCCAGTCACACAATTCATATTCTTGTATTTCTAGTTTACTAAAGCTTAGTTGGTCCTGTTAAAATTTAAAGTTTAGGGTTTAAGCTCACAAGTAGTGTATTGACGGGAATTGTATTGTCCAAAAGTGTATTTGTTTGTATTTCCTTAAAAGTCTTCTGATATTCATAATTTATGTTAGTTAGAAATGTAAATCAAACATTCAACCTTACTGATTTAGGTAATGATAAATGATGAATTTAATTTAAAGTGATTTGTTGAGGAATTAGGTTAAGGGAATAGTGATTTTCTATCAAAGGTGTATATAATAATTTAAAGATTTGAAAATTGTTTAAGGAAAGGTTAACGCATTAGGTTAGTTTCCTAGAAATTTAGATCTACTAAATTTGGAAATTAAGTTATAGTTGGCTTTATTCTTATAAAGGAAATTAGAGATAATTAAAAATAAATGAAAGGGAAGAGTAATTGCATTGTTTTAGATTGTTGAAGGGAATGTGGAACTAATGGTGTAAAAAAATAAATATTATAATTATATGTGTATTATGTTTATGACTAAAAAGGAAAGTAAGGGTTAGTTGCATAAAATGCAAGTGAGAGATTCAATTCAATATTGAACAAATAGCAGTATTAACATATTAGGATATGGGAGCCTTAGGTTATCTTTTGACCCTAATCATTCTTGAAATTCTAGTTACGAACATCCTAGGAATCATGCTATAGGATACTTTTCCCTTAAATGTATTCCTTTTTGTTTAACTCATCTTATAAGGTTTATTTTAATAAGAGATTTAACTTAAGACGCATTATACACACATGTTAATTAATGGACTTATTAATATTTGGTTAATTGGAAATTATGTTTTATAGAGATTCTTAGTAATGATTCTTTAGTAGGGTGCTAATAAGATATGGGATTATTCTTTAAGACTTTGTAATCAATGTGTTTATATTCAGAAAATGATTTATTTATAGGAGTTAGAAAATTAGATATATTAGGTAGTTAAGTTATGTGATATGTTATTGAGTAGGTTAGTAACGTGATTAGAGAAAGTTTCCTTATGTTAATTTTTGATAATTTGGGTAACATTGATAGATTAGTTTATTTTTAATTTGATTAGTTTCAAGTGGAATAGTTAACTTATAAATAATGAAAAGTAGAGTTTTGTATGTTGATGATGTATGTAGGTAATATTGGCGATAAGGATTATTTATGTTTAGGTGGGAGAATTGATTTATAAGATAAATGGAAGTAAATAAATTTGAAAACTTTAAATAGTTGGGTATTACGATAAAGGCTAGTGAATGATTGTTGATTCGATAAATGTTTTGATTAATTATATTTAGTTAAACAAAGGGTTTATGTAAATGAATAAAATTAGATGATCTTTTCTAAGTCAATTTCCCTCATATTCTTTTAATAGATGATTTGTGGGATTTCTATAAGAACAGTTCTAGAAAATACTTGTGATTGATAGCATGATCAAATTGTTGGTTTGAGTGGGTTGTTCTTCGAAGGGAGATTGTTGTTATAATGTGTGAATTGGAATATATTTTTGTTTGAAAGAGTATACTTGTGAATAGTGTCTTATGGCTTAAACCATTAGATTTTATTTTCACTTCGCAATATTGTGCTATCCTTAAATGCTGGAAATGATTGATCTTTAAACTAATGTTCTTTTTAAAATGTTTTGAGTTACTTTTTACTGAATGAATGGATATAATATTAGAATGTGTGGTTTTCTGGATTCTTTCAATGTGACTTTTCCTGAGTTGATTTTGAGTTGGAGATTTTCTCTCATTTTATTTATGTTGCTATTCGTTGGGAACTAGTATGTGTTCTTTTGTTCTTTACCTAAGTGGCAATTCAGTTAAGGTTATCTTTGTTATGATTGACAGTTCTACTTGAGTTGTTAATGAGTCAAATTGAAAATTTCTTTGAGTTATGGGTATTCCGAGAGGAGAAAATAGAGGTTTCCCTTGGATTCCCGATTTAGTTCTTATCGAAGTTGTTGGTGTGGTTGAGTGGAGTTGTTGATCTTATTTTGGTGTATTTGCTCATTATATTTACATTGGAAATAGTTCTTTGAGGTCTTGCAATTATTGCTATCAGTTCTTTGATGGGGAAACCCTAGTGTAACTTTATGAGAATCTTCCAGAGGTTTATTTTACTATTGGTTAATGTTCCTCCTTTTATGTGCCCTTGTTGTTGCAAGTTTTTTGGTTTCATTTTTTTGAAAGGGTTGTACATGAATCATTGAGATTTTGATTATGTATTTATGGCAAGATGGGTAATGCCTTGCATGCTTCTCTATTGTGATCTAATGTACTTGTTATGTTGTACAACCCTTGGATTTGGTTTTTATGTTTTGAGTGTCTAGAGTGGGAGTGGCTCTAAGTGGGTGGTCGGCGCACAAAGGGGCGCCAGGATAGCCCTCGTTAGAGTGAAATTAAAAAGTGATAATTTAAATAATTAATTAGGGGGTGGGTAGAATCACATTAAAAAGATAATTGATGCCTCATCCGCCTTTGAGTGCTACCACAGACTAAAGGGGATTGAGAAGGCCGTGGTTGGCAAGATCGTTGCCTTGTCTTCATGAAAGGTTAACAGTTCCGCATGAGCAACCCTATGGAGCGGTACCTTGAGATAGGAAGCCTGGATAACCATAGATGGAGGCAGCTCCTAGCGCTCGAGTGCCTGGATAATTCGTCAATAGACGGAGGCGGCGCCTTGCATTAGTGGTAGCCTGGATAATCCATGTTAAGCCATGCGATGACACTCTCCTCTACCACTCCTTCTCATGTTGTTTCTTTGGAAATCCTCTGGAAGTGGGTCTTTGTCTTGAATTGATGGATCATAGTTGTTTTGAATTGATTTATGGTTTTACCCTATTTGATCTTTGTTGTATTCTTTGGTCTTATATAAATCTTGTGGACGTTTGGGTTTTGACCTTGTACTCTTATGGTACTGTGATATGATGTTATTGTATTGTATCATTGCGTTTCTGAATTATGATATGGTTTTTAATTCAACTTGATTTGAAAGTGTTTTATGATCTTCCTTTGGTTCCTTGTTTACTGGCTATTGTTTTGATTTATGTGATGAGATTTATGACTCCTAGATGTGGTTGATTATGTCATTTTAATTCCTGAGTGTTATGATACCTTGGTATGTTGTTGAGTCTTGTGGTTCCATGTTTGGATGTTCTTGGTTGAGGTCTCTTTCTTGTTAGCTCCTAGCACGGGGGGTGGGTCTTCGGACTCACATGGTCGGGTGGAACGTGCTATGCACCCCATTGGGTCCCCAGTCGAGGATCGAGAGGTGCGGATTGGTGCTATTGCAGCGACTCCAGAGTTGTATCTGTCTTGGAGCCAGTTTTGATACTTGTATTTCTCTAATTATTTGTATCATGGTATCTTGTGTATGGTTTCCATTCATATTTGGAACACTCTTGTATCATTGTACTTCTTAAACGTTGTACTGTAATGAAATGTTAAACTTGGTGTGGATATTGACCATGGTAGTTGTTATTCAATGTGTTATGTAATCATGCATATGTTGTATTTATGTGCAGATGGCTTCTTATCAATGAATTTTTCATGTATGTGTTATATTTGTTATTGTTAATGATTATATCTTTGGATTTTATTCTTTATTGATGTTGTATGGATCTAAGTCGCGTAATGACTCTTCGTGTACCCCAAGGGATGTATGTGTTAATGAATCTATGTTATGACTGGATGTGTATTACATGTATGTTAAGTGCATTTAAAAAAAATTTAAAAAAATTTGTGTGGTAATTATTGTGTTGTTGTCCTTTGGGGTTCGCATGGCGGGGCGTTACAACATTGGTATCAGAGCATAGGTTCATACACTGGGCACTATGTGCTCACTATGTAACCTTGTTCTTAGACCCGTGCGTCTTGAGTTTCACTTTTCTATTGTCATTGTTGTGAACCTGAGTTTCTTCTGTTAACCGATATTGGGTCAGTGGTGCAGGAAACTGATTGAAAGGATAGGACCCACGGTGTAGTGCGCAATGCACCGATATTCTTTCTGTCGGGGATGCTCTATGGACCCTTGAGTTTTAGTGTGATGTGTTTCTTGGTGAAGTGTTTTATGTGTGTGAATATGTCAAGTGTGTGTGAAATCTGCAATTTTGTTATCTTTGAGTGATGAATTATGTTTTCTTGAATCTGTGAAGGTGTAAAATTTTGCCTTTTTGTTGAAATTGATGTGGGATTTGGTGTGGAATAATGGTTAACGTGGAGTTCTTTGGGTGAAAATTATGAGTTTTAACGAAAATATGAGGTTTGGTGGATAATTATTCTATGATTTTTAGCAGAATATAGTATCTTGAGGTTAAAATGCAACTTGAATTATTGGTACTAATGTGCAATGTTCTATGTGACGAAGGTAATGTAATTGTAATATGTAGGTATAGATACTTATAATGTCAAGTAGTAATTCATTGTGATATAGTAGATGGATTAGGTTTATGGTTAGCATCCTTATGAGAATGTTGTTTAACTAGCAAGAAGCAAACTATTTACGAGTTATTAGAATTGTTTTGACTATTATGTGTGGTTAGTGGGAGGGACAGTGTGGTATCACTCGCTCGCGAGTGCCCTACTATACTGGGATTTCCTCTCACTATGTATTTGTGATATATATGTATTGTGCACAACGTTTGTTTGCATGCAGGATTGAAGGAATTAAGTCTCGATTCCACCTGCATTGTCAGGACTGGGCGAGCATCATAAACACCCAATGGGCTTGACGTTGAACATAGGAGCTGACAAGAAAGTTTCCTCGACTTAGTTTGTCCACTCCATCCTGGTGTTTGGAAAATTAGTTTGGTTGCAACCCCATTACTATTATCATTTTGGTATCATTTCCTTATTTTGGTTTGTTTAATTTTCGATGCTTACTTGATGACGTTTAATTGATGTTTTAATTTATGGTGTTGATGTGCTTATAATAATTGATATTGTTATGTTTTCATGTTTATGCTTGAGTTCGACTTCCAGGAGTAATTCAAAGCCTAAGGGGGGGAGGATGTAGTGCCCTCCATTTGCGTTGGCTTTGTAATGCATTTCAACTCGTGGTAAGGTCAGGTATTGTGGATGATTAAAAGGAAATAAATAATTAAATAAATTAGAGGTTAAGAAAGAATAAAATTACATTGTTAATAGAAATAAATAAAAATAGAATATTGAAAGTTAATTATTGCATTGAATATAATATAAATTTATAATAAAATAAAATACGTAGATAATAGTAATATAATAAATTAATTAAGTGTAGTGGAAGTTAGTATAGCAAATAATTTGAGAAATATTTTACATGCTAGAAATGAAAGCTGAACATGCAAAGAAATATTATTTTGAAATTCAAGTTCGGTTATGGTGAAGGTGAAAAGTCATTCGGTGGTTGGGAATTCATTCTTGATTGGTAACTAACCAAGAAAGAAAATAAGGGAGATGGGACCAGAACGACATGGGATGGAAGTACCAGATTTACTAATGAAATTTGGGTTTTTTTTTTAGCGATCCATAAGATATATCAGATTGTTATGGGCTTGGAAGGGGGGGATTTAGGGTTTGGGTACGGGTTTCAGAGAGACCCGACTTTGATACTTGAATAAAAATAAATAAATTTATAATTCTAAATCCTTCCATGCTTCGGAGCATTCCCCTCATACGCCTCCATATCTTCATAACCCAGCAATGGCGATAACCACGAAGGCGAAGAAGATTCATGAGATCATCAACAACAGGCTTGACCTGGTGATGAAGAGTTCCAAGTACACTTTGGGCTACAAGTCCGTCCCGCATTATCTCAGGTCTTTAAAAAGGTATGTTTTTTACAAATCTGCCTATATTTGGTAGTGAACCAGTGACCTATCGAATGCTATGTATAGGTAAACAATGCCAATATAGGACCCTCAGATCTCATTCAAATTGAACTAACAATATGGGTATGATTGTAGTAAGATGGGTTTTTGAGTGATTACAATCTGAAATACCCTCATTACAATATTCCATACATTTATATTGCTGTGATACATGTGCATGATATTCATCCTGAATACCGTTATAGTAATAGTGTTTTCATGTTAATTTGGCGCATGCAATGGTATACGCTATCCTTGCAATTTCTCTTCCATCGAATTAAGCTCTTCTTCCCTATCCCTACATGCATGAAATGTCAGTAAACTCCCTATCAAATCAATTTTAACTAGTTTGTTGAAATTAAAAGCGTAACCCTGCGCTTAGGAAAAATTGTTGATTGAATTAGTGTCTTTCAGGATTGTTTTACCGCATCCTCACCAAGTTGGGTTTTGACTTTATTTGCGCTCATACTTTTACCAGATTATTAATCAGGTTTGTGTATAGTGTTGGTTTGTTAATTAAGATCTCTGATTCTGGTGTTCTATGAAACTAAGTCAAGTAGCATTGATGAGTATATATATATATATTTTCAACTGACCAGTGGTTCTAAGGGATAGAAGACTGAATGGCAAACCTTAGGTTATAGCATATCGATGTCTTTATAGAAAACCGTAACGTCTGCAGCTTAGAACACACTTTTCCTTGGGTATCAGATAGTCATAGATATCAAGAGATGATGTGTGCTTTTGGTAGTGTATAGAAAGGAAATGTGGTTAGACAGAAAAAGTTGTACATTAATTCTCCTTTTTCTTAGGTCATGTATTTGCACTTCGCCTGTCTCCTTTCCCTTAGTCTTGAAGAAATCATTTGGGATTTGATAATAATGCAAGTGGATGGCGATATTTCCAAATTCCAAAATTCACTTTCTAATATAATGGCGTCTCCCATTTTTGCAACCGAAACCATCTCAAACTTGGACGAAGTTTGGTTCGTGTGTCTTCTCTGATGTCGTCCATGAGCAGATTGTTCAAGTGAAGAAATTGAGGACCAATGAGTAGATTATTTAATTCTCTTGGTCTGCGCAATGTTTCTAGCCTTGCCAGTTACCTCTGTTCAGTCGAAGCTGAGAGAAATTGATGTTATTGGATACAGTGCTTAGGTGGGCTCCTTCACATAGTCTGGTAATCTAATTTTCTAAAATCTCCCTGAAACCATAGGCAAAACTATCACAGTTGCAACGTTAGACTTGCAAAAGTGTAGTAAATTAATTAGTTCCTCTGAAACCCTTGACAGCGTGTCACTGTCACAGCATTTAGAGTTGAAACATTGTACAGAATTAAATAGCCTCTCTGATTTTTTGTCAACCTGTTTGAGTTATGGCATTTGATTAATCCTTTAATGAGGCCTTTAGAAGAAATAATTCTCCCAATTTGATTGGGCCAGTCACACAATTCATATTCTTGTATTTCTAGTTTACTAAAGCTCAGTTGGTCCTGTTAAAATTTAAAGTTTAGGGTTTAAGCTCATAAGTAGTGTATTGATGGGAATTGTATTGTGCAAAAGTGTATTTGTTTGTATTTCCTTAAAAGTCTTCTGATATTCATAATTTATGTTAGTTAGAAATGTAAATCAAACGTTCAGCCTTACTGATTTAGGTAATGATAAATGATGAATTTAATTTAAAGTGATTTGTTGAGGAATTAGGTTAAGGGAATAGTGATTTTCTATCAAAGGTGTATATAATAATTTAAAGATTTGAAAATTGTTTAAGGAAAGGTTAACGCATTAGGTAATTTCGTAGAAATTTAGATCTACTAAATTTGGAAATTAAGTTATAGTTGGCTTTATTCTTATAAAGGAAATTAGAGATAATTAAAAATAAATGAAAGGGAAGAGTAATTGCATTGTTTTAGATTGTTTAAGGGAATGTGGAACTAATGGTGTAAAAAAAAAATATTATAATTATATGTGTATTATGTTTATGACTAAAAAGGAAAGTAAGGGTTAGTTGCATAAAATGCAAGTGAGAGATTCAATTCAATATTGAACAAATAGCAGTATTAACATATTAGGATATGGGAGCCTTAGGTTATCTTTTGACCCTAAGCATTCTTGAAATTCTAGTTACGAACATCCTAGGAATCATGCTATAGGATACTTTTCCCTTAAATGTATTCCTTTTTGTTTAACTCATCTTATAAGGTTTATTTTAATAAGAGATTTAACTTAAGACGCATTATACACACATGTTAATTAATGGACTTATTAATATTTGGTTAATTGGAAATTATGTTTTATAGAGATTCTTAGTAATGATTCTTTAGTAGGGTGCTAATAAGATATGGGATTATTATTTAAGACTTTGTAATTAATGTGTTTATATTCAGAAAATGATTTATTTATAGGAGTTAGAAAATTAGATATATTAGGTAGTTAAGTTATGTGATATGTTATTGAGTAGGTTAGTAACGTGATTAGAGAAAGTTTCCTTATGTTAATTTTTGATAATTTGGGTAACATTGATAGATTAGTTTATTTTTAATTTGATTAGTTTCAGTGGAATAGTTAACTTAGAAATAATGAAAAGTAGAGTTTTGTATGTTGATGATGTATGTAGGTAATATTGGCGATAAGGATTATTTATGTTTAGGTGGGAGAATTGATTTATAAGATAAATGGAAGTAAATAAATTTGAAAACTTTAAATAGTTGGGTATTACGATAAAGGCTAGTGAATGATTGTTGAATCGATAAATGTTTTGATTAATTATATTTAGTTAAACAAAGGGTTTATGTAAATGAATAAAATTAGATGATCTTTTCTAAGTCAATTTCCCTCATATTCTTTTAATAGATGATTTGTGGGATTTCTATAAGAACAGTTCTAGAAAATACTTGTGATTGATAGCAGGATCAAATTGTTGGTTTGAGTGGGTTGTTCTTTGAAGGGAGATTGTTGTTATAATGTGTGAATTGGAATATATTTTTGTTTGAAAGAGTATACTTGTGAATAGTGTCTTATGGCTTAAACCATTAGATTTTATTTTCACTTCACAATATTGTGCTATCCTTAAATGCTGGAAATGATTGATCTTTAAACTAATGTTCTTTTTAAAATGTTTTGAGTTGCTTTTTACTAAATGAATGGATATATTATTAGAATGTGTGGTTTTCTGGATTCTTTCAATGTGACTTTTCCTGAGTTGATTTTGAGTTGGAGATTTTCTCTCATTTTATTTATGTTGCTATTCGTTGGGAACCAGTATGTGTTCTTTTGTTCTTTACCTAAGTGGCAATTCGGTTAAGGTTATCTTTGTTATGATTGACAGTTCTGCTTGAGTTGTTAATGAGTCAAATTGAAAAGTTCTTTGAGTTATGGGTATTCTGAGAGGAGAAAATAGAGGTTTCCCTTGGATTCCCGATTTAGTTCATATCAAAGTTGTTGGTGTTGTTGAGTGGAGTTGTTGATCTTATTTTGGTGTATTTTCTCATTATATTTACATTGGAAATAGTTCTTTGAGGTCTTGAAATTATTGTTGTCAGTTATTTGATGGGGAAACCCTAGTGTAACTTTATGAGAATCTTCCAGAGGTTTATTTTACTATTGGTTAATGTTCCTCCTTTTATGTGCCCTTGTTGTGGCAAGTGTTTTGGTTTCATTTTTTTGAAAGGGTTGTACATGAATCATTGAGATTTTGATTATGTATTTATGGCAAGATGGGTAATGCCTTGCATGCTTCTCTGTTGTGATCTAATGTACTTGTTATGTTGTACAACCCTTGGATTTGGTTTTTATGTTTTGAGTGTCTAGAGTGGGAGTGGCTCTAAGTGGGTGGTCGGCGCACAAAGGGGCGCCAGGATAGCCCTCGTTAGAGTGAAATTAAAAAGTGATAATTTAAATAATTAATTAGGGGGTGGGTAGAATCACATTAAAAAGATAATTGATGCCTCATCCGCCTTTGAGTGCTACCACAGACTAAAGGGGATTGAGAAGGCCGTGGTTGGCAAGATCGTTGCCTTGTCTTCATGAAAGGTTAATGGTTCCGCATGAGCAACCCTATGGAGTGGTACCTTGAGATAGGAAGCCTGGATAACCATAGATGGAGGCGGCTCCTAGCGCTCGAGTGCCTAGATAATTCGTCAGTAGACGGACGCGGCGCCTTGCGTTAGTGGTAGCCTGGATAATCCATGTTAAGCCATGCGATGACACTCTCCTCTAACACTCCTTCTTATGTTGTTTCTTTGGAAATCCTCTGGAAGTGGGTCTTTGTCTTGAATTGATGGATCATAGTTGTTTTGAATTGATTTATGGTTTTACCCTATTTGATCTTTGGTGTATTCTTTGGTCTTGTATAAATCTTGTGGACGTTTGGGTTTTGACCTTGTACTCTTATGGTACTGTGATATGATGTTATTGTATTGTATCATTGTGTTTCTGAATTATGATATGGTTTTTAATTCAACTTGATTTGAAAGTGTTTTATGATCTTCCTTTGGTTCCTTGTTTACTGGCTATTATTTTGATTTATGTGATGAGATTTATGACTCCTGGATGTGGTTGATTATGTCATTTTAATTCCTGAGTGTTATGATACCTTGGTATGTTGTTGAGTCTTATGGTTCCATGTTTGGATGTTCTTGGTTGAGGTCTCTTTCTTGTTAGCTCCTAGCATGGGGGGTGGGTCTTCGGACTCACATGGTCAGGTGGAACGTGCTAAGCACCCCATTGGGTCCCCAGTCGAGGATCGAGAGGTGCGGATTGATGCTATTGCAGCGACTCCAGAGTTGTATCTGTCTTGGAGCCAGTTTTGATACTTGTATTTCTCTAATTATTTGTATCATGGTATCTTGTGTATGGTTTCCATTCATATTTGGAACACTCTTGTATCATTGTACTTCTTAAACATTGTACTGTAATGAAATGTTAAACTTGGTGTGGATATTGACCATCGTAGTTGTTATTCAATGTGTTATGTAATCATGCATATGTTGTAATTATGTGCAGATGGCTTCTTATCAATGAGTTTTTCATGTATGTGTTATATTTGTTACTGTTAATGATTATATCTTTGGATTTTATTCTTTATTGATGTTGTATGGATCTAAGTCGCGTAATGACTCTTCATGTACCCCAAGGGATGTATGTGTTAATGAATCTATGTTATGACTAGATGTGTATTACATGTATGTTAAGTGCATTTAAAAATAAATAAAAAAATTGTGTGGTAATTATTGTGTTGTTGTCCTTTGGGGTTCGCACGGCGGGGCGTTACATGAGTTACTTGTAATTCACATGGTTGGGTGGAATGTGCTCCACACCCGTTGGGTTCCCCATCAGTGTCTTGTCTTCTCAGCTTTCCACAGTGGATTTGTACCAGTGATCATTTGTACTGCATATTTCATTATGCTTGTATCAATCCCCATGTTGGGAAATTCAATGTAATTCATTTATCAAAGAAAATTGTAATGTAATATTATAACGATGATGTAATAGTTAGGCTCATTTGTAACTCTTTTAAGAGATTTATCATGGATGTAATTCTGCGATGTTTATTATACTCGCATCATGGTTATGGGATGTATCATTGTTTATGGTTATTATAAAGTAGATGGTTATGTTGTAAATTGTAATCTTTATTTTTATTTGTGGTTAGTGTTGTGATGTAACCTCGCGTGCCCCAGAGAACCAAGTGTATTAATGCTATATATTATGTTATGTGGTTATGGTTTAATGTTATTGCATGTTTACTTTTGTTATTTAAAAAAATAAAAATTATTTGCATTGTGTGTGTGTTCTCTAGGGTTTGCACGATGGGCGTTACATCAAATAAGGATACACCTTCAATGTAAATATGTTAGACATGAAATAGATTATTTTCTTACACTAAGTGATCTATATTTAGTAATAAAAATAGATAAACTTAGATTCAAGACAGTTGACATTAGAATAGGAAACAAATGGTTTATTTAATTTTTGTTTGATGTTTATTTTGGTTTTATTGATTGATTGATGCATTTTGATATAAGAATATAAGTAGAGATGTAGAATTGAGGTACATATAAAAAATGTAGCAAAGATATCTAGTTAAAATTATAATTGTAGTCTCATCTAATACTAAGTTGCATATTTCCTAGTAGCCTTGTTTCATAATTATTTAACATCCTAAAACATGCTCATCTCATTATATCTATTTGAAAAGGAATGAATTGTAAAAATCATACTAAGATAGTTATATAAAGCGAAAAGTCCATTATTGAAATAAATAGAGAAAAAAGAAGTAATATAAACCTATAGCAAATAAATAGAGAATAAAATATAAAATGTACATAAAGATAAAAAATTTATGTGACTCACCAATTTTCCTACATCCAAAAGAATTTAGGAAGATCAAATTTCTCATTTTATTAATTTTTAGAGAATAGATCATTCTTTTTCTATCACAAAATATTATCTTGCTCACATTTTTATAAAAATCTTCAAAGAAATGAAGATTCAAATACATGAATAAGTGAAGATTTGAGGAATTGAAAAGGTGTGTTTGTTGAACATCACAACCAAAAAATATCCCACTTAAAGTCCAACCTATGATAAAGATATCTAAGCTTAGAGAAGTCACCTTCTTTCTAGGCTTAATGTCATTTTATAAAACCATTCAAGAAGCTCTAAAAAAATCTAGCTTCTCTTGTGCAACAACATTTGTCAATGCAAATTTACAATCATGAAAATTTGGGAGTTGAAATTTTTGTTGAACTTGTGGCTAATTTACAATCTTCTTTTGTTTAAACAAATCAATACCAATTATGATTTATTCTAATTGAAAATAGTATTTTGTAGCCATCCCTTGTTCTAAGAAACTTGGCATCACTTTTACAATTAAAATGTCATCTCTATTGTGAGTGACTACTTTCAAAATGGGATCCCATAACCTGTATCCATATTTATGATCTTTGTATCCAACAAAGATACATCTCTTGGATTTGACATTATGCTCTATTCCATTTTTAGTGTGGGATGTGAAAAAAATCATCACAAACAAAAAAATGACAAACGAATGTATGAAATTCTCCTTCCCAACCACTTCCCCCCCACTATTTCAATATCCAATTGAGAGGATGGACCTTGATTAATCAAATAGAGAGTTGTATTAAAAACCTTTTCCCATTTTTCTTCCCCATATTGGAATTGGAGAGAATGTTACAAGCCCTCTCCAACATTGTTCTATTCAACTTCTCTATTGCATAATTTTGTGAGGTTTGAAAGGAGAAATTTTGGGGTGAAATCACAATACCGTGTCCCAATTTTTGGCCAAGATGGACATTTATATCAACAATTTTAATAGAATATTCAGCTTCTCATACCTATAGTAGCTAAACCGTTAATAATTTGAAGACGATACAAACTAGTGATTTGTGGGAATTTATGTGTAGATTCTAAATGCATATATTTTAAAATTTTCTAAAATAAGCCATGAACCTTTCAACATATCCTTTAATAACTAGTTTTAAATAGTAAAAAAAAAATTCAGAAAGTAGTGTTCATGTTGAATCAAACATAACTTTTTTTCTTCAAATGATAAAATTCTAATTTTAAAAAATATAGATTATTAATATCAATATTACGGGAAAGGATATTTTTTCGTGATTTTTTGATATATATTTTTATTAAACTAATTTTTTAAGTCATTGTAACTATAGTGTAGAAATAGGTGTATGTCCTCAAACCTAACTTGTGTATATATCAAAATCCATTTTTTTTTGGTGAAACAAGGACATTAATGCCTAGGATAAAGGTATTTTTTGAATTTTATTACAATGGATTACTATGTTTCCACCTCTTTAGAATGAAGAACTTGATGTTGGGTGAAAAATCTATGTTCAATAAAAGTTAAATAATTAATTCATAATAAAACCAAAACATATCAAAACTATACTTGTTGGAAGGATAATTTTGAGGGCTGTGATCTACTAAAATATATTTTCTAAATAATTTTATTGAATCCCTCAAAAGTAAAGAATTTTTTTTTTTTTCCAACATTTTAATAGGTGCGAAGGAGACTCCATTGTGGATATGATTTAATACTAGATGGGTTCTACCCAATGGGGTTTGATCTAAGGTGGTCTTATATATTCTTCTTCAACTAAGACCCTTTAGATGGAACCTCTCAAGGCTTAAATCATTACCTTCTCTAAAAATAAGTGATTTTATTACAAAAAATAGGATGTCCTAAAATTGAGACACACTATTGTGGAAACACCCTTTGATCCTTTGAATATTATTATCTACACAAAACTAATAATATTTATGGAACAAAAATCTCCATCATTATTAGTTTTTAAGACCTTAATTTTTTTGGTGGTTTGATTTTCTACAAGTTCATTAAATTTTTAGAAAATGCTAAACACTTCACATTTTATTTTTACCATGTAAACTCAAAGCATCCTAGTGCAATAATATAAGAAAGTAACAAAGTTCTTAGACCTAACAATTGATGTTACTTTTGTGGGAAAATAATTTGAGTGCACTAACTCTAACAATCATGTCTTCTTGTTATGTTCCTTGGTAGAGAATTTGGTTATCTTTAGTTTGTGATAGATTCAATGCTTACACAATTGTAAATCAAATAATTTTAAACTTTGAAGTTGATCCCTTTTGTGCAAAATCACAAGGCCCTTTTTTCTCATATAACTTAGCCTCTTGTGCCAATGATTTGTCATTCTCCGCTACTACCATCACAATTGTCGCATCAACATGACTCTCTAGAACATACAAAGTTCTTGATTTGTTGTCTTTTCATAATCACTAAGGCTCATTTTGTCACCTTCTGCATGCTTGAATCAAAATTGATACTACAATCTTAAGCATCTATCTATCCTATTAAAATCAAGTTCCTTTTGAGTTGGAAGTTTCTAACATCTCATAAAAGCTAACTATTTCCATTTTTTAATTTAAATAAAAAATTTCCCTTGCCAAAAATATCACAATGTTCATTATCAAGAAGATTAACCTGACCAAAGTACCTTCTTGATAGTTTTAAAAACCTCTCTACTTGATGTGTAATGAAAAGAAGCTCTATAATCTAGAGCCCACACATCTATTATATTTTGTCCAATGGATAAGAGAAGAGCACTTGTATTTTCTTCATATGTTGCATTTTCCTCATTTTCTTTTGGCTAATTTTTTACCTTTTGAAAAGGCCAACAATTTATTTTCATGTAACCTTCCATACCATAATACCAAGAATTGATATTTTTCCTCTATATTTTGATCTTTTGGTGGACATTGAGCTTCTTATATGATTAGTATTCACTTAATCCTTAGATATCCCTTATTTTCTAGTTACCAAAGTGTCTCTTGATGAGGTACCTTCTTTTTTTCTTCTTGTGTCCACACTAAAAAAAATTCAAATAATATCATCTAATTTTAACATACTTCCTTTCTTACTAAATACTAAGTTACTCACAACCATGACAAATCCTTGCTAGTTATTAGATAGAGAGAATAATACTAAGATTCCCTTATTTTCATCATCCAAGTTTATGGTCAAAAAAATTAACTAAGTGATCAATATATTTAATTCATTTAAATATTTTGATGCAATATTGCCTTCTTCAATATTCAAATTGCATAATCTCTTCATTAAGAAAAATTTTTCAAATATAGAGGACATATCATACATGTTTGATAATTTGTTCCATAATCCTTTCACTATAGGTTTTATTGCAACATTAAATATAATATTTTTGTATAGGTAAATAATAAATGGTGTCATTCTCTTCTTGTTCAATTTCAACTAATATTCATTAGACAATGTAGTTGTATTATTTTCTTTATTTTCTAGTGTGATTGGAAGATATCTTTGAATCAATAAAGCTTCTAGTAGTATTTTTCACATTGCAAAATTTTGGCCTAATAATTTTTCAATTCTCCATTTATGTACTTCCTCCAAAAGATAGAGAAAAAAAAAGTAATATAGACCTAAATCATGTATTAATATAGATGAAATTTTCAAATAAAAAAAGACAACAAAATTTATTTTGCTCACCAATTTTGCTACATTCATGGGAAAATAAGGGTTAGACTTCTCATTTTATTAATTTGTAGCAAATACATGGTTTTTCCTATTAAAAAATTATATCTTGCACAAGTTTTTATAAAACTTCTCAAATAAATAAAGAGGGAAAAGAAATGTGAATGTTAAGAGTTGGAGAAATTTAAAAGGTGTGCTATTTGGAATTCAAAACCGAACATCCATAGTTTATGGTTCAACCAATTTCTAAAATATGAGAAGAAACAAAATGACTATTCCAAAATACATTGCATGGTGAAAACATGATGTAGGAGCATCAAAGCACAAAATAAATATTATATCAACCAAAAAAAATTCTTATAATGTTTGTTTCTTTTGTATGTATTTTTTTTATACTTCAATAGTTCAATTAATTTAAGGGACTATTTATCACTATACATCCATCTTCAAGGTTCAAAAATTGATGAGAGAACCACAAGAATAGTTAGATCATCAAAAAAATTGTAATATGTTGCAAGTATGAGTATTTGGTGTTGTCATTGATGTCAACATGCTTATATGTGTTGTCATTGATGACTAATAATGGTTGAGAAGTTGTGATGATGCTTTGATTAGTTGCATTATGTTGTCAAATTAGTAAGTGTTACTATTCCAATCTCTAGTGTTTCTTTGATAATTTTTTGTGTGTAGATGTTATTATTTTAGTAATGATAAGGAAGTACTGAAGATGATGAGTATGTATCTTTGGTGCTTGGTCTCCAAGTTCTTTTGAAAAAAAATGAAAAAAAGAGGAAACTTGATGTGTTGTAGAGGTGTTCTGGTATATAGTGTGGTGTTTTGATTTTGGTTCGCATTTTTTCTATAATGAATACCAAATTTTGTGGTTCAACTATGTCAATCAAAGGTTTTTAGAGGTTCTATATTTAGAATTTCTTGTTTTGGATCATTGTGCAAAAGAAGTTGTGCTCATGATTGTGTGAACTATATTACAGTGCTATCTGGGAGAAATGTTTTTTGTCTTCATTTCTCTATAGTTTGGTTTCTATTCTTATAGTTTTGGAAGTGTGTTGATAAGGTTCATATCTACCTTTAGTTTATTTTTTTCTTAGATTGGTTCTCTTTAAGTTGATTTCTTGAGTTATAGTGTATTGAAGGTTGTCTAAGTATACTAGGTGTATATATTCTTCAAGTGAAAGTTGTTGCAAAGGAATTTGTTGTATTTTAGGGTGTTTGTGTAATATTCTAGGTTGTATTCAAGTGTTTTGTGTGGTATGCGAGTTGTCTTTGAATTTGAGGAATCATGTACTTAAAAATTAATGGTATTTATGTAGGTTTGACTGACTTTCTGCATTTATAGTAATTATGGATTTTCTTTGGTGGTTATGGAACTATGGCATGATGTATATGTATGTTTCAAGATTGAGTTAAGATGTGGCATGGTCCACTTCTATTCCTTTCCACTGTGATAATCCTTAGTGCCAACCTAATTTAAATTTGTATGATTGACATGCATAGCCGACTTCAGAGAATGTTTTCAAGGTTGAAGAAGGTATACATAAGTATTGTGTTGATGCATAATTGTGTTGTGTAAGTGTTTGATATGAATTAAAAAGTTATGAAGTGTGAATTTATGAAATGCATTCCAATTTTAATGAGTTAGACCATTGGAAGTAGTGAGTAGAAGGTGTATACAATCTTTAAAGAGACTACAAATGTGTTAGTGATTCTGTGGTGGACTTCTTTATTGCATTGAGATGGATTTATCACTATAACATTCTTCTTTTTCTTCTTTTTTGTAATCTAGCAGTGATCCCTTTGATAGTGATCCTTTTGTATTTGATGTAGCAATTACTTTATATTGTGAGCCAATCCTCACCATTTTTTACCTTCTAGGGTTTTCCATGTAAATATGGTGTTCTATTATGCATGGTTTTGGTGTGTTTCAATTATTGTTATTTTATTTCATGCTAAATCAATCTAATATATTAAGAGTTAATTAAGTTAATGTGAATTTGAATGTTTATGAGGGTTTTGTATTTTTTAATGTACAACTAATTCACCCATTCTTAGTTGTCTTGTCTGCATTCAACAATTGGTATAAGATAAAGGTTCCGTTGAAGAAAGATTAACCTCTTTAGGTAGATCTAGGATGGTGCACAAGAGTTATGGTCCTTTTTTGATGGATTAAACTATGGTTTCTAGAAGACAAAGATGGAAGGTTTCCTAGTATCTCTTGGATTTAGAGTTTGGAATTCTATTGAGACTTGATATACTATGTCTGTTGGAGGTCTGAATACTGATGATGAGATCAATTCCTATTAGAACAATGTTAAATAAAGGTATGCTCTTTTAAGTGGTATTTCTAATATTGAACTTGTGAAAGTTATGAATTTGAAATCTACCAAAGAGATTTGGAAAAATTTGGAAAGTATTTATGAAGGAGATGATAAGGTCAAGCAAGCTAGGATGTAGAATCTAAAGATCACATTTGAGAACCTGTGGATTTTTGAAAATGAAAACATTACAAGCTACATGAAAAAGTTGGATGAAGTTGTCAATTCCATCAAACGGATTTATGGAAAACTTAAAGAAGAAGTGGTAAAGAAGGTACTAAGAACTCTTCCTAAATCTTATTGTCATAAATTTTATGCTATTGAGGAAGTTCAAGATTTAAGAAAATATTCTAGATATTAGTTGTATGGTGCCCTATCTTCTTTTGAGATGAGAGAATTTAGTCCAAGTAATGAAAAATTTGAGAATGCTTTTAAGACTAAGGAATCAAATTAGGAGGACCTTGATGATGTTGAACCAAACTTGGTAAGAAAAATGAAAAGAAGTATTGGTAAATATAGAGGAAAGTTGTCTTTCAAATGTTACATTTGTGGTAAGGTAGGTCATTATGCTTCAAGATGTCCAAACAAAGCCTTGAATGACACTCTATAGTAAATGATTGTTCATGGCTATTAAAAATAAAATTAATTATGTTAACTTTGAGATATGTGTGAAGGAAAGTGCTCTAGAATTAGGTCACAATACTATGGTGACTACTCTTCATGCTAGGAAAGAGAAGAACTACTAGATTATTGATAGTGAATTTTCAAACCATATGACCGACAACAAAAGTAATTTTTTTAAACTTGAGAAATATGAAGGAGGTTTAGTTAAGTTTGGTGATGATACATCTGCGAAGATATGTGGAAAAGGTTATATCAATTTTGATGGAAAGTATAATACAAATGATGTTCTTTATGTGAATATTTTGAGACATAACCTCCTTAGTGTTGGATAAATATGTAGCAAAGGATATAATATTATGATTCAATATGATGGATGTAAGATTAGAAAATGCTCCACAAGTCTGGTTGTTGCTAGAAGGATAGATGGAAATGTTTATTAGCTTCAAGGTGTTGATAATCATTGCTTTATTAATCAAATTATTGAAAGTTGGTTATGACATAGAACAATGTGTCCTATTAATTTTGATAGCCTTATGAGAATCAGTTCAATTCAAGCTATGAGGGATCTACCAAGGATTACAAAGCACATTAATTTTTTCTACAAGGAATGTCAAATTAGGAAGCAAGCAAGAATAAGTTTCAAAGTCAGAGAACAATCCACTACTAGACTATTTCAAGAGCTAGTGCATACAAACCTCTATGCTCCTAGACCAGAGTAATAATTTTTCAAGGTGACATGTATTTTATTCTATTTATTGATGATTATTCTAGAATGACATGTGTTACTTTTCTCAAAGAAAAATATAAAGCTTTAGATAAGTTTAAAGAATTCAAATTTATGGTTGAGAATGAAATGGATATGAAAATCAAGTGTTTGAGGTCTGATAGTGGAAAATTCACCTCTAATGAGTTTAATAGTTTATGTGAGTGATGGGATAAAAATGTATTTATTTTCCCCTAGCAATCCTCAATAGAATGGATTGGCTGAAAAAAAGAATAGGGCTATTTAGGAAGCTACAAGAACAATGATGAAATAGGAAAACCTACCATAATTCTACTAGAGAGAATCAATTCATACTACTATCTACATTCTTAGTAGAGTTCAAGAAATTGAAAAAAGTGCAAAGACTCCCTAGATTTGTGGTATGCATGGATTCCTATTGTCAAATACTTTAGAGTGTTTGGAAGCAAGTGTTATATCAGAAGAGATGAAGAACACTTAGCAAAGTTTGATACAAGATTTGATGAAGGTATCTTCCTTGGATACTTTATAAGAAGTTTGATGTAGAAAAATGTATCCCTTTAAATTTTCACACATGTTTGGGACCTTCCTACTAAAATTGTGCTTCTTTATGCCTTATTTGGTCTTATTTTGCACCCACAAGCATTATCTAATGCTTTTTTCTGAGGATAATCTTGACACTTATTTAATGACTGATCATAATTTAATGATTTTGAGTTATGTGTCCCAAATTTAGTGATATGGGACTCATATGCCACCTTAGGTGTATGGGTCCCACCTAATTCTTAGGGCTTGATTGTAAATTCGGCATTGAACTTAGCATCTCTTGAAATTTGTGTTCCCAAGCCCAGGCTACTAGGACTCATATGCCCCAACTAGTGTATGAGTCCCACTTTAGCCTGGACCTATTTTGAATTCAATTCATGGAAATATTTTATTCTCCTATATTTGATGTTGACTTATAGTGTTGTAATTTTTGGAAATTTGGTATAAAAAAGTATAAATACAAGGTTATTTCACATATTTTCTCCTAGAAGTTTTATGCAAGCATTCATAGAGAAAGTTTATGAGTTTGAGAGTCTTGAAGAGAATTTAAGAGAATATTATCAAGAATTTTGGAGCTACATTCAAGAATCAAGCATCATTCCAAAGCCTTCATGTATCATGTTTTTGTTTGAGCTATCATTTGTTATGTAGGTTATCATGATTCAATCAAGCACTCAAGTCAAGATCTATAAGATTCAATCAAGATTCAAGATCCACATCCATTGGAGCCATTTCACACAAGATTCCAACATTTTTTTCAAGGGCTTGGTGAGTTGTAACATTCCATATTGTTTTTTCATCATTCTTTCATTCTATTTCACTTTATTTCAAGGTTTGATTACCCAAATGGGGTTTTCTAAAGGAAAACCCCTATCCACTAAGAAATCAATGTTTATCTCCGCTACATGTGTGATTGTAGATCTAGGTGTTTTGGAGCTTCAAGAACCTTTGAAGACAATTTACAAGATTGAAGAAAGTTTTCAAAAGTTAATGGGTTAGTTATTACTTCTCATGAAAAGTCACAAATTGGGATCCCAAAGTTTTCACTTGAATGGCCATATAACCCATGTGAAGATTCATACAGAGTCTCAAAAACCCCAATGTTGAACAAAACGCCCCACCTCATCCCACCTTCTGCCACCATGTCCCAGCTGCCCCCAAGATAGCCTCCCAAGTCTCGCTCCCAAACCCCTGTAAACAAGGAATAACAACACACTGTCTAGTTTAGGCACGAGTCCTCGAAAGAACACGCCACCAGGACGAAAACGAGCACCTTTTTGTTCTCTTGGTCCTGGTTCACTGCTCAGTCGCCGGTTGACGTCTTTTTCGGTTTGAAATTATCGTCGGCATGGTGATTTCATATTCTTTCAGTTCATTTCTCTTCGTTAGGTTCTTAGGGTGGAATGTTAACCCCTTTACACTGGCAGTGTTCCATCCCCAATTCCCTGAAGTCGAATTTCGAGTTTTCATGGAGCATGCTTGTTCTTTCGAATGTCTCCTCAGTCCCATCCCTGATATGCTGGCCCCTGCAAGTTTTGTGCGGTGAACCTTTGGATTTTAAATATAATTTTGTTCTTCCTGTCCTGACCAAACCCAGGCCCAGACTAACAACCACACATACAGTCCCAAATCCCACAAGCCACATTTCTGTTTCACATTGTTCAATTTCTTTATTGAAAGCTATACAAAATTGCACATAATCATTTGAATGTAAATTAGAAACCTTAGGTCAACTCTAATTTATTGAATTTGGTGCAAAAACCCTAATTTAGGACTCCATTCAACCTTTGTATATTTAGTCCCTTTTATAGTGGTTTTCCCCTAATTAAAACCCCAATTGGGACCTTTCATACACCTCCTTTGGACCTTATTTCAGTTCATACTGTAACTGAATACATTTTATAGTATTAAAAACCTATTTTTGTGTTTTTATTTACTATTGTTAGATCTCTATTTTAGATTACTAAGTTTTTGTTTCATTCATTTCATTGGATCTAGCTTAATTTGGTTCCTTTCATGTATTGCTTAATTTCAAAATTGTATTTACAACATTTCATTTTTAGATTGTTGCATGGTATAATCAACAAATTACCTTGTTTAGATTTTGAAAATTGCATTACATTTCATAATGGATATATGTGCTTTATTAAGCTTTTAATATCTTTGAAATCATTAGTTGAATGTATCAAGCCGAGTCTTTTGAAATGATCCTGACTAAATTGAACTCACTCGAATGCTCACTCAACTCCTGATGCATGTCCTCCTCATGATGTTGAAATCATTGGGGAATATGATGATGGAATGGAAAACTTCATAAATGATTGCCTTAACAACCTTGAGACAAATGTATCCATTTATCCTTCTATGAAACAACCAACACAACTTCAGATGTTTGGTCTTTTACATCCTAATATTGAGACGCAAACTAAGATTAAGCTCTCTACAATAAGTGATCCTAGCACCTCTAACCAAGCAAAAATTCAACCATCCTATGTTAACAAAGTAATCAACACATCAATTAACCTAGAAGAGACATATGGAAAAGGATTCACAATCTTAAGTAAACAAGGATGTGATACAAGAAAGAATGAAATTCATCAACTCTTAGAGAAAATACCAATTGAAGATGCCAAAGGGTGAAATAAGTTTCCTCCTTACTAAAGAACAACCAATTTCTCCTAATGATGATAAGGATGATAGGATCATCTTAGGTCCTCATCAACATGTAACTCAAAAAAATTGTGAATCTATCAAGAAACAAATAAATTACAAACTTAAAGACTTATCATTCCTAAAACTTAAACAAAAATTGAATGCAAACTGGAAGAACTTGTTAACATAGGTTGGATTCTAATGCCACCTCCTACTAGAAGTATCAAACCTAAAAATGTAACACCTCTCTAAACCTAGGCTGGTAAGGTAGCATTCTAATTTTGATTTGATATTTTAAAATGTAAATGTTGTTATAATGAAATTAGACATTGATGGTTATATGAAAGGTTATCATGATTACCCATTATTCTAGATTACATGCTTATATGTTTATATATTTTTATCATTGCTTATGTACGATTATGGATAGGAAAGGGATGATGTCGTAACACTCATATTTGAGAGGCTTACGATATCATGACTCCCTTCTTGATTATTGATGCTGCTTTGGACTATATGTATATGCACATGTGCTTTGATGTGTAATTAGAAGTGATGCAAGTAGTAAGTATCGACTCTGCCTAGACCATAGGCCCGAGTGTACTCCTATTCCCCGATGGTGGTTACTAGAGGTAATCATAGGTCAAATTTACCCTATCCTAGCCCATTGTACCCTGTTAGGGTAGTGTTTTCTTTTTTGATGTCTTATCATCTGGTTACCTAATGGTAATGTCTGGAGCACCTTTCACCCATATTTTCAGTGCACCTTTCAGTTGTATGTGGTTTACTAGTATGTCATTGAGGTATTTTGTTATGGTTTTCTTGAGTCTATTATGTGGCTATATATTTTGGTTGTCAGTGCTATGCTATATTTTCATTGGCATCTTTGCATGGTTTCATATATGGTATTTCATTGTTTTTAATTGATTTGAGATTTGGAATGGATTTATTCATGATATTTTAAATATGTTTTTTTTTAATGGTTTTTATTGATCATTTGAAAGAATGATATGTTTCATTTGGAATTTTAAAAAAAATGATTTTATTAATCCTTTTTGTGAGCCCTCATAATTTTATTTAAATCTTCATGGGGAGCTTATGTGTATTTTATGTTTGGATTTAAAATATTATTATTATTTTTATATGAAAGAGGGAATATTGGATATTTAGAGGTTTTAATTAAATTCTTTTGAGAGCATTAATAGCTTACTCATAAAATGGTTTTTTTTTTTAAAAAAATTTGGGAGGGTCATTCTTTTGGAAAGAAAGAAGAAACTTATGTTTTGGGGAAGAGGAAAACAACCCCATGAATTAGGCATCTGAGTTGGGGAAGAATATGGAGAACTTCTAAGAAGAAAATTGTGGGCAATGGCACTGGAGGCTCAACATAGTTTTGTTGTTTTGTTGCTTCATTTTGGAATCTCGTCATGTCTTGTTGAAAGAGCATTTCTTCAATTCATATTTGGGCAGATTTGAGGTCTTCTTTTGTGTCTTTCTTGAATTTTATAAGTTATAAATGTATGCATGAGTGCATGTTTAAATGTTTTGGGAATCTTGGGTGTTGGGTGTTGTTATGGCATTTAGTTGTTGAGTTTTCTTTTTAGCCTAGTTATGGAATTTATTTTGGAGAAAGTATAATCTTTTTTTCTTCAAATCTGTACAAATCCCTTAGTTTAAACTCAAATCCAACTTTGGAATTCACTTGAAAATGCCCAAATCTCAACTGGGTTGGAGTCCAAAATGAATTTAAAACACTTTCTTTTTTGGTCAAAATTTGTGCCGCTTGGTAAAACATTTTTTTTTATTGCTGCTCATTATCCCCTTGCTAAAAATGAATTTTAAGGGTGGATTTCATGTAGAAATTCCAAGATCTCAACTGTGTCTTTGGCAAATTTTAATTCTAGGCTCTTTCATTTTTGCCCAAATTTGTGCCTTCTTGTTAAATGACGATTTTTAGTACAACATCTCATTTCGGGTTATAAAATAAAAAATTGAAGGTGGATTTCAGCTTGAAAAGCTAAAATATGAACTGGGTCAAGTTTAGAATTCTATTTCAGGCACTTGGAATTTTTATGTAATTTTAAGCCTCTTTTTCATGTTGAATTTCAGCTGATAAATGTGCCTTTTTTTAGCAGCAATATTGCTTGGCTATTTTAAATGGTTTTTATAATGATCTTAGTTGCTTTTCATTTTTTTATGTTTTCTATGGATACCTCATTTGGTTAAATTAGAAGGCCTATCCGTCTATAGGGCGTTGAGTTATCCATCTGCAGAACGTTGATACAGGGATGATTGAGTCTCATCATCTATATGAGAGGTGTACCTAGTTCCATGTGGTGCCATCCCTTTGAGCACACACGATGGCATTTCATCTAGTCTATAATCTTGTGCTTCATACCTTAGTAGTCATGAGTAGTACCTGACATATTATTGTTTGAGCATATTCGTGTTGTGATATTGGCTTCAATGCATTGTATTCCACATTTGCTCAGTGTCTGATGTGAGTGTTGGCCATATGTTTCCTTGCATTTTTTTCTTCTTGGGCCTGGTGACTACCTCCGAGCACATTGGGTTGGCCTCTTTTGAGTCCACATGGTAGGGAGGCATTGCCAGTACCATTGGGGACCAGCACACAGGTTATTGGAGCACCAGTTGGGGTCATCCCCTCTTCTATAATTATCCTATCAGCTGATGCATTATATTCATGGAAATGCTATTGTATTCATACCTATTCTTTTATGCACATTGTACTCTCTTGAGAGAGAGAAAGTAATCATAAATTTAATGAGAAGAGATGTGATGATTATGTTTGACTTACAAGTTCTGGTGTTGGTATCGGACTCATGTGTACTATGATAATTCTTTTATGGCTTTCTTTTCTTATTTTCACTCAAAATTAGAAGGTTTGGTTGTATATTTTCCTTCTTTCTATAGTCTACTAAATTTTTGGAGCAATGTCACCTTTAGTTAATGTTTTGTGTTGCTACTGCAAAAGTTTCAGAACAACGCCACCCTTTGTTAATGTTTTGTGTTGCTACTGCAAAAGTTTCAAAGTATCGTTGCCTTCTGTTTGTTGTTCTATGTCACTACTGCAAAGTTTCAGAGCAATAGGAAGTTCTGGAGAACCGATGTAGGAAGTTTAGGAGTAGAGGTTCTAGAGCAGGAAGATCTAGAGCAATAGGAAGTTCCAGAGAAGATGTTCCGAAGCAGGAAGTTCCAGAGCAGAGGTTCCAGAGCAGGAAGTTTCAGAGCAGGAAGTTCTAGAGTAGGAAGTTCTGTAGCTAGAAGTTCTGGAGCAGGAAGTTCCGTAGCTAGAAGTTCCAGGGAAAATATTTTGGAGTTATTATGTTTTCTCCTACTTGGATTTTTCTCTATGGGTTGGATTAGTCCTCTCCTTTGGGTTGTGTTCGACCATGCTTGGCCATGTTTGTTGTCATTATTTCATTTTCAAAACTACTTTTTGTGTAAATTATTCTTTATGTTTTCAAAAAAAAATAATCTTGTCCTCTTTTGGCTCTTACCCTTCGGGGTTTTGTAGTGGATGTTACAAAAAACAACAATTAGTGTGCATATCATAGAACTCTTGGGCATCTCACCAACAAATGTCATACTTTAAGAAGCATCATTGAGAGACTTGATATGATAGAAACAATCCATTAAAGCATGTTCTTTCACTCCTTGCCATGTAATAGTTGTAGGATCACAATATGCTTACTATTACATTCTTTACATTCATTGCAAATCATTTCAAAAAGGAAGGAGCTCTTTCTCGTCACCCATATAGGATTATTCTTGTCTTGCACATAGTGGGGGAAAGAATTAGATATCCTTGTCCTAGTACTGCACTTTTTGTTGTCCCTTTGTCTATTTTTCCACCTTCTATATACAATGAACGATATTTGGATGTAGACAACTTGCTATAGGTTGACTCCCATGTAACTTACTAATCTTTTGCATTATTTTCATTTTTCATGTTATGTGTGTCATTTCATGTGTGTAATGTGATCTTCTTGTACCATTCTATTTGATGTATCTCTCTCTTTGTGACATTCCTCTATTTGTCTCTACATTTTTCTATATGTCATAAATCCCTTATCTTTTCTCTGTCTTGTATTTTTCTTTTGGGGATGACGCAAGGCATCAATACATTTAGGTCTCTTCCATGTTTACTCAAAACATTTTCTTTGATTTCAATCTCTTTTTTTCATTCTTCCTTGACCCATGAGTTATTTGAAGAATGATGATGTTGATGATGTTTACGAGCTCTATAATAACACTGTAGTGAAGACATACTGGCCTTGAATCCATGAATTGCTCATGTGATTTTTTTGGATTTTATTTTGGAGGAAACCCCTATTCATGACATAACTTCATTTGGAAACATATTACTTGGTATAGGGCTTTCCAAATAAGCCCTCATGTCCTCTTTATTGTTAGAATTTATCATTTTCTACTTTAAAAGTAATTTCTCACAACATGGTGTTCGTCATGCCCAAAAAAAAATTTCACCCAAACAATACACAACTACATTTTTTTGAATAACCATGTGTAAAAACTGATAGAAATCAAACATACAAGAAACATAGCCACACACTAATGAGAAGATGAATATTAAATACCTACTAATCACAACAATTGATTACACTTATATCAATATCATATCTACCTTTAGTCTTATCACCCCCTTCTAACATTTATATCTAGTAACATTACTAACATCAACACTACTAATAAGTAATTATTATAATTGTCTTACCCTTAACTCTCAATACTAATATTTATTTTTCATTACCCTCTCATAAGTACCAAGTTAAATATGGGTATGTGTAGGATCATCATGGAAAAAATAGCCCCTTAAGTGGCGAAAAATTCAAAAAAATCATAGTTAGTCAACTTGACGTAAAAATTTGAATATGTTATATATATATTATTTCAAAAATATGTAAGAATAGAATCTGTAGAAAATGGAATGTAGTTTCTAAAATACTAGGTTTATTTAAAACAATATATATCTATTTGGTGAAAATTTGAAATTTCAATACAGTAGTACTTAAATTTCAGGGAAAAAAAGAGTAGGTGTTTGTTTGACCACCCTAACTACAATACAATGATAATATTTTTTTATAATATTTTATATATAAGTAGATGAATCATTTTTAGATGTGATGCATTATTTTTTGTAATTTTTGTCCAATTAAATAATTAATTATAAATTTGTTATTACAACTTTTTAAAAATATAAAAAACTTTTATGTCTGACCACCTTAACTTGGTCAAAACTTCATGAAATTTATTTTTTCTTTTTTTAATCCTATAGTATGTGAAGCATATAATGTGACACATATTTTGGATTCAAACCATATGACATCATTTGAAAGTGATAGATGATTTTCAATGATCTTGTCAATCGGGACTTTAGTCGTAATTCAAATAGAAAATGAATAATAATTATTTATTAAATTCAAAGTAAAGCATAATTTATATTTGTGAAAAGTTGAGAATATCCTTTAAAACCCTTTTCATTTTATCAATTTTGGGTGAAAAAAGTTCATCAGCCACATACCCTACACATACCCATCATATCACCACTTTTTGGCCCATCATGATCCTACACATGCCCATATTAATGGCATCCACATATCTATATTCAATATTACTCTTCATATATATCTGTAAACTTACTTAACATCATGATTCATAGAATCATATAAATCTACTATTATTGCTACTTAGCCAACTATATATTTCACTACTAACTAACAATACAATATTAATGTTACCCATAAATTTAGTGTTTCTAATATTCATATCACATAAATTCCTAACTAACCAATATATTTTCATGATTGAAAATCACAACAATAGCATCATCAGTTGATATGGTACCCATTACTCTTTTGACATCTCCTTAATCAATAGCACTAAAAATCATGCTAATTAGGCAATAATAATTCTATCTAGGTATATTATCAATGAAATAAGGAAAATAAAGAAACATCATATTCAAATGTAGCCATTACTTAAGAATTTTTTTTCAAATTTTTAGAAAGATTTCATGAAAACAAGTTTGGTGATCTTAATCCTAAAAGGTTTAGTTGGTACTTAATTATTTATCTATCCCATTAAATTATAATATACAATTAATCAAAGCATCTAAAGTCATTAGTGACAGGCAATCCAACAATCAAATAGATTTAAGATTGGATTCAATTTCTTCCCACATTATTAAAATTTGAGTTAAACTTTTATAATCCACTAATAAGTTCAAATACTAGAGACACATCAAATGTGGTGAATCAATTTCAATTTAACTTACCCTTCCAAGTTACCTATTTAATTCCTAATCACTAGAGATGAAATTGATACATTAAAAAGTGCTTAAACTAATCTCACTAGCATGAACATGCAATAAATAAGCTATCAAATATAAACATATCAAATTATTACAAGTAACGCTCAACACTATTGGACCAACAAGCGGGTATGTGTAGGATCATGATGGGCCAAAAAGTGGTGATATGATGGGTATGTGTAGGGTATGTGGCTGATGACTTTTTTTTCACCCAAAATTGATGAAACAAAAAGGGTTTTTAAAGGAGATTCTCATCTTTCCACCAATATAAATTATGCTTTACTTTCAATTTAATAAATAATTATTATTCATTTTCTATTTGAATTATGAATAAATTCTTGATTGATAGGTTGATTGAAAAACATCTATAGTGTTCAAATGGCATCACATTTTTTGAATCTAAAACATGTATCACATTCTATGTTTTCCATACTATAGGATTAAAAAAAAAATGAATTTCATGAAGTTTTGACCAAGTTAAGTTGGTCAGACATACACATTTATATAATTTTTAAAGGTTGTAATAAAAAATTCATAATTAATTATTTACTTGGAAAAAGATACAAAAAATATGCATCACGTTAGGACATGAGACCTCTACTTATATCTAAAATCTTATAAAAAAATTTATCATTTTATTGTGGTTAGGGTGATCAGACAAACACCTACTTCCTATTTTTTCCCTAAAATTTAAGTAGTACTGCAATGGAATTTCAAATTTTCACCAAATAGATATTTTTTTTAAATAAACCTAGTAGTTTAGAAACTACAATCAATTTGCTACAGATTCTATTATTACATATTTTTTAAATAATATAGATAACTTAAATTCAAATTTTTATGTCAAGTTGCCTAACTCTAATTTTTATGAATTTTTCGCCACTTAAAGGCCTATTTTTTCCATGATGATCCTACACATACCGAACCCAAGAATTATTATGTATATATGCAATGTACAATAGGGTATGTGCAGGATCATAATGGAAAAAATAGGCACTTAAGTGGCAAAAAAATTAAAAAAATCAAAGTTAGACAACTTGACGTAAAAATTTGAATAAGTTATCTATATTATTTCAAAAATATGTAAGAATAGAATCCGTAGCAAATTGAGTGTAGTTTCTAAGCTACTAGGTTTTAAAAAAATGAAAAGAAATCTATTTGGTGAAAATTGGAAATTTCAATGCAGTAGTACTTAAATTTTAGGTAAAGGTGTCTATTTGACCACCCTAACCATAATAAAATAATAATTTTTAATGATATTTTAGATATAAGTAGAGGACTCATGTCCGATGTGATGCATATTTTTTTGTAATGTTTTTCAAAGTAAATAATTAATTATGGATTTTTTATTACAACTTTTAAAAAATATAAAAAACTTGTATGTCTGACCACCTTAACTTGGTCAAAACTTCATTAAATTCATTTTTTCTTTTTTTAATCCTATAGTATGTGAATCATTGAATGTGACACATGTTTTGGATTCAAAAAAAGTAATACCGTTTATAAGCTATAGATGTTTTACAATCAATCTATCAATTAAGACTTTAGTCATAATTTTAATAGAAAATGAATAATAATTACTTATTAAATTAACATTAAAGCATAATTTATATTGGTGGAAATTTGAGAATCTCCTTTAAAAACCCTTTTTATTTCATCAATTTTGGATTAAAAAAAGTCGTCAGCCACATACCCATCATATTGCCACTTTTTGGCCCATCATGATCTTGCACATACCCAATAACACACACCAAATCCATAATTATTTAAATTTTCCATCTTATATTAACAATTATATTTAATCTAAAAAGCTTCAAAAGCATTAAGGTGATACTCTACCAATGTAATTTTTGTTTTTATTCAACTAATATTCTTCTTTAAAAGAATTAGGTGATTGAATCAACTACTTTACTTAGGCACTTCTTTTTTTTACTAAGTGTATATATATAATAGAATACTCTTCTTCTTAGATAAAATGGAAATATTTCCTGACTCATTAAACAATCAAATAGGTGACTCCAACTCTCTAATAAGAAACCACTCCCAAAACATATATAAATAAACGAGACCAATCAATTGAAACTACTAATTCTAAACACTACTTAATTATAAATCTTAAATGATAAATAGAAACTATTTCCAAATAGAAACAAGATTTATAGAAAAAAAGCAAATAAAGATATAACCCTTAATTCACAATTTCAACTTAAACATGAACTAATCCCATTAAAATAAGAAAAATAATTAAAAATAACATTGGAATTTCCTAAATATAAGTTTTCCTTACTAACTCCATTAGAAATTAACAAATTAGTATTTGATTCAATCTGCCTTATCAAATTTGTTTCCTCAATTGAGAGTTGTCATTTGAACATCAATTTAGTCAAATTCACTACTCATTTAATCCTTCCCATATGATTGATTATATCAAAACATGTTTAAAATTTTCTTAATAAAGTCTAATTTGTCTCTTGATAATTTAAAAATGAAAAAAATAGTTCATCAAACTAACTACCTTACAATTTTTTGTTTGAACATCAAGACTTTATGTATGATATATAAAATTTATTAAGTATTCTTGATTTAACTTTTAAAGAAGATGAATTATAAAAATAAAGGGGACAAACGAAATTATGAAAATATTATATCTAAACACTAATTAACTAAGTAATTAATAAATAACTAACAACTAATTTCAAACTTACTTATGATACCTTAAACATGAGTCTGTTCAACTATTTGTCCCTTTTTTCTCTTTGAAAAATTCTTTTCACATGTTTAATGTTATTTCTTGATTTCCTCCATTTGATTGTTGTTGTAAAAGAAAACATTTTGTTAAAAAATTATGTTGCAAGTTAACAAGAGGAAGAAGATGAAAGAAACATATTTCAATTCTTTTTCCTTCATGAAACCCAAACTTGGTTCTACTCAATTTTGGTTTTTTTTTTTAATTTATTGTTTTAATTTTAAAGTAGGAGAAAATAATGTTTTAATCATAAATTTTTTTCTTACTAGGTTTCTTTGTTTTTGGATATGTTCTATAACACTTTTATTTTCAGAAACCCTTTAAAATTTATCATCTAACTCTTTTTATTCCATTTTGTGTGATCAGATATGTAAGACTATTTTATGATAGATTTTTATTGTGAAAAAGGATGTCAATGTTTTCTTAGTAAATCCTAATTGGTGATCTGGGTTAATACACTTTTTGAATTTTTTTTTAAGATTAATTATTGAAAATCCCATTAAATTTTATCTTTCAATATCATGTGAATTAGTTTTTATGATCAAATTTGTGAAACTAATTTGAATCAGTTTATTGTTTGCCATAGAGGCAACAATATTGTAATTCTCAAAAAATTATTAATCAAGTGAGTTAGGATGAGTATTTGATATTTTTTCTTCATTTACCTTTCCATAAGAGGAATTAATTTAAAACTCCAATAGAATTTTATTCCTTAAATATTCTCAACAAGCTAGGAAGTTTTCCATCCAAGACATAATATTTTATATTCCCTTAAAGATTTACACCAACATTCATTTATTTATATCAATGGATTGAAACAAACCTATTGTCTTCTTTGAATTCACAAATTTAATTAAAAATATAAACACAATTAAAAATTGAACCAACCACCATACCCAACAATTATTTTTCCCAAAAATCTACTATTTATAACTTGAAGATTTTTCCCAATTCTCAGGACTTGTGTCTATTTCTGGAATCCTCTTTCATAGACATCCCTTTGATTCCAAATTTGGTATATATGCACCTGAAAATAAGAATTCAACAAAAATATTGTATGACCAGAAGCTCTCCTTCCAATCATAGGATTGATTTTCAATCCACCCTTGAGCTAGATAAGTGTCACATAGCTTTCCTTTAAACACACCATCACTATTCATAAGGGTTCCTTAAAAAAATTAGAAAACATACTATGCACGATGAAAACACACATACTATAATTCATCACCCTATCTCTTAAATATCCACTCACATAAAGAGATACTAAACCAAGATTGAACTCCACAAGACAATACCAAATACATAATTTCAACAAATACCATGAAATGATCTAGCATTGAATTACACATAAAATTCAAGGCATAAACAATAATCCTTAACATCTAAGCAAATATCGACAAAAGGGTAGACCTTACCAAAATAAGAGAAAATCCAAAAGTGGTAACCTCTTCTTCTCCAAGCCTTACTCTTCCATGCTTCCTCTCCTATCCTTTCCTTTTCTCCATCAAGAGAGCTCCTCCCCAAATGATAAAAAATGAGAGCAAACAAAAGAAAAATGAGAGAATCCAAGGAAAAGAAAGAAACCTCTTCTCCTTTCAAAGAGAAGGAATATATAGAAGGAAAAAGGAAACCAACTCCCCTTAACTTCCCAACCACCCAACCAACTCCAATTTCTACCACTTTTCATAAGTGGGAAATTAGAGTGAGTTTTATACATTATTTAAGAGGTTTTGTGGAATAAGAAGACCCTTAACCCATAGACCTACCACCTAGGAAGCATTTTATACACTTAATAACACATAAATATTTCTCATTTAAAACATAAAATAAGTAATCATCATAAAAAGGTGACTCAAAGGTCTAATAAAACAACCTTTCACACATGCATCCTTACAAAAAAAAGTTAAAACACATATCTTTGACAAGACTAGGAATTTGAATGAGAATAAGATAAGGGAAATAGCTTTGTGACCCCTTCACCAATATTGACCAATTTTAATTTGTTTACTCAACCAAAAAATGGTGTTAGTATTTATCATAACCAATAGTAATTGAAAAAATTAGTATATGAAAAAATAACCTTCTAATAATAATTGACTAAGGAATTAAATCTACATATAATTTAACTCTACCTACTTGCATAATACCTTTTAGAGTCAAACAATAATTGATCTGTTGAACAATACAACTAAGAGGGGGTTGAATTAGTTGTAACAAATTAAGCCTTTTAAAACTTCCACAATCACATATCCTTTACTCTCCTAGTATGATTAATCATTAATTGCAAAAGTAGAAACTAAAAAACATCACAAACATAATAAAACCGGATTTATGTGCAAAACCCAATAAGGGAAAAACCACAGTGAGGATTAGGTCACAATATAGAGATATCAATACCAATTATAAAGGCTCAATGAAAAAACAAGACTCACTGTCCAACAAGGGTTAACCACATGGAGGGCTCATTTCCACATAATTACAAAGAAGATGGAAGAGTTTAGTTACAAGGAGAAAACAATCTCAATGCAATAGAGATTTCCACCACAATTCGCTTGCAAAAATGCTTGAATGATAGAGTACACCATCATCTCACAACATCCAAAAACTTGCCACTAATATTTTGCATTGATTTTCTCAACTTGACAAAATATTTTGCATCCATCTTGATCTATTTATTTGCATTAATATATATACTGTAGACACATAAAATTGTCCTAGGCTTGCAACTCTTGATTATTCAACATTGCCCCTTTCATTCTTAATAATTAAATAACTTTTAATTATTTAATTATTTTCTAAAGTCATAATTCTTCTATTAATTAAATAATTTTAATTATTTAATTAATTCATTTTTATCTTTATTCTCTCATGATTAATTAAATAAATTTTATTTATTTAATTATGTCACTAATTAGGTCCCCTTTTCTTTCCAAAATTAAATAAATTCTAATTTATTTAATTTTTATCCACTTTCCACTATAATTAAATAATTATTTTAATTATTTAATTATTCATTAGCCTTTTCTCTCATTAAAATAAATAAATTTGATTTATTTAATTTAGTCAATTCTCTTGAGTTTTGAATTAAATCCTTATTTAATTCATTATGATTCCTTTTGTCACATTCCTCCATAATTAAATAATATCTTTATTATTTAATTATTTACTAGTCACCTGGAGTAAATAAATTTTATTATTTAATTTCTCCAGCAACCTCTTTATCCATGCCAGCCTTATCTTCCAATTTAATTCTTGACTTTTGACTTCTCATTTAATTTCGACCATTGATTGAATTATTTTATAATTCAATCTCCACCCTTCATTCTTACCTGTTGCCCTAATTTTGACCTAACCCTAATGCACACATCAACATTCAATCTTAAGCATTGATCTTAGGGTTCTTGTCATCTTTTCATCCTGGCCACACATTCAAAATTGCAATTTTCATAAAAGGGCAATTTTGACCTCATTTGCATCTCTCAGTCTATAGCTCATTTGACTTCTGGCACTTTTAGTCTATGTCATCTTGCTGTCAACTTAGGGTCATAGTCATTAACAGTCATAGTCATTTTAGCTCATTGTAGGGTTATTTTTATTTTCTGCAAATCCTTCAACACTTGCATAGGGCTTAGTCTTTAGTCATAGTTGCTCACATAAATCTGAGGGCATTTTTATTTATCTGCAAGCTAGGAGGTGTAACAAAGGTCAATCATGGAAGGTGGAGACATAGGGTAACACTATCCCTTTGGTCTTCACATCACTTCCTTTGTACTTTGTTATTTTCATAGGAATTTATTATTATTGTGCTAACCCACTTAATAATTTTAGAATTTTCCCTTGATCACATTGGTGAACCCGACTCTCTATTTTCTGTCATTTTTCCGTACAGTTGCATGTATTTTTTGTCATTTTTGCAGGAACAGGTACAGAGCGCCGCAATCGCAGGCTCAAGAGCTGCAACTGCTAAATCGAGCTGCAACTGCTAAATCGAGCCACAATTGCCAAATCAAGCCGCAACTTCCAAATCGAAGCCGCAACTGCCAAATTGAGCCGCAACTACCAAATTGAGCCGCAACTGCAAAATCGAGCCGCAACTAACAAATCGAGCCGCAACTGCCAAATCGAGCCGCAACTGCCAAATTGAGCCACAACTGCCAAATCGAGCCGCAACTGCAAAATTGAGCCACAACTGACAAATCAAGCCGCAACTGCCAAATCGAGCCGCAACTGCAAAATCGAGCCGCAACTGACAAATCGAGCTGCAACTGCAAAATCAAGCCGCAACTGACAAATCGAGCCGCAACTCTCTGGTAAAACTTTTCTTTCAATTTTGAGGTTCTGATTTTTAGATTTTTAGGTTTTTCTATTTACTGGTTTTCTAGTTTTCTATTTCTTTTCTGTGTCTTTATTCCTGCAAGTTAACTAGATTAGATTTTTCTTGTATTACTAATCTTTTCTTGTAGCATGTGGCAATCCTCATTCGTGTGTCCAAGACCATTGCATATGAGAATACTAATATTCATTGTTTGCAGATTCGCATGTCAAAGAAGGAATAACAAAAATTTGTGCTTATTTTTCATAGATTAGCAAACATTTGATTTCGGTGCATATAAAAAGAACACATGTCTTCTTTGGTTGATTGTGCTTGCAAGATGGTAGGTGAGTATGCTCTCACTTGGTGAAAACCTTGTGATCAGAAAACCAGACCCATCTTTATTTGTTAATTACCCTTCACGATTCGGTATATCGGAGTATCCTCTCCCCTTGCGCATTCGTGCGATCCTGGGTGTAAGAGAAACGGTTATTGACTCTAGAACTTGGGCCTGTTCTGGTGGGAAAAAGTACTCACCCCAGGACGACTCAGACCGATAGCACCCTGACACCAAGGGACTTCCATCCGGTATATAAAAGTGGGTTCTTGGGGAAAGACCAAGAATCACGAGCGTGGTTCCGACGAGATGGATCTGAAAGGGGACTCTCGCCGCATGGATCACGCCCCATGAATGAAATGCCTGAACTAAAAACTCTTGTGTAGTAAGCCAAAATCCTTCTATTTGCTAGTGCAGCACCGGTCAGCGTGAAGGCATCCACACTTTCGTAGTTTGTAGTAGATGTGATCAGCTCACCATGGGAGTTTCATGGGGGTTGGAAGCTTGGTTGGCCTGAGAAGAGAGTGCACTATAAGGGGGAGCCCATGCAGCCAAGCTTCTGAATTCACACGCTACAGATATGCGGTTGGGGAAACCCACATGGAATCTAGTGAATATTGTCATGGCCTAACCTAGGATTGTACTTATTTGATGTGCCATTGGTTACATTCAAAACATTGTGCTTGTCAAGTGCTTGTTGGATTACTCAAACATTATACACAACATTCAAAAATCGGGACACAAATAATCGACCTTAGGCAACTCAGACTTTTCAACAAGACATTAGAAGACAATCTCAGTCCTCATTTTGAACTTAGACTTGGCATTGTCCATCATAGTCCTCATTTGGCATCTAGACTTGGCATCAGTCATTTTCCTTAGTCAACATCTTCATTGTCATATTGGCATTTGACATCCTTTCTTGACAATTTTATCACCTTGCATTAGTCATTTCCCTTGGAAAAACGTCATTATCGCTTTGCATTTAACATCATGACATCCACCACCATGTCTTCCCTTCATCAACATCTTGATAGGCTTGCTAGTAAAGTTGAATACCAATTACTCTGTAGAGGTCAATACCAACAAGCCTTAGACATTAGGAGACAATTCCTCCCAACCGACAATCAATGTCCTTCGTACCAACAATCCATGAGTCCTAGTCCTCCATCCATCTACCCTCACTACCAACATTCACTTAATACCATTCATGACATTAGTCCACAACAAACATCCATTACTCACCCTTATCCTAACTTTGACAAGGGAAGCCAACTGTCCACTCGTCCATTCCAAACCTCCATGTCATATTCTGACCCTTCACCTATCAATCCTATCCAATTCTACATCCCTTATCAACCATCTACCAACTCATGTCAAGTCCCCACATCATACCACACCAATCCAGTCGAAGTCTCCATGTCATATCCTTGTCCTTCAATAGTTAATCCAGTCCAAGACTCCATGGCATATCCGGTCAAAGTCCCCATGTCACATCCTATACCATCACATCCTAATCTAGTCCAAGAATCTATGTCATATTCGGTCCAAGACTCCTTGTCATATCCGGTCCAAGTCCCCATGTCATACCCTTATCCTTCACATACTAGTCCAATGCAAGTACCCATGTCATATACTAGTCCTTCACATACTAGTCCAGTCCAAGTCCCCACATCCTATCCTAGTCCATCATTCATTAATCCTTTTCAAGTCATCCCCTCACAAGCCACATCCAGTCATGAAAATTCTATCATTGCTCAAAGTCAAATCCCATTGTCTAAACTTGAGGATATATGTCAAAATGAAAGCCCAAAGCATAACCTTATAATGTCACCCTCATGTCAAGAACAAGGTATTCCATCCCATGACCCTATCTTAAACTCCATTTAGGGAGTCCTTCAAGACAATCATGACATCCAAAACACACCTATCTATGACAACCCCATCTTTGAACAAGACCCTACCATTGACCAAGAAGTCCAAATCCATGACAACCCCATCTTTGACCAAGACCCTATTGTTGACCAAGAAGTCCAAAATGATCCACTCCTTGACCTTTATGCCATTCATGATCAAACACTTTCCAATCCTATACAAGCCTCGACTATTGAAAGTTTCCAAAATGAGACACTTGCCTCCATTACACACATAGACGATACTCCTCAAGCACAAGAGTATTCCAATATAGACATATTTGAAAATGATCAAGCTATAGCTGAATTTATTGGACTCTATGACACTAACTATAATGATGGCTTCGACATTTCTTTGGAAGCACCAAGAGAATTATTTGAACCTGACATGTCGCACGATCAGACCAAAGATATTAGTTAGGAATATGTCCAACATGAAAATGAAGCTAAGACACTTTATCAACTAGGGTCATCTATCTTTGTCAGAGCGGGATTTCTTGCAGATGAAAATATTACAAGTGACAGTGTCCATAGACATCATGATGGGTTAGCATCTTGCTTTCAAAACAACAAATACCCCATCGCAAATAGAATCTGTCAAAGCATGCAATATCAAGGCAAAGGACTAGGCATACGTGAGCAAGGAATTCTAGAACCAATACAACTTCAGGAAAATTACAAACATCAAGGTCTTGGTTATTCCTCAGATAGCAAATCAAATGATGTCAGTGGTACCTCCTTGATACTGGGGGAAACTTTGTCAGATACAAACGTCAAAATGGAGTCCATGAGAAATCCTTGTCATAAGATTGCTGCCAACACACCCTCCACCCACACCATCAACCGTCATTCCATCATAAATAAAAATTCCCTTTGGAACCAACAAAAACAAAATTCTTACAAGTCAAAAGATCAAAATCAAATGTCAAAGGCCATTGAATCAAACAAAAGGACAAGTGGACAAATGAAATTAAAATGGATCCCAAAGAAAGACGGATCGAACAAAGACATCAAGTCAAATACAAAAGTCAATCACAATGTGGAGCCACAAGACAAGAGGACTCCCACATATAACACCTATCCACGTCCTTCAAAATGGTCATCAATCAAGGCATATAAAAGTGTTGGTTCCAAACACCATTCCTCCAAAATCTGTCATCCACCATCCCAAGTTTGGAAAGTAAAAAGTCATTCATCTAAACGTCCAAACAACCTTTCCATGTCTACCATCATTTGTCATAATCCTACATCTCGTCTAAAGTCCAAAAATCCCACATCACAAATCTGTCACATCATGGCAGCAACTCTTTACCACAAGGACTCTCATGGCACTCTATTGCGATGTGCGTATTTTGATAAGGCCAACGCTAGTATTGGAAAGGATCACAATGACATTGATCAATTGTATACAAGTGCTACAATCTTGACAAGACAACTCCTTCAGCAAGGTCATTATTGGCATATCATGGCACAAGTCTCTACATCGGCACCGTCAGTGGTTATCTAAAGCATCCAAGCTATCCACAAAATCAAAAATACAAATAAAAAATTGAATAATGTAAAAAAATTGTCACCCTGATGAAAACCTGGCAAACAGGCATCTTGGTGACACCAAAAAAATCAAAAAGTCAAGAAAATAGTAAAGAGAAAAATTTCATCCAATGGTGAAAACCTGGCAAACAGACGCCTTGGATAAGTAACATGATGAAAACTTGGCAAACAGGTGTCATCTGTAAAATAAATCATCTATGTGAATTTTTACACTTGGGGGCAAGTCGTCTCATTTCCCATGCCTTCCTCATGACATTGACATCCATCTAAGCCCTATCATTTCCATCCATTTTCCCACCTACCTTGGTCTTGACATAAAACTGACACACATAAATCATGCTTTGGGAAAACTCTTGACATGTCTATCCTTTAGTCATACACGATTCACAAAACATCATGTCATTCACCATCATAGTCTTATTGTCCTTATATGACAGTCCTTGAAAACCATATGACATTCCCTTAGTCTCATGTCTCCTGTCCTTTACCAAGGCCACCTTTTGTCCTTTCATGCCTATCACCTATCTTGGCTTTCCCTTGTCAAATGGTCTAAAGATAATCATCATCCCATCTAGTCCTAACCAAGTCATTCCAAATGCAACGAGTCTAATCCATACAAGCACATTATCCAAAACATTACTTAACTTCGTTCCTGGCCTGGCTGTAGACCTCGATACTTTCGTCACATTATCGTCATTGTCCTCACGTTGTTTCAGGATGTGTCCTTCCCACGTCAAACAACGTTGTCATCACATGTCAATTGGTATTCAGCTTGACTAGGGGCACAATCATGTTTGTCCTTGGATTCTCATGTGTAGGCATTAGTCATATGCATTTGTCACGATCCTCTTAAATGTCAAAATCCAAAAAAATCATAAAATGACAAAAAGACAAAAACATCATAAAATGTCTTGAAGAAAGACCAAAAACAACATAAAATGTCCTGAAAAAAGACAAAAAAATCATAAAATGTCCTGAAAAAAGACAAAAAAATCATAAAATGTCCTAAAGAAAGACCTAAAAATCATAAAAGGTCCAGAGAAAAACACAAAAACATTCAAATCAATGTCAAAATCCTAAAAATAGAGTCAAAGTCAGTGATGTCAGTCAGTCCATGTCATTGTTGAACTCACACGTTGTCTCGTACATTTGCCTACGTAGGCAAGGCCATCGGTCGATGAGTCCCCGAGACATTAGGTCAGTCCTTTTAGCTTGGTCAAAATAAAATCATGGCATTTGTCACAATCGTCATATCAGTCAAATAAGTCAGACATAGTCAAACTCGGACATAAGACAGTCATTCAAAATGTCAATGTCAAAATTGGTCAAAATCAGACAGCACAGTCCAATCAATCATACAGTCAACATCAATCAACTTGCGAAAACATATTAGTCAAAACAATGTCAGTCTCGTCACTCTTTGGTCCTCTTCAAGATGTGTCCTTCTTGGTTAGACCTGTCAAATGTCCTTGCCTTTTTCAGATGTGTCCTTTCCTAACAATAGCCCCGGCCAAACCGGCTAACACCGGCCAAATTAACAAAATCCTTAAACCGGCCAAACCGACAAGAAATCAATCTTTGGCAAAACAAACATTGCCCAAAATAAAATACTGCTAATCTTTTGGTCTATCTTGTCTTATCTTTTGACTATCTTGGCTATTTTGTCTTATATTTTTATTGTCTTGTCTTTTGGTCATGTTACTAGCTACCTCGAGGATGTCCCATGAAGGATTTAGAGGTGCGATGACATCTCCTCGCCTATTTTATTTTCTTTGACTGTCGCTTAGGATTTTCTTGACAAAAAGACTGGGGCAACTTCACCCTTAGTATGAGTTGAGACATTCCTTGTCTGTGACTATCTATATTTCAAATGGATGACCTTGCACACCTTGGTCTACGTCATATCATTGTGTTTGTTGTCCATTTGTGTCATTTTACTGCCCAATGATGATTAAGAGCAATAAATATTAGTCCTATGGCAATGTTTTGAAGGATTTGGTCTAGGAACTAACATGCATCTTCTTTAGTCTTGTCATCTTCTCTCACTCGTCTCATGTAGGCATTGCATCCATCTCATCATCCATATCATTTTCATTAACATTTCTTTATCTCTTCATATTCTAGTCTTCTCATCCATTTCGAGAGCACACCCATGTTCTTGGAACCCTCTGTCCTCTTCGAGGGGGCATACCACAACCCTCCTCACATTCTTTTCCTCATCTTATTTTGCATTAGCATATTTTGATTTATTTTCTTTGTCACAATGCGACATGCTACATTATGACAAAGAGGGGCAAAATGTAGACACATAAAATTGTCCTAGGCTTGCAAACTCTTGATTATTCAACATTGCCCCTTTCATTCTAATAATTAAATAACTTTTAATTATGTAATTATTTTCTAAAGTCATAATTCTTCTATTAATTAAATAATTTTAATTATTTAATTAATTCATTTTTATCTTTATTCTCTCCTCGATTAATTAAATAAATTTTATTTATTTAATTATGTCACTAATTAGGTCCCCTTTTCTTTCCAAAATTAAATAAATTCTAATTTATTTAATTTTTATCCACTTTCCACTATAATTAAATAATTATTTTAATTATTTAATTATTCATTAGCCTTTTCTCTCATTAAAATAAATAAATTTGATTTATTTAATTTAGTCAATTCTCTTGAGTTTTGAATTAAATCCTTATTTAATTCAAAATGATTCCTTTTGTCACATTCCTCCATAATTAAATAATATCTTTATTATTTAATTATTTACTAGTCACCTGGAGTAAATAAATTTTATTATTTAATTTCTCTAGCAACCTCTTTGTCCGTGCCAACCTTATCTTCCAATTTAATTCTTGACTTTTGACTTCTCATTTAATTTCGACCGTTGATTGAATTATTTTATAATTCAATCTCCACCCTTCATTCTTACCTGTTGCCCTAATTTTGACCTAACCCTAATGCACACATCAACATTCAATCTTAAGCATTGATCTTAGGGTTCTTGTCATCTTTTCATCCTGGCCACACATTCAAAATTGCAATTTTCATAAAAGGGCAATTTTGACCTCATTTGCATCTCTCAGTCTATAGCTCATTTGACTTTTGGCACTTTTAGTCTATGTCATCTTGCTGTCAACTTAGGGTCATAGTCATTAACAGTCATAGTCATTTTAGCTCATTGTAGGGTTATTTTTATTTTCTGCAAATCCTTCAACACTTGCATAGGGCTTAGTCTTTAGTTATAGTTGCTCACATAAATCTGAGGGCATTTTTAGTTATCTGCAAGCTAGGAGGTGTAACAAAGGTCAATCATGGAAGGTGGAGACATAGGGTAACACTATCCCTTTGGTCTTCACATCACTTCCTTTGTACTTTGTTATTTTCATAGGAATTTATTGTTATTTTGCTAACCCACTTAATAATTTTAGAATTTTCCCTTGATCACATATACCTCTTTCATCAATTTCTCATCCTATATTTATACCATCTTCAACTTTGAAATATCTAAAGTTGTCTATACCTCTTTTGTATTTACAAATGCAAATTAGGCCACTACCAAAAGATTCTAGGGTGGAATTAGAATGAGGGTGATGCTAATAAACTTAATTAGGACCTAAATAAATCCCAACACACCTTCACACACTTCCATGAATTTTTAAGGTAGTGTTAAACACAAGGTCAACCAAATCAATTTAAAACACATAGAACAATTAAGCACATACAATATTAGCATGATCCAATCCTTCCAAATAGAAATATTATCTGTAACACAATCATATCAGTTTATTTTTAGAACTGCAAGTCATAGAACTTCAACAAGAAGGAATCTGAAGCAACAACATTTATCCTAGTTCTCAATTGAAGACATTAAGGAACACAGTTCACGACTAGTGAACATAACTTGCACTATACAACAATCCAAAACCCCAAAATATAGATATAACAACTTTCAAAAACCATGATCAACATATCTAGGCCACAAAAATATAGGATCAAATTCCAGAGAAAAACCCGAAGAAAACACTAAATACTTGTGACCTTTCTTCATTACAATTTTCTCAATATCCTCGACATATATAGCCACTAACCTACATGTATGATAATAATGACAACAACAACTATTTGAGAACTAGTTAACCAGTTGACATCAATGACAACACCTTCATACTTGCAACAATCTCCCCCTTTTTCATTAATGGCAACACATGATGTGAAAAATCATCAAAGATAGTACAACAACTCTAAACACACTTTTCATGATTTCTTTTTTCTTTCTTCCACAATAGATAATTTTTTTCACAAGATACTTTCTTCCTTCATGCTTTTTCTTTTCTTTCTCCCACTTAGTAGATAAAATTTTTAACAAGATACATTCTTCCTTTTCACATATTTCTCTCCCTCTTTGACATCAATGGAAAAGGCTAAGGATTTTTTACATTTATTTCCCCTTTGACATTAAGAACAAAATACTCTTTCATTGACAACACTTGAAACTACCTATTCCCCCTGAGAGGTAGCCACAAAAATATCAGTCTAGAAGAAAGATAGATCCATAGATCCACCAGGGTGATGCATCTTCATATGCATCTAGTTCAACATAGGAGAGGAAATAACCCCTAACTTCTCCCAAGGATACTCAAAAGTATCTTAAGGAAGAGCCTTTGTAAATATGTTAGCAACATATTCCTTCATAGGTGCATACTCAAAATTTAATTCATTCTCCATAATCTTCTCTCTTAAAAAGTGATACCTAATAGATATATGCTTTGTACTTGAGTGCATCACTAGATTCTTTGAAATGTTAATTTCACTTGTGTTATTGTAGAAGATAAAAATATGATCATCAAATATTATGTTGATATCTTTCAATTTCTATTTAGTCCACAAAACTTGTGTGCAACAACATGCTGTGAAGATATACTCAGCTTTAGCAATAGATAAGGAAACTAAATATTTCTCTTTTCTCAACTAGGCCACCAATCTACAACCCAGAAAGAATGCACCACCACTTGTACATTTTCTATCATCTACACAACCTACCCAATCTTCATCTTTAAAAGAAATTAGTATAAAATCAATACCCCTAAGATACCACAAGCCATAATCCAGAGTGCCATTGAAATATCTAAATATTATTTTAACAACAAAAACATGTGTATCCTTAGGGTCTTCTTGAAATCTAGCCATAAGACAAAATGCATGCATAATATCTGGTCTAATAGTAGTCAAATACAATAGTCTTCCAATCATATATCTATACTTTCTCTAATAATTATTTGCTGAGTTATCATCCTTACCCAGTTTACAAATAGTCACCATAGGAGTGGATACCAATTTGGAACCATCCATCCCAAACTTATTCATCATTTCTATCAAATATTTCTCTATGAAATAAAGATTCTTTATTTTGTTTGATTAATTTGCAACCCAAGAAATAAATTCATCTCACCATACATAGAAATCTCAAAGTCCTTGGGTATGTGTAGGATCATCATGGAAAAAACATGCCCTTAAGTGGCAAAAAAATCAGAAAAATTAGAGTTAGGAAAATTGACATAAAAATTTGAATAAGTTATCTATATTATTTCAAAAATATGTGAGAATAGAATCTGTGGAAAATTGAATTCAGTTTCTAAACTATTAGGTTTGTTTGAAGAAAAAAGAAATCTATCTGGTGAAAATTTGAAATTTCAATGCAATAGAACTTAAATTTCAGGGAAAAAATAAGAAGTAGGTGTCTGTTTGACCACCCTAACCACAATAAAATGATAATATTTTTTTATAATATTTTAGATATAAGTAGAGGACTCAAGTCCCGATGTGATGCATATTTTGTAATTTTTTCCAAGCAATAATTAATTATGAATTTTTTACAACTTTTAAAAATATAAAAAAATCGTATGTCTGACCACCTTAACTTGGTCAAAACTTCATGAAATTCAATTTTTCTTTTTCTAATCCTATAGTATGCAAAGCATAGAATGTGATGCATGTTTTGGATTCAAAAAATGTGATACCGTTTGAAAGCTATAGATGTTTTTCAATCAGTCTATCAAACAGGACTTTAGTCATAATTTGAATAGAAAATGAATAATAGTTACTTATTAAAGTCAAAGTAAAGAATAATTTATATTGGTGGAAATATGAGAATCTCCTCTAAAAACCCTTTTCATTTCATCAATTTTGGGTAAAAAAAAGTCAGAAGCCACATACCCATCATATTGCCACTTTTTGGCCCATCATGATCCTGTACATACCCCATTTTTCATTTCTTCAATAAAAAATTTGCACATATTTTTTTTCTTTTGAAGATAATATCATCAACATATACAACTACAATTAGGATATTGTCATTTTCAATCTTAAAGTACAAATTGCTATATGTCGTGCCTTTATTGAAACCTTACTGAATCAAGTATCTATCTAACTTTGCTACCAAGCTCTAGGGGCTTGCTTTAGTCCATATAAAGCATTTTTCAATCTACAAACCATATTTGGTTGATCTAATAATGGAAATCCTTTTGATTGTTTCATGTAGACTTCCTCTTCCAATTCACCATTCTGAAATGCAAACTTCATATCCATCTAATAGAAATTGAATCTTTTATGAGCAACAAATACTAAAAACATTTTGATAAATTCCATTCTTACCACTAGAGAAAAATTATCCTAAAATTATATACCTTCTAATTGCGAGTATCCCTTACACATAAGTCTTGCTTTGTTTCTAACTAATTCATTCTCATCCAACTTGTTTCTAAATACCCACTTTGATCCATTTATATTTTTATCTACCGGTCTAGGAACCAATTCCCAAGTTTGATTCTTCTCATTTTGCATAAGTTCTTCTTTCATATCTTTCATCCAATGCTCATCATTACATGATTCACTTATAGTCTTTTGTGCTAGTATGTGGCAGTTGATCATGCAAATAATATGCACTCGTAACATATGCTCACTAGGGTTCACGTTTGGGTTGGGCCCTGAGCAGGTGTTTGGGGGTGAAAACCCTCAATAGCAGGGGTTCTAGGGTGGAAACCGCAGATAGTAGGGGTTCGGGGGCATAGCCCCCAATTTTATTTTCCATTAACATGTCAAGGTTTTCCAAGTAACATGTAAAATGAAAATTGACTTTGTAAAACCCTAATTTTGGAAGCTTCCAAAAATCTTGTTATAAGTGGTTGGGATGTAATTTTTAGTGTGTAATTCATGATATTGTAATATGTTTTGCATTGGATAATAAAATCATTGGGTGGATGAGTTTTTATGGATGTAGCCAATATTGGGTGAACCACATTAAATTTCTATGCTGATCTCTTTCGTGTTATTCTTCATTGTTATTTCTATGTTACTTAACCTGGATATAATCATTAATGTTTATTGATACAATCTTCCTAAATCCTAACATTTGGTTCAACCTTAGAAAGTAAACACAGATTTATCTCACTAGTAGTAGCAACTCTGCTTCTTGTCAATACTCCTTTTCTCTTGTCTCCAATGATTTGATCTTTTGAATTGTTCTTTTTTACATATTTATTTGTCTTTAGGGACACCACTAGTGCTTCTTCTTCTCCATTTTTCCTTTCATGTTCTTCCACAACTTCTTCAACTTCTATACAATCAGTTTCACTAGATACATATCAATCAACTTCAATTAAATTCTTCACTATTTCATCAACCTTGACATTTTTGCTTTCTACAATATTTCTCAGTCTTTTATTGAAGCATCTGTAAGCTTTACCTCTAGTAGAATATCCAAGGAAGATACTTTCATCACATCTAGCATCAAATTTCCCTAATTTTTCTTCATCCCATTTAATATAACATTTTCTTCCAAATACCTTGAAATATTTGGCAATAGGAATTCTTCCACACCATAGCTCATAGGGAGTCTTAGAGCTATTATATTTTTCTTGAACTTGATTGAACACATAAATAGTAGTGTGGATAGCTTCTCTCCAATAAAATTTTGATAGATCAGCTTCAGTGATCATTGATCTAGCAATTTCTTGAATTGTTCTATTTTTCCTTTCAACAACTCCATTTTGCTGAGGAGTTCTAGGAGTAGATAACTATCTTTTTATTCCATGAACTTCACAAAAAATATTAAACTCATGGGAGGTGAATTCTCCACCTTTGTCAAAAATTAAGCATTTCATTCTCAAATTTACTTCATTATCTACCATAGCTTTAAATTCCTTGAATTTATCTAATGCATCATATTTCTCTCTAAGAAAAGTAACCCATGTATATCTAGAGTAATCATCAATTAGAAGCATAAAGTACCTCTCACCTTTTATACTTCTCACTCTTGTAGGACCACAAAGATCTATATGAATCAAATAAAATAGGCTAGTAGTAGATTGTTCCGTTGATCTAAAGAAGTTTCTAACTTGCTTTCCAAACTGACAATTCTTGCAAATAGCATTAACAGGCTTTGTAATCCTTGAGAAATCTATCACAACATGCACAACATTGAATCTTGCCAAGTTGTCAAAATTCATATGACACATTCTCTGATGCCATAACCAATTGTCATTAATCTGAGACATAAATCATTGTCCATCAACACCCTTAAGTTGATAAATATTTCCTTCAGACTTATTTCCTGCAACAATCACTATTCCAAATCCTTTCCTAATTTCACATCTCTCATCCTCAAATACAAGGTTATACCCTTTACTACAAAATTTTACAACACTCAAGATATTGTTCCTTAAACCCTTAACATAGTAGACATCATTAGTACTATTCTTTCCATCAAAACTTACAAAACCTGTCCCACAAATCTTAGCACTAGTATCATCTCCAAATTTAACTAGGCCTCCATCATACTTTTCAAGTTTAACAAACTTACACTTGTCACCAGTCATGTGATGTGAACAACCACTGCTAACAACCTAGTAATTCTTTTCTTGTTTAGCATGGAGAGTAGAAATTACATTATCTTCAATTTTCTCTAGAGCACTTTTCTTTACCTATTTTTTAATAATAGCAGAAATAGATTCATCTTTTATAGAAAATAATAAGCATTCATTGTCATCAAAATCTCCATAATCAAATTCTTCATAAAAAATTATCACATCCTCATTTACATAGTATGCTCTGTTGATCTTCTTACCTTTCTTCTTACCTTTTCTTAATCTAAGTTGTTTATTTTTTTTAGCTCTTTTTGGACATCTTGAAGCATAATGACCTATTCCTCCACAATTGAAGCATTTAAAGGGTAACTTACCTTCATACTTACTAGATCCTTTCTTCATCCTTCTCACAAAGTTATCTTTTACTTCATCGAGGTTAGATCTTCATCGAGATCTCCAACTCTTGTATCTTTAAAAGAAATTTCTATCTTCAATACATTTCTCAATCTAGGCTTTCTCATTTGATAAGATACTAGAGTTCCCAATAAATGATCTTTAGTATAAGTCTTATAATCTATTAATTCCTCAATAACAAATACCTTTTCTTTGTATGCATCAGGGAGATTTCTATGAATCTTCTTCACAACCCTAGGTTCTTATGTTGTAGCACCAAGTCCTCACATTCCACATACCATCTCATCCAATCTTCGTACATAGGATTTAATGTTCTCATCTTCAGACATATGCAAGATCTCAAATTGTACCTCCAAATTTTGCAAATTTACTTTGAATTTTTCATCTCCTTCATGTATCTTCTCTAAAGCATGCCAAAATTCTTTAATAGTCTTCAAATTCTAAAATTTAATCAACTTGCAATGTGAAAGACTATTCTTTAGAATGAACTTTTCCATGTTGTTTGCTTCATGCACCTTAATTTCATTAGTTGTGCTCAGACCATTAGACAAAGGAGTGCAATTAGTCTTACAAGCTTTCTCAACATCATATCCATAGTACTCTAGATACCCTTCCAACTATATTTTCCAAATAGCGTAATTAGTTCCATCAAACCTAGGATAGGGTATGTGTAGTATCATCATGGAAAAAATAGGCCCTTAAGTGGAAAAAAATTCAGAAACATCAGAGTTAGGAAACTTGACGTAAAAATTTGAATAAGTTATCTATATTATTTCGAAAATATGTAAGAATAGAACATATAGAAAATTGAATGTTGTTTCTAAACTACTAGGTTTATTTAAAAAGAAATCTATTTGGTGAAAATTTGAAATTTCAATGTAGTAGCACTTAAATTTCAGGGAAAAAATAAGAAGTAGGTGTCTTTCTGACCACCCTAACCATAATAAAATGATAATATTTTCTTATAATATTTTAGATATAAGTAGAGGACTCATGTCCTGATATGATGCATATTCTTTTGTAATTTTTTTCCAAGTAAATAATTAATTATGAATTTTTTATTACAAATTTTTAAAAAATTTAAAAACCCGTATGTCTGACCACCTTAACTTGGTCAAAACTTCATGAATTTTTTTATTTTTTTAATCTATAGTATGCAAATCATAGAATGTGACACATGTTTTGGATTCAAAAAATGTGATATTGTCTAAAAGCTTTAGAGGTTTTTCAATCAACCTATCAATCAGGACTTTAGTAGTCGTAATTCAAATTTAAAATGAATAATAATTATTTATTAAATTCAAATTAAAGCATAATTTATATTGGTGGAAAGCTGAGAATCTCCTTTAAAAACCCTTTCCATTTCATCAATTTTGGGTTAAAAAAAAGTCGCCAGCTACATAACTACACATACCCATCATATCGCCACTTTTTGGCCCATCATGATCCTGTACATACCCAATACTCAAAAGTTATCTTACTTTCCATCCCAAACCTTCGTTAAGTAGTTAAGCTCATCTCCAAGGAACCAAGCTTTGATACCAATTTTTGAACAATACAACTGAGAGGGGGGGTGAATCGGTTATAACAAATTAATCCTTTAAAAACTTCCACAATCACAGATCCTTTGCTTTACTAATATAATTAATCATTACATTCAAAAGAAAAAATAAAAAGAAACACACACACAATAACACCGGAGTTATGTGGAAAACCCAATAGGGGAAAGAACATGGTGAGGATTAGCTCATAATATTGAGAATATCAAAACTTACTACAAAGGCTCACTGTCAAAGAAGGTTGTAGTGTAGAAAAATGGATCTTTGGACATTTTCACACTCATTTGGGTCCTTTTTATGGATTTTAGTTTAGATTTTCCTTGATTTAGTGTTGTAATGTGAATAACACAATCACATTAGGTCTTGGACCCTTGTAAACTAAATAAAATACATGCTTTATAAAGGTGTTATAAAGTGTTGTAAATGACTTTCACACTTTTCAAGACTTTTATTAAGTATTTAAGTCTAATGGACCTATTTTCCCCTTAATTCAATATTTTAATTTTTTTTTAATTGTATTGTGACTTTAATCTAGAAGGCTTGTAAATTAAACCTGGTTTTAATCTAGTGTTGTAGTGTGTTTTACACATTCACATTGGATCTTGTTCCTTTCTAGGCTATGTGGACCTCATTTTAATGTTGTAAAGTTTATTTAATCACACTTTCACATTGAAATTTGTGTCCCTATCCATAATTACCCTTTACATCATCATTAATAGGCCCCTATGACACCATATTGTGCATCCCTTGAGCATTCTAAAGCTTATTTTGATCAAAGACCTCACGAAATAAAAATATAAACCTAATTTCTTCACTCCTTGACATCCCATTTGGTAAAAGATCTCCTATGGGACCCATTTGCCACTTTGGGTGAATGAGTCCCATCTAGGTGGGCCATTTTCCTAGGATGTTGCATAAATCCCATTTGGGCTATTTTTGAGGTTTGAGCAGGAAAAATTGGGTTTTAAGTTAATTTTCTTCAATGTCAACCTTAGGGATCAAATTAATGGGAATTTGAATGGATTTCCTATATTAGTTAGTTCCCCAATCATTATTTAATAATACATGCATATTATCAATTCAAGAAAGCTAGGGATAAGGATTTCAAGACTTCACAAGATCAATTTTAAGGAATTCAAGGGCAAATTCTTCATCCATTGTTGCAAAAGTTCAAGATCCATCATCATGGCAAGTTTCTAATTGCATCATTTCATGTTCATGCTTCATTATCTTGTTTCCTCATTTTTGGTTTGATTACGTAAAAGGGGTTTGACCAAGGAAAACCCTTATCTTGTAACAATCAACAAGTTTTCCCCTCCTTAATGTGTGATTGAAAGTTTGCAAATTGAAGAAAATTGCCAAAATGATGAAGTTGCAAATGTTGTCAAAGTTGTCATGAAATTTTTTCAAGACTCACAGAAAATAAAATTGAGGGAAAAATATCCATCCAATCTACATGAAATTAGTGGGAAAGTGCTTATTTCATCCATCTATGGAGGATTGCAAAGTTTCAGTTTGAGATTATACTCTTGGACACTTTTCGACAAAATGGGACTCATCCCCCAATAGTGGTAAATGAGTCCCACTGTAGGTTTTCTTCAAATATCTTTGCAGATTCAGAAACCCTTTTGGTTGAAATTTGTTTGAAGACAATTTTCCATAACTGGGATTAATTCACCTAGAATGGCGAATGAGTCCCACCAGGTCTAAAAAGCAAAAAAATTAGAATTTCTGAGATATTTGCAGTCTTCAACGCATTTCCAGGTACACACCATTTACTTTTATATTTTATTGTTCTATTTTTATTACATCTTCAAAGCATTTGATATGTCATTTAGGTCTTTCACATTTCATACCGCGTTTTTTAGACATCTTGCATTTCCCAAGTTTCCACTTGGTGGTGAACCCTCATTTGCTATTATTATTTCCCTTGAACCTTCCCTTTGTCAAATTTCAATCTCCTTTGCATTAAAATATTAAGCATTTGTTCTTGAGTGAAAGATTGAAAATAGCCTCTCTTTGTTTAGGTCCAAAACCCTAGATGTAACGCCCCGTCGTGCGAACCCCAAAGGAACTAATAACAATGGAATAATTTTTTTTTAAAAGAATATAACAACATACTAAGTATTATAACATAACAATGTAACAAGACACACTAGTTCCAATGGGGTACACAAAGTGACATGACTTAAACATAAATCAATAGTTACATAAATTGATTCATTCCCATTTCATAAATTAAACATCCATTAAACAATAACCATATTAATACCATATGCACATAAGACAAAACATGTAATTATAAAGATATAAAGTATCACATATTTTTGATAGATACAGCTCATCATAACCAACTATATCAAATGATCCTGGATAAATACATGGCTTGAATAATTATTACATCCCAATGATAGAAGAATACAATTGTCTGGAAACACATCTCAATAATCACATATACATATCATATAAAGATCATCCCAACACACGTGGGAGACAACACAACAAAGAATGCATTACAAGTGAAGTATATACATCAATCTGGTACATAAGGACACTGGATCATCAACATCCGCCAAAACCTGCAAGAAAATACATCTACAACAGAAGAGGGAACCCAATGGGGTGCGAAGAACGCTCCACCCAACCACCCCCGTGCTGAGAGTAGACAAGGAAGGGTCCCCGACCAAGTACGCCTAACAATAACAAAGACTAACTCCCAACAGACACATAACATCAAGACCACCTAGAAAACTCATGACAACCATTCCAAGAGGCACAACAACAAATCATTTCTGAACATAACAATAAAACACCTTCCCAAATAACAACTAGTCATACGCACAACTTCAATGAACTCAAGGCATAACAACAAAGACCTCCTCCAACAATAACCAAAGAGAAAACAACAAGTCACTTAACCACTACAAACACAACATCACTTGACAACTACAACACATTATCACTTAACAACAACAAAGACCTCCTCCAACAATAACCAAAGAGAAAACAACAAGTCACTTAACCACTACAAACACAACATCACTTGACAACTACAACACATTATCACTTAACACGAGGTTACAATGCTTCCAGAGAACAAGATTATGAACATCGCACAATAACTGGCTAACTGTTGACATAGGAAGAGTGTCATGCATAAATTGCCATGAGTTACCCTGGCTCAACCTTCCTAGGCTACTGGACCCCCATCCTGGGTTACCCTGGCTTGCCTCTACCGGCCGCCGGACCCTCACGCAAAACTATGCGTCCATCTCATCTCGAGCCTTATCATTCACTTGCTTCACGAGAGAGACATCCTTTTATCTTTATTAGTGTGAAAGCCCCCCCATTAATTCATTTAGATTATCACTGAATTAAACTCTAGGTAGGTTACCCTGGCGCCCCTTTATGTGCCGGACCCCCACAAAGAGCTACTCTCCTATCGACAACACACAAGACACGATACCACAATAGGTAACTAAACAATATAAACTCTCCACTCCAAGGAGAAAACCAAACAAGGAACCCACTCCAACCACTGGAGGAAACCAATCCAAATACACCCTCCTTCAAAAGGAGGTACAATTCTCATTACCCACTCCTATTTCCTAGGAGGCACAAATCCCCGTTTGTGGAAACCGGGTACAACATCATAGTACAATACATCAAGGCGATTCACCAAAATGAACCCCTCCATATAACATCCCATGCAAGAAAACTTCTCTGGAAGACTTACAATACCCTTAACCCTAATTGTCCGACATGGGGAATAAAAGAACATGAAAGACACGCATTCCATCTCTGGAAGCCCTTATCAATAACTTATACCCTTACGAATAGTAAGGTGAACCTAGGGTTGACATAGAAGCACTAAGAAGAAATGCCACAGAAGAATTAACGAATAATTTCAAGAATCACAATTACATTTAACCCAACCCATAAAAAGGAAACAAATTACAATGAACAATAACTTCCACCTAATCGCTCAATCAATTACGCAAGCACACACTTTTCAACACAACACAATAAATTTATCTCCAATTTCCTAATTAACTATAATATTGCAATATGTTAAAACGTAATCACAATATATATACATAAATCTCCTTTTTTATATATATATATAAATATTCAAAATAAATTAAATAAATAAAAACTATATTTAGAAACATTCTATAAGATTAGCATTTGAAATATATATATAATTAAAACAAAATTTGAATTAAATTTCTGGAAATAAATAAATATATATATACATATATAATAAATAATATATATCAAATATATATTAAATATTATATAATATATATATATATATATTTATATATTTAAATAAACTAATTATTAATAACCAATACTCATTAATTAAAAAAAACTAAATTCAATTTTAAATGTTAACACACATTTATTACTTTATAAACTTATTTCCAATAAAATCGAAATCTGATAATAATAAATTAAATTAAATTTACGAATTTTAAGAAAAACACAGGAAATTTAAAAATAAATAAATAAATAAATAAAAGAACTTTTATTTTGTTTCTGGGGAGGTGCGCCTCCATTGAGGAGGCTGCGTACCTCCCAACAGGGAGGCCGCGGCCTCCCCAATGGCCGCACACGACTGCCAAGGGCTGCCGTGCCAGCAGTCCAAGTGGCTGCTAGGTACGGCAGTCTTTGACTGTCGCGGCCCAAGCCACGCAGGGAAAAGTACAGGGGGTGTCGGGGAATGGTACGGCGAAAGCCGTCCGCCCCTTCCCCAATACAAATTTTAATTAAATTTCATTTGTTATATATATATATATTTTTAATATAAAACTTTACTTATAATGTAAATATAACATTCGTAATATTTAATAAAAACAAACAACACGAATTTTAAAAAAATGAATTTCGTCCAGACACAGAAACCGAGGCCCAGCATACAGGGATAAATATTTCCATTTATTTATTCTGTATAAACAAATGTTGAAATCTATAAATATATACACAACAATAGATTTATATCAATATAATAAATAATATATAGAGAACTTATATTAAAACAAAACTTATGACAAACCAATAAAAACTTCAGGTTTTCATACAAGATAGATATTAACCCAGAAAATTGATTCAATCAGAATGATAATAAATGAATATCTAATCTTTGAATATGAATACATATATTTAACATGTGGTTCTAAGTAGCTCAACCATTGATCTTCAATAACTCAATATAAATTTAAACATGCAAAATTGATCTTCCATCAGAAATGATTCCTTTTTGTTTTATATTTTAGGCACACTAGTTTTCTCTACTAACTACGTCGAAGGATTTTAAAACAAGTTCTGCTATAATTTACTACAGAAGATTCGAAAGTTATAAATACAAACAAGCTTTCAAACATAAACTTCATTCAAACAATGTTTCGAAAACATAGAAATCAGATTTATTTAAAGACATACGAAGTATTAATAATATAAAAGGGAAAAACCTGGAATCCTGTGTCTGAAGGAGAATCCCGCCTGTAACCTCCTCTCGAATTTCTCCTGTAACTCCTTCTTCGACCTTCTTCCTTCAATGTTCTTCTGAACAATCTTCTCTTTCCAATCTCACAATAATTTTTATTCAAAAACTACTCAAAACTCAAAACTGAAAAACTCTTTTTCTTATTTTTCTTTTCCCAGATCTCAAAAAACACCGAACCCCAAACTTGTGTGTGAATAATTTCCTCAACCAAATAATAAATCACCAATTAAAATCAATAAATCTTTTCTGCTTTCTTTTCCAAAAAGCCCCTTTCCTTATTGGCCCTTTTTCAGCTTTTAAAAGCTCACATTTATCCAAAAATTTTAATTAAATAATTTATTTAAATTTAGATATTATCTTCACAAAATTTCCTAATTTAATATTAATAAAAATAATATTTAATTACTCTCAACTATATTAATTTAATTATAATTATTTTCACTTTTAATTAATTAAATCACTTTTAATTTATTATTTATTTAATTTTAACATTTTTCTAACTCTCGATTAAATCAAATAACAGTGCAACCTTAATTAATTATTTTATGCAATACTATTAATTAATTAAACACTACCCAAGAATAAAATAATTAATCAACAGTGAAACTACCTACAAGACCAAGACAAAACTTCAGTCAAAGCACGACTCACAACAGACAACGAACTTGGGATGGGGACACTTCCAAGCCTACTCCCTTTTTCAACTTTTACCCATTGGGTTAATTTATTGCTCGCCCTATCCTACCGAAGCAGGTGGAATTGAGACTTATTCCTGCAATCCTGCATCCAGATAAACGTCAAGTAGCACATGTATATGTATATAATCGAACATCCTATCACGAGAAGGAATTGCAGTGTAGCAGGGCACTCGTGAACGAGTGATGCTACACTGTCCTCTCGCCTAATCTACTCTAACAATTATAATATCAATAATGAGCTAACATTTCTAACCAAATTGACATAAGATAACATGATATTAAACTACTGCATCATATAATAATACTGAATTAAATAACATCACATTGGCATATAAATATTAATGATAAATCATTTAAATAAACAGAATCCAACAACACACAAGATATCACAAATCATACTAGTAATGTCATATCAACCGATTATGTCCAGAAAAGGAATAACAACATCATCAAACTACACCAACCAAATCAAAACCCTAATAGTATCATCATAACGAGTTAACACAAAAATTAATAAGTTTAAACAATATGAGGGGTATTACATCCTCCCCCCCTAGGACATGGCTTACTCCTGGAAGCCATTAAATACAAAATAAAATAGAGTAACCAACAAAACTAACGAGAATGCATGCGGATAGCCAGGATGGCCACCTTAACAGCTGCCTTGCTGGAAGGTGTCCATTCCCTTCTTTCGCGACGGAGTCTCCTTAGAGCTTCCGCAATGGTCTCTAGATCTGACGGCTCAGAGCAATTGGAATAATTGTATTGGAGTCTGATCTTCCAAAGCCGTCTAACAAATGGGTCACGAACCTTCTTCCGAGGTGTGCTCCTTATCTTCATCCTGAAGACACACCAAGGAATAGGTTTTAGTCAGAACCCATACACAACAAAAGCACGCCGAACAAACAAACAAAATAACACACAAGAGTGCACAAAGTTCAAACATGAGGTTGCCTAATGGACCTAATTACCCAGAGACCCTAGTGTTTGCAACCTTGGCTCTGATACCAAGCTGTCACGCCCCACCGTGCGAACCCCAAAGGAACTAATAACAATGGAATAATTTTAAAAAAAAATAATATAGCAACATACTAAGTATTATAACATAACAATGTAACAAGACAAACTAGTTCCAATGGGGTACACAAAGTGACATGACTTAAACATAAATAAACAGTTACATAAATTGATTCATTCCCATTTCATAAATTAAACATCCATTAAACAATAACCATATTAATAACATATGCACATAAGACAAAACATGTAATTATAAAGATATAAAGTATCACATATTTTCGATAGATACAGCTCATCATAACCAACTATATCAAATGATCCTGGATAAATACATGGCTTGAATAATTATTACATCCCAATGATAGAAGAATACAATTGTCCGGAAACACATCTCAATAATCACATATACATATCATATCAAGATCATCCCAACACACGTGGGAGACAACACATCAAAGAATGCATTACAAGTGAAGTATATACATCAATCTGGTACATAAGGACACTGGATCATCAACATCCACCAAAACCTGCAAGAAAATACATCTGCAATAGAAGAGGGAACCCAATGGGGTGCGAAGCACGTTCCACCCAACCACCCCCATACCGAGAGTAGACAAGGAAGGGTCCCCGACCAAGTACGCCTAACAATAACAAAGACTAACTCCCAACAGACACATAACATCAAGACCACCTAGAAAACTCATGACAACCATTCCAAGAGGCACAACAAAAAATCATTTCTAAACATAACAATAAAACACCTTCCCAAATAACAACTAGTCACATGCACAACTTCAATGAACTCAAGGCATAACAACAAAGACCTCCTCCAACAATAACCAAAGAGAAAACAACAAGTCACTTAACCACTACAAACACAACATCACTTGACAACTACAACACATTATCACTTAACAACAACAAAGACCTCCTCCAACAATAACCAAAGAGAAAACAACAAGTCACTTAACCACTACAAACACAACATCACTTGACAACTACAACACATTATCACTTAACACGAGGTTACAATGCTTCCAGAGAACAAGATTATGAACATCGCACAATAACTGGCTAACTGTTGACATAGGAAGAGTGGCATGCATAAATTTCCATGAGTTACCCTGGCTCAACCTTCCTAGGCTACCGGACCCCCATCCTGGGTTACCCTGGCTTGCCTCTACCAGCCGCCTGACCCTCACGCAAAACTATGCGTCCATCTCATCTCGAGCCTTATCATTCACTTGCTTCACGAGAGAGACATCCTTTTATCTTTATTAGTGTGAAAGCCCCCCCATTAATTCATTTAGATTATCACTTAATTAAACTCTAGGTAGGTTACCCTGGCACCCCTTTGTGTGCCGGACCCCCACAAAGAGCCACTCTCCTATCGACAACACACAAGACACGATACCACAATAGGTAACTAAATAATATAAACTCTCCACTCCAAGGAGGAAACCAAACAAGGAACCCACTCCAACCACTGGAGGAAACCAATCCAAATACACACTCCTTCAAAAGGAGGTACAATTCTCATTACCCACTCCTATTTCCTAGGAGGCACAAATCCCCGTTTGTGGAAACCGGGTACAACATCATAGTACAATACATCAAGGCGATTCACCAAAATGAACCCCTCCATATAACATCCCACGCAAGAAAAATTCTCTGGAAGACTTACAATACCCTTAACCCTAATTGTCTGACATGGGGAATAAAAGAACATGAAAGACAGGCATTCCATCTCTGGAAGCCCTTATCAATAACTTATACCCTTACGAACAGTAACTTGAACCTAGGGTTGACACAAAAGCACTAAGAAGAAATGCCACAGAAGAATTAACGAATAATTTCAAGAATCACAATTACGTTTAACCCAACCCATAAAAAGGAAACAAATTACAATGAATAATAACTTCCACCTAATCGCTCAATCAATTACGCGAGCACACACTTTTCAACACAACACAATAAATTTATCTCCAATTTCCTAATTAACTATAATATTGCAATATGTTAAAACGTAATCACAATATATATACATAAATCTCCTTTTTTATATATATATAAATATTCAAAATAAATTAAATAAATAAAAACTATATTTAAAAACATTCTATAAGATTAACATTTGTATCCGATTCCGTTTTAGAGAAAATTATAATTTTAAAACGAATAACCTAACCCCCTCTATACAAAAATAGTCATTTAATAAAACTAACGGAATCATATTATTATACAAAACAAGTTCGAATTAAATTGCATTTGAAATATATATATAATTAAAACAAAATTTGAATTAAATTTCCAGAAATAAATAAATCTATATATATATATATACATATATAATAAATAATATATATCAAATATATATTAAATATTATATAATATATATATATATATATTTATATATTTAAATAAACTAATTATTAATAACCAATACTCATTAATTAAAAAAAACTAAATTCAATTTTAAATGTTAACACACATTAATTACTTTATAAACTTATTTCCAATAAAATCGAAATCTGATAATATTAAATTAAATTAAATTTACGAATTTTAAGAAAAACACAGGAAATTTTAAAAAAATAAAATAAAAATAAATAAAAGAACTTTTATTTTGTTTCTGGGGAGGTGCGCCTCCATTGAGGAGGCTGCGTACCTCCCAACAGGGAGGCCGCGACCTCCCCAATGGCCAATGCCAGCAGCCCAAGTGGCTGCTGGGTACGGCAGTCTTTGACTGCCGCGGCCCAAGCCACGCAGGGAGAAGTACAGGGGGGTCGGGGAATGGTACGGCGAAAGCCGTCCGCCCCTTCCCCAATACAAATTTTAATTAAATTTCATTTGTTATATATATATATATTTTTATATAAAACTTTACTTATAATGTAAATATAACATTCGTAATATTTAATAAAAACAAACAACACGAATTTTAAAAAAATGAATTTCGTCCAGACACAAAAACCGAGGCCCAGCATATAGGGATAAATATTTCCATTTATTTATTCTGTATAAACAAATGTTGAAATATATAAATATATACACAACAATAGATTTATATCAATATAATAAATAATATATAGAGAACTTATATTAAAACAAAACTTATGACAAACCAATAAAAACTTCAGGTTTTCATACAAGATAGATATTAACCCAGAAAATTGATTCAATCAGAATGATAATAAATGAATATCCAATCTTTGAATATGAATACATATATTTAACCCGAGGTTCTAAGTAGCTCAACCATTGATCTTCAATAACTCAATATAAATTTAAACATGCAAAATCAATCTTCCATCAGAAATGATTCCTTTTTATTTTATATTTCAGGCACACTAGTTTTCTCTACTAACTACGTCGAAGGATTTTAAAACAAGTTCTGCTATAATTTACTACAGAAGATTCGAAAGTTATAAACACAAACAAGCTTTCAAACATAAACTTCATTCAAACAATGTTTAGAAAACATAGAAATCAGATTTATTTACAGACCTACGAAGTATTAATAATATAAAAGGGAAAAACCTGGAATCCTGTGTCTGAAGGAGAATCCCGCCTGTAACCTCTCGAATTTCTCCTGTAACTCCTTCTTCGACCTTCTTCCTTTAATGTTCTTCGAAACAATCTTCTCTTTCCAAACTCACAATAATTTTTATTCAAAAACTACTCAAAACTCAAAACTAAAAAACTCTTTTTCTTATTTTTCCTTTCCCAGATCTCAAAAAACACCGAACCCCAAACTTGTGTGTGAATAATTTCCTCAACCAAATAATAAATCACCAATTAAAATCAATAAATCTTTTCTGCTTTCTTTTCCAAAAAGCCCCTTTCCTTATTGGCCCTTTTTCAGCTTTTAAAAGCTCACATTTATCTAAAAATTTTAATTAAATAATTTATTTAAATTTAGATATTATCTTCACATAATTTCCTAATTTAATATTAATAAAAATAATATTTAATTACTCTCAACTATATTAATTTAATTATAATTATTTTCACTTTTAATTAATTAAGTCACTTTTAATTTATTATTTATTTAATTTTAACATTTTTCTAACTCTTGATTAAATCAAATAACAGTGCAACCTTAATTAATTATTTTATGCAATACGATTAATTAATTAAACACTACCCAAGAATAAAATAATTACTCAACAGTGAAACTACATACAAGACCAAGACAAAACTTCAGTCAAAGCACGACTCACAACAGACAACGGACTTGGGACGGGGACACTTCCAAGCCTACTCCCTTTTTCAACTTTTACCCATTGGGTTAATTTATTGCTCGCCCTATCCTGCCGAAGCAGGTGGAATCGAGACTTATTCCTGCAATCCTACATCCAGATAAACGTCAAGTAGCACATGTATATGTATATAATCGAACATCCTATCACGAGAAGGAATTGCAGTGTAGCAGGGCACTCGTGAACGAGTGATGCTACACTGTCCTCTCGCCTAATCTACTCTAACAATTATAATATCAATAATGAGCTAACATTTCTAACCAAATTGACATAAGATAACATGATATTAAACTACTGCATCATATAATAATACTGAATTAAATAACATCACATTGGCATATAAATATTAATGATAAATCATTTAAATAAACAAAATCCAACAACACACAAGATATCACAAATCATACTAGTAATGTCATATCAACCGATTATGTCCAGAAAAGGAATAACAACATCATCAAACTACACCGACCAAATAAAAACCCTAATAGTATCATCATAACGAGTTAACACAAAAATTAATAAGTTTAAACAATATGAGGGGTATTACATCCTCCCCTCCTAGGACATGGCTTACTCCTGGAAGCCATTAAATACAAAATAAAATAGAGTAACCAACAAAACTAACGAGATTGCATGCGGAAATCCAGGATGGCCGCCTTAACAGCTGCCTTGCTGGAAGGTGTCCATTCCCTTCTTTCGCGACGGAGTCTCCTTAGAGCTTCCACAATGGTCTCTAGATATGACGGCTCATAGCAATTGGAATAATCGTATTGGAGTCTGATCTTCCAAAGCCGTCTAACAAATGGGTCATGAACCTTCTTCCAAGGTGTGCTCCTTATCTTCATCCTGAAGACACACCAAGGAATAGGTTTTAGTTAGAACCCATACACAACAAAAGCACACCGAACAAACAAACAAAATAACACACAAGAGTGCACAGAGTTCAAACGTGAGGTTGCCTAATGGACCTAATTACCCAGAGACCCCAGTGTTTGCAACCTTGGCTCTGATACCAAGTTGTCATGCCCTGCCGTGCGAACCCCAAAGGAATTAATAACAATGGAATAATTTTTTTTTAAAAGAATATAACAACATACTAAGTATTATAACATAACAATGTAACAAGACAAACTAGTTCCAATGGGGTACACAAAGTGACGTGACTTAAACATAAATAAACAGTTACATAAATTGATTCATTCCCATTTCATAAATTAAACATCCATTAAATAATAACCATATTAATACCATATGCACATAAGACAAAACATGTAATTATAAAGATATAAAGTATCACATATTTTCGATAGATACAGCTCATCATAACCAACTATATCAAATGATCCTGGATAAATACATGGCTTGAATAATTATTACATCCCAATGATAGAAGAATACAATTGTCCGGAAACACATCTCAATAATCACATATACATATCATATCAAGATCATCCCAACACATGTGGGAGACAACACATCAAAGAATGCATTACAAGTGAAGTATATACATCAATCTGGTACATAAGGACACTGGATCATCAACATCCGCCAAAACCTCCAAGAAAATACATCTGCAACAGAAGAGGGAACCCAATGGGGTGCGAAGCACATTCCACCCAACCACCCCTGTGCCGAGAGTAGACAAGGAAGGGTCCCCGACCAAGTACGCCTAACAATAACAAAGACTAACTCCCAACAGACACATAACATCAAGACCACCTAGAAAACTCATGACAACCATTCCAAGAGGCACAACAACAAATCATTTCTAAACATAACAATAAAACACCTTCCCAAATAACAACTAGTCACACGCACAACTTCAATGAACTCAAGGCATAACAACAAAGACCTCCTCCAACAATAACCAAAGAGAAAACAACAAGTCACTTAACCACTACAAACACAACATCACTTGACAACTACAACACATTATCACTTAACAACAACAAAGACCTCCTCCAACAATAACCAAAGAGAAAACAACAAGTCACTTAACCACTACAAACACAACATTAGTTGACAACTACAACACATTATCACTTAACATGAGGTTACAATGCTTCCAGAGAACAAGATTATGAACATCGCACAATAACTGGCTAACTGTTGACATAGGAAGAGTGTCATGCATAAATTGCCATGAGTTACCCTGGCTCAACCTTCCTAGGCTATCGGACCCCCATCCTGGGTTAGCCTGGCTTGCCTCTACCGGCCACCGGACCCTCACGCAAAACTATGCGTCCATCTCATCTCGAGCCTTATCATTCACTTGCTTCACGAGAGAGACATCCTTTTATCTTTATTAGTGTGAAAGCCCCCCCATTAATTCATTTAGATTATCACTTAATTAAACTCTAGGTAGGTTACCCTGGCGCCCCTTTGTGCGTCGAACCCCCACAAAGAGCCACTCTCCTATCGACAACACACAAGACACGATACCACAATAGGTAACTAAATAATATAAACTCTCCACTCCAAGGAGAAAACCAAACAAGGAACCCACTCCAACCACTGGAGGAAACCAATCCAAATACACACTCCTTCCAAAGGAGGTACAATTCTCATTACCCACTCCTATTTCCTAGGAGGCACAAATCCCCATTTGTGGAAACCGGGTACAACATCATAGGACAATACATCAAGGCGATTCACCAAGATGAACCCCTCCATATAACATCCCACGCAAGAAAACTTCTCTGGAAGACTTACAATACCCTTAACCCTAATTGTCCGACATGGGGAATAAAAGAACATGAAAGATAGGCATTCCATCTCTGGAAGCCCTTATCAATAACTTATACCCTTACGAACAGTAAGGTGAACCTAGGGTTGACACAAAAGCACTAAGAAGAAATGCCACAGAAGAATTAACGAATAATTTCAAGAATCACAATTACGTTTAACCCAACCCATAAAAAGGAAACAAATTACAATGAACAATAACTTCCACCTAATCGCTCAATCAATTACGCGAGCACTCTTTTCAACACAACACAATAAATTTATCTCCAATTTCCTAATTAACTATAATATTGCAATATGTTAAAACGTAATCACAATATATATACATAAATCTCCTTTTATATATATATATATATAAATATTCAAAATAAATTAAATAAATAAAAACTATATTTAAAAACATTCTATAAGATTAACATTTGTATCCGATTCCGTTTTAGAGAAAATTATAATTTTAAAACGAATAACCTAACCCCCTCTATACAAAAATAGTCATTTAATAAAACTAACAGAATCATATTATTATACAAAACAAGTTCGAATTAAATTGCATTCGAAATATATATATAATTAAAACAAAATTTGAATTAAATTTCCAAAAATAAATAAATAAATATATATATATATATATACATATATAATAAATAATATATATCAAATATATATTAAATATTATATAATATATATATATATATTTATATATTTAAATAAACTAATTATTAATAACCAATACTCATTAATTAAAAAAAACTAAATTCAATTTTAAATGTTAACACACATTAATTACTTTATAAACTTATTTACAATAAAATCGAAATCTGATAATATTAAATTAAATTAAATTTACGAATTTTAAGAAAAACACAGGAAATTTAAAAAATAAAAAATAAAAAAATAAAAGAACTTTTATTTTTTTTCTGGGGAGGTGCGCCTCCATTGAGGAGGCTGCGTACCTCCCAACAGGGAGGCCGCGGCCTCCCCAATGGCCGCGCACGGCAGCCCAAGTGGCTGCTGGGTACGGCAGTCTTTGACTGTCGTGGCCCAAGCCATGCAGGGAGAAGTACAGGGGGGGTCGGGGAATGGTACGGCGAAAGTTGTCCACCCCTTCCCCAATACAAATTTTAATTAAATTTCATTTGTTATATATATATATATTTTTTATATAAAACTTTACTTATAATGTAAATATAACATTCGTAATATTTAATAAAAACAAACAACACGAATTTTAAAAAAATGAATTTCGTCCAGACACAGAAACCGAGGCCCAACATACAGGGATAAATATTTCCATTTATTTATTCTGTATAAACAAATGTTGAAATCTATAAATATATACACAACAATAGATTTATATCAATATAATAAATAATATATAGAGAACTTATATTAAAACAAAACTTATGACAAACCAATAAAAACTTCAGGTTTTCATACAAGATAGCTATTAACCTAGAAAATTGATTCAATCAGAATGATAATAAATGAATATCCAATCTTTGAATATGAATACATATATTTAACCCGAGGTTCTAAGTAGCTCAACCATTGATCTTCAATAACTCAATATAAATTTAAACATGCAAAATCGATCTTCCATCAGAAATGATTCCTTTTTGTTTTATATTTCAGGCAGACTAGTTTTCTCTACTAACTACGTCGAAGGATTTTAAAACAAGTTCTGCTATAATTTACTACAGAAGATTCGAAAGTTATAAACACAAACAAGCTTTCAAACATAAACTTCATTCAAACAATGTTTTGAAAACATAGAAATCAGATTTATTTACAGACCTACGAAGTATTAATAATATAAAAGGGAAAAACCTGGAATCCTGTGTCTGAAGGAGAATCCCACCTGTAACCTCCTCTCGAATTTCTCCTGTAACTCCTTCTTCGACCTTCTTCCTTAAATGTTCTTTTGAACAATCTTCTCTTTCCAAAATCAATAATTTTTATTCAAAAACTACTCAAAACTCAAAACTAAAAAACTCTTTTTCTTATTTTTCTTTTCCCAGATCTCAAAAAACACCGAACCCCAAACTTGTGTGTGAATAATTTCCTCAACCAAATAATAAATCACCAATTAAAATCAATAAATCTTTTCTGCTTTCTTTTCCAAAAAGCCCCTTTCCTTATTGGCCCTTTTTCAGCTTTTAAAAGCTCACATTTATCTAAAATTTTAATTAAATAATTTATTTAAATTTAGATATTATCTTCACATAATTTCCTAATTTAATATTAATAAAAATAATATTTAATTACTCTCAACTATATTAATTTAATTATAATTATTTTCACTTTTAATTAATTAAATCACTTTTAATTTATTATTTATTTAATTTTAACATTTTTCTAACTCTCGATTAAATCAAATAACAGTGCAACCTTAATTAATTATTTTATGCAATACGATTAATTAATTAAACACTACCCAAGAATAAAATAATTACTCAATAGTGAAACTACCTACAAGACCAAGACAAAACTTCAGTCAAAGCATGACTCACAACAGACAATGGACTTGGGACGGGGACACTTCCAAGCCTACTCCCTTTTTCAACTTTTACCCATTGGGTTAATTTATTGCTCGCCCTATCCTGCCGAAGCAGGTGGAATCGATACTTATTCCTACAATCCTGCATCCAGATAAACGTCAAGTAGCACATGTATATGTATATAATCGAACATCCTATCACGAGAAGGAATTGCAGTGTAGCAGGGCACTCGTGAACGAGTGATGCTACACTGTCCTCTCGCCTAATCTACTCTAACAATTATAATATCAATAATGAGCTAACATTTCTAACCAAATTGACATAAGATAACATGATATTAAACTACTGCATCATATAATAATACTGAATTAAATAACATCACATTGGCATATAAATATTAATGATAAATCATTTAAATAAACAAAATCCAACAACACACAAGATATCACAAATCATACTAGTAATGTCATATCAACCGATTATGTCTAGAAAAGGAATAACAACATCATCAAACTACACCAACCAAATCAAAACCCTAATAGTATCATCATAACGAGTTAACACAAAAATTAATAAGTTTAAACAGTATGAGGGGTATTACACTAGAAGCGAAAAGAGAGACTCCTATTTTCGGGTATGTGCAGGATCATGATGGGCCAAAAAGTGGCGATATGATGGGTATGTGTTAGGTATGTAGTTAAAGAATTTTTTTTAACCCAAAATTGATGAAACAAAAATGGTTTTTAAAGGAGATTCTCAGCTTTACTTTGAATTTAATAAATTATTATTATTCATTTTCTATTTGAATTACGACTAAAGTCTTAATTGATAGGTTGATTGAAAAATATCTATAGCTTTCAAATGGTATTAGATTTTTTAAATCCAAAACATGTGTCACATTCTATGCTTCACATACTATAGGAATAAAAAAAATTGAATTTCTTGAAGTTTTGACCAAGTTGAGGTGGTCAGACATACAAGTTTTAATATTTTTTAAAAGATGTAATAAAAAATTCATAATTAATTATTTAATTGGAAAAAAATTAGAAAAACTATGCATCACATTGGGACATGAGTACTCTACTTATATGTAAAAGATTATAAGAAAATATTATCAATTTATTGTGGTTAGGGTGGTCAAACATACACCTACTTATTTTTTCCCTTAAATTTAAGTACTACTGCATTGAAATTTCAAATTTTCACCAAATAGATTTTTTCTTTTCTTAAAAAACCTAGTAGTTTAGAAACTACATTCAATTTTCTATAGATTCTATTCTTACATATTTTTGAAATAATATAGATAACTTATTCAATTTTTTACATCAAGTTGCCTAGCTCTAATTTTTCTAGTTTTTTTGCCACTTAAGGGCCTATTTTTTCTATGATGATGTTGTGCATACCCTTTCTATGTTTCATTTTAGTGAACCTGCTTTTAGAATACCCTTTTTTCTAGTTTGGAGTCTATTTACATCCTATATTTAGCTTACTTTAACTTTGCATTGGTTAATCTGCATCAAGGGTTTCTAAATTTTTGCATTAGTGAAAGTGTATATAGGTTACATTTTTGCATCTCAAATAATTGAGAATCATCAAAAAATTGTATTTGCATTTAGGATACACATCATACAAACTAAAAAGTATAAAAATCACTTGGAAATTTTTTAAATTTTTGAAAAAAATCCATACTAGGACTCATTTGCAATCTTGTGTGAATCAATCCCAGAATAGATCTGAAACAACCTTTTACAACACTAAAAACACTATTTTTCAGTTTTTTTTTGTTGCCATTAACTATCTGTATAAGTTGGCTGAGTTTGTGCAACATGGATTTCATTAGATATAGCTTATATTAGCTCATTTCATGTATTGCTCAAATTCAATTTTTCATTTACAACATTTCATTTTTAGATCATTACACAGTGTAACTAGCAAATTATCTTGTTTCAAAACTGAAAATTTCATTTCATTTTACATCCTTACATTGCATTTTAAGTTTTCATACAATACTTTTTACAACTATTGGTTTAGATCTTCTCCAAGTTTGCAAAGAAAAAGTTAGTCAATAAGAATGTTAATCATTCATTTAATGCATTATGTAGTTATGAGTCTCTTAGTGTGTGTGAGAGAAAATGTCAATGTTTTCCTTAAACTTACACCCCCTCCTATCTCTCCTATTTGTGAGGATGATGTGATAGAAGAGAATATAAACATGAATAACCATGATGATTATAATTTTACTTCTCCTGATACCTCTCCTTTTAGTGACAAAGGTATCTTGGCAAAAGAAGGTACAATCATTGTGAATCATGAAGGTATTGTTTTTCCTTCTCCTCATTCTCCTTAGGAAGATAGTATAACAATAGAAGATGAATTAATTACCAATACTCTACATAGTCTCCATTCATCTCCCAACACCTCTCCTATTTGTGAAATTGCTTTAGTGAATAAGGATATAATCATGAAAAATCATGAAAGACATAATTTTTAGGAGGATGCATGAGAACCAATCATTGAGAGTTATACCATTATTTCACTGCTTCCTAATGTTCCTAACATTTGGAAGGGTCTATTTCAATAAGAGGATCCACTCATTGGCACACATGATGCATCCCCTACTAGTGATGAAGCTACTTTACAAAATCTAACTATGGAATGTGATGAAAATCTTACAAGCTCTCCTACTAGGGCAGATACTATGGCACATGAGAATGATACCTTAAAGAAAGAAAACAATCAAATAGATCCTTCTCCTAATATCCCCACTATTGATAATCAAGAAAATATAACCATTGATCATCCCCCTATTTGTGATGAAGTCATTTTAGATGAACCAATCCTTGAATGTCAAGAACATTTGGTTTATTGTTCTCCTAAAAACTCCCCTCCTAGGGAGGATATCATCATGCAAGCAAAATATAACATCAACAATAACATAGTAAAACATGATGAGACAACATTATACTCTACTTCACTAAGGGATGTTAATATTATTCAACCTCAACTCATCCTTTACCCTCCTTCACACAAACCAAAAACTCAAAACAAACCTAAACTTATCCTCTACCCACCTAAGAATAATTTTTTGTGGAAACCAAGTCATAATACCATTTCTCATACATATAACACTAGAAACAATCTACAACTACAAAAACCAACTCTGACACCCTTACCTTTTCCTAATCCTATCCTACCTAATCATATCTTACTAGGTCCTCCACATGGAAAGGAGTATGATCTTGTTGAGAAACTTAAGAAACTCTTGCTAAGATATCATTGTGGGACCTTATTCAAGCATCCCCTCACTACCACAACATGATTCAAATACCCTTACAAAAAATTCATATCCCTTCTAATGCGCAAACAAATGACATAGTAGCCATGATCCAAGGAATTAATGCTGACATTGTTTTCCACCAAAGTGAACTCCCCCCTTTGGAAGTGAAAAAACAAAATGAAGCTTTCATAATAATATCTCAATACAAAAGAAAAGGGATAAAGAGAAATCTTGTAGATATTGTATCTTCCCTTAATGTGTGTAATGTGAGCCTTCTAGATAGGCTTGTTGCTGATAAATCAAACATTCAATCTGATTCTTTATCTATTAAGGTGTTTTACAATGTGAAGAAAAAACCACTCAGTGTGATTACTTTACCAATTTCAGTTGGGAAGGCCACATTGGAAACACAAATCCATTTTATGCCTCATGAACTTTCATATAATATTCTCTTAGGCAGACCGTGGATTCATGCAATGAATGGGGTTCCTTCTACTCTTCATTGTAAAATGAAATAAATCTACAACAACAAAGTGTACACACTTGAAAATGATCCCGAGCCTTATAGTGTCTTACAACTTGAAAAAAACAAAGAAAAACCCTGAAACACATTAACACCAACCACACAAGTGGGACACGTACAATAGCAAGACAAATAAAAACACATTGAAGAAGTCACAAAGCTATTAGAAGATGATTGGGGTTCCTTGTATTTCGAACATACATTCATGGGAGAATACAAGATCATAAAAAAGTATTCAAATAGGGGACATGAAAAAAAAAAGTCGTGCCAACACATAATTTGGATGACCCTTTGAAAGTATCCACCACAACCACTCTAGAAGAAATGGAAAATTACATGACAAACTTTGACAAATTTAATCATGAACAACCACCAGATCCAAAAGCAATGAGAAAACTTGATGGAAAATGTTATGAGCTTTTGAAACAACTTGGATATAGTGGAAAAGTATGTGGTTCTAGAGAACAAGGTATCTATATCCCCATTGAGCCTAACATGCAAGAAACAACTGATGGTATTGGTTATTATCCTTTGATAGAAATCAACAAGTCTTCACTTAAAATCCACACTTACACAAACAGTTCTTCTAATAAAACCTTAATAGTAGTACATCTTGAACTGATAGACACTACTAGTCTTGGCTATTATCCTTTCCTTGAAATGAAACAAACAAAGAAATATTCACTTAATGTCAATGTCATCTCACAAAACACTAATGATTTGGGTTCGTTAGAATTGACACCCTCCTATAAAGGAGAGAACAAAATCTCACAATCTAAATAGTCTTGTGTAAGTATGAAATCTTGTACTAAGCAAGAAATATCTTTGCTGCAAACTACAGGAACACCTTCTACCATTTATCAATAGGGTATCTTGTTGATACTCCTCCAAGATCACCTGATATCCCTTCCTCCAAGAAAAAAAAAATTATACTATAAATATTCATTTTATGCATATCACTGAGTTTGCGGTCATTCTACTAATGAATGTAAGGCTTTGAGTAGTAAAATCCAACATCTTAAGGAGTTTTGTGCTCTTCCTTATGTGGGGGCACCTCATTCCTCTAATTGATACTAATTTTCACTCTAGCATGTTTCTCATCAATCATTTCAGGTCACCCTTGTCTGACACTAAGTGGGGACAAGGGGTTAGTGAGCCTTCCCCTCACATTGCACTTGTTGTCTCTTTCAACTAGTTGATCACCTTTCATGAACATTTTAGAGCAAGCTTGGGATGTGGACAACATGGCTTAAGTTGGTTCAAATATGACATATTTCCTTTTTCATTATGTTTCTGATCGGAAACATATGACTTGGCATAGGGATTTTTGAGAAATCTCTCATTTCTTCTTCTACTTTCAAGCAATTGCTCACATCAATGGTGTATTCAACTACTTTAAAGTGGGGGCATACATTTTTCATTGTGCAATTTTCCTTTTCTTGCGATTGAATCCTCTCTTGAAAACATTAGGTACAATGTTGCCTATGATGAGACCTTGCACTGGTCCTCTCTTAGAGACATTAAGCATGATGTTACCTAAGATGAGACCTTGCACGAACTAAGCAAAATCCATTTGAACATTCCTTGCACTATTTTGCATTTACAATGTCTATGGGTTTCAAGCATAAGAAGTTTTCCTTGCTTCATAGAGCTCGAAGATCATTTTTGTGTGGTTTCGTATTAAAGTTATCAGGAGGTATAACTTTGGTATGGTTGAGCGAGAAGCCAAATCTGAGGCATGAATTTCCCCATAGCCACTTGCATGTGTGTGAGTGCATACCATCCATGAGTGTATGTTTCTCACCTTTTTAGGATTTCTCACCTGGCAGACAACAAAGAGTCTTGTTGCCTCAGAGTGAGTATGCATTTTTGGACAAACAACCTAGATCTGATCGACATCGTGTTGGAAAAATGTTTGAAGCTTGATCCACCTTTTTATTTTTTCTCATTTGTACTTCTCTCTCTTCTATTCATTTCCATTGAATGATCATGTATCTTGTTCTACTACAAAATCATTCACATTATGCATGTCCTTTTGTGCTCATGTTGGTTTGACTTAGGATCTTGGATCGTATGAACTTGACCACGTCCTTCATCTTTATTATCCTAGACCATCTGCATTGGTACGATTGGACCCCTCTTGAATGTCTACTTTAGTGTGAGGTTGAAGCAAGTCCATCCTCTCACTAAAGTGGGGGCTAAATGTAGCATAGAAAAATAGATCTTTGGAAATTTTCACTCATTTGGGTCCTTTTTGTGGATTTTGGTTTAGTTTTTCCTTGATTTAGGGTTGTAATTTGACTAACACAATCACATTAGGTCTTGGGACCTTGTAAAAGTAATAAAATACATGCCTTGTAAATGTGTTGTAAAGTGTTGTAAATGACTTTCACACTTTTCTAGACTTTTATTAAGTATTTAAGTCTAATGGACCTATTTTCCCTTTAATTAAATATTGTAAAATGTATTTAATTGCATTCTCACATTAATTTAGAAGGCTTGTAAATTAAACCCAGTTTTAATCTAGTGATGTAATGTGTTTTACACATTCACATTGGATCTTGTGCCTTTCTTGGTTGTGTGGACCTCATTTTAATGTTGCAAAGTGTATTTAATCACACTTTCACATTTAAATTTGTATCACTAACCCTAATTACCCTTTACATCATCATTAATAGGATCCTATGACCCCATATTATGCATCCCAATGCTTATTTTGATCAAAGACCTCATGAAATCAACATCTAAACCTAATTTCTTCACTCCTCAACATCTTGGCTGGAAAAAGATCCCTCAAGGGAACCATTCACCACTTTAGGTGAATGAGTCTCATCAAGGTAGAACCCATTCACCCAGGATGTCAAATGAGTCTCATTTGGGCTATTTTTGAGGTTTGAGTGTGAAAAATTGGGTTTTAATTTTAATTTTCTTCAATGTTGGCCTTGGGGATCAAATTAATGGGAATTTAAATGCATTTCCTATATAAATGAGCTCTCAAATCATTTTTTAATAATTCATTCATATTATCAAGTCATGCAAGCTAGGATTAAGCATTTCAAGACTTCACAAGATCAATTCTAAGGCATTCAAGGGAAGATTCTTCATCCATTGTTGCAGAAGTTCAAAATCCATCATCATGGAAAGTTTCCAATTGCATTGTTTCATGTTCATGCTTCATTATCTTATCTCATCCTTTTGGTTTAATTACCTTGAAGGGTTTTGACCAAGGAAAACCCATATCCTATAACAATCAACAGGTTTTCTCATCTTTAATGTGTGATTGCAGGTATGCAGATTCAAGAAAAATGCCAAAATGATGAAGTTGCAAATGTTGTCAAAGTTTTCAAGACTCAAAAAAACTTGGATCTAGGGAAAAATATCCATCCAATCTACATGGAATTAGTTGGAAAGTTTTTATTTCATCCATCTTCAAAGGCTTGCAAACTTTTAGTTTGAGAGTCTACTCTTGGGACACTTTTCAACAAAATGAGACTCATCCCCTAGTAGTGGAGAATGATGGCGAATGAGTCCCACTGTAGGTGTTTTTTGAAGATCTTTGTGGATTCAAATACCCTTTTGGTTGAAACTTGTTCCAGGACGGTTTTCCAAAAATAGGACTAATTCACCTAGAATGGTGAATGAGTCCCACGAGGTCTAAAAAGCAGCAATTTCAAATTTTTAGAGATATTTCATGTCTTCAACATATTTTCAGATGCACACCATTTACTTTTATACATTCTTGTTCTATTTTGATTACATCTTCAAAGCATTTGATAGGTCATTTAGGTCATTTTGCATTTCATATTTTGTTTTCTGACATCTTGCATTTCCCAAGTTTCCACTTGGTGGTAAACCCTCATTTGTTGTTATTATTTCCTTTAAACCCCCCCTTTGTCAAATTTCAATCTCCTTTGCATTGAAATATCAAGGGTTTGATCTTGAGTGAAAGATTGAAAATAACCTCTCTCCTTTTAGGTTCAAAACCCTAGAAGTGAAAAGAAAAACTCCTATTTTCTATGTTTCAAAGGCTTGCTACCAAAACAACACTCAATGTATGGATCAAGACTCACTTTCAAACAAGGGTTAACCACCCAGAGAGCTCACTACCATATAATTACAAAGAAGATAGAAGAGATTAGTTAAGAGAGAGGAATCTCTCAATGAAACATAGATTTCCACCATAATTCACTTGCAAACATGCTTGAATGATAGAGTACACCATCAACTCACTGTATTCAGAAACTCACTACTAATATTTCACACTGATCTACTCAACCACACACTCTATTTTGCATCTATCATGCTCTATTTCTTTACATTAATCTATACCTCTTTCACCAATATCTCTTCCTATATTTATACCATCTTCAAATTTGTATATCCAAAGTCAGCTATACATCTTTTCTATTTACAAATTCGAATTAGGTCAGTGCTAAAACATTCTAGGGTTGAATTAGAATGAGGGTGACCCAAACATAGTTAATTAGGACCTAAATAAGTCCCAACATGCCTCCACATGCTTCCATGAATTTTAAGGTAATGTTAAACATAAGGTTGACCAAACCAATGTAAAACATAGAACAATTAAGAACATGCAACCTTAACACAATCCAATCCTTCCAAATAGAAATTTTTTGTTTAACATAATCATATTAAAGTTTATTTCCATAATTTCAAGTCATAGAATTTGATCAAGAAGAAATCATGAGTAACAACATTTCTCTTGGACCTCAACCAAAGACACTAAGAAACATAGTTCATGACTGGTGAACATAACTCACTGTGTAAATCCAAAACCCCGAAACCTAGATATAGCAACTTCCAAAAACCATGACGAACATATCTAAGCTAAATAAATATATGATCAAATATGGGAGAAAAAATTGGAGCAAATAGTGAATACCTATAACCTTTCTCCATTACACTTTTCTAAATTTCCTTGACATATACAACCAATAACCTCCATCCATGATACTAATGGAAACAACAACCAGTTGAGAACTAGCTAACTAGTTGACATCAATGACAACACTTTCATACTTGCAAGAACATCTTCATACTTACAACATGATCATGTTATTTAATATCAAAATATTACCACTTATCAATAATCTATTTTACCTATAATGAATACTACTACAAAAATATATTGAATATCAATTATTTCCTTTATATATTCACTTACCCACACTCATAATATAAATCATCTAACATGATAAAATCCATTAATATACATAATGATATTACCAATAATGAAACCTCTCAATCGTTACATATGTAGATAGGGAATAGACCTCATTTGGCTATCACACAAAATCACAACCACCAGTTAGTTAGTTAACAATAAAAAATATAAACATCTTGATGTATAGGAACAATAATCAATAATATATATTTCTCAACAAAAAAAACATAAAATATAGGACATATACCATTGATGACTAATAAGATTAACAATGCCACAAGGGGCGGGGTCTTATTATTTTTAGCAATTTCATTAAATTGGGGGCATACATTATATTATTCTTTTGTATTTTACAACTCATGCTTCATTGTGTGGTCTTCTTAATTTATGTGATACATCTTTCTCTTTGTGGTGACATTGGGTGTAATGTCCTTCAAGAGAGTTATCTCTCTTAGCATATTATATTCCTCTTAGTGGCTTGATGTGACACACTACATCCCTTAAGTTGTGAATCATCTATTCTTTGATTGGTCCTCTCTTGGAAACATTAGGCATGATTTCCCCTAAGTTAAGACCTTACATGAACTAAGAAAACTCTTTTGAACATACCTTACACTATTTTTCATTTACAATAATTGTTATATGGCCACTTTGCATAACAACTTTGCTTACTTGTGGAGCCATCTTGTTTGTTCATGGGTGTTAGCATGCAAAGTGTTTCTTGCCTCATGAATCTTACAATTCATGTTGTGTGGTGCCTTATCAAATTCATAAGGAGTATAGCTTTGGTATGGTTACTATATGCGAGTTGAACTTAGGCATGACTTTCCCATAACCACTTGCTTGTGTGTGTGAGTGCATACTGATTGCATGCATATGTGTCTCACCTTTTTAGGGGATCATGTAGTGAATGACCTAAGGTTTCGCTAGCCCTTTTAAGAGTGTGTTTTATTTTCATATTGGACATCATGTTCCATTTGTAAATTTTTTTTGGAAAAATATCTTAGATCTTATCTATATTGCCTTGGACAAATGGTCGAGGCTTGATCCACCCTTTTCTTTTTCTTCTTTCTTCTTTATGTCTTTGGTAGTGTATGCTTGTATCTTGTTATTGCTTCATACATATTTTACCTACATGTTCTTTTTCCTATGTTGGTTTTCCATAAGATCTTGATCTTGGGGCTCGGTCATCCCTCTTGATCGTTGTCATCCTATTTCACCAATATTGGTACATTTGGACACCTCTTGATGTGTATTTGTCTACTTTAGTGTGATTTTGAAGAAAGTTCCTCCTCTCACTAAAGTGGGGGCTAAATGTAGTGTAGAAAAATGTATCCCTTTACATTTTCACACTTTTTTGGGCCCCCCTACTAAAATTAGGCTTATTTATGCCTTATTTAATGTATTTTTTTGAGTATAATCCCAAAACTTATCTAGTGATCAATCATAATTTAATGATTTTTGGTTGTGTCCCAAATTTAGTAATCTGGGAATCATACACCACGTTGGTCATATGGATCCCACCTAAGTCTCAAGGCCTGATCTTGAATTTGGCATTGAACTTAACCTTTCTAGAAATTTATGTCTCAAGCCTAAGCTATTGGGACTCATATGCCCCAACTAGAATATAAGTCCCGCTTTAGCTTGGACCTATTTTGAATTCAATTCTTGGTGAGATTTTATTCTCCTAGATCTGATGTTGGCTTGTAGTGTTGTAATTTTGCGAAATTTGGCATAAAAAAATATAAATGCAAGGTCATTTCACATATTTTCTCCTATAATTTTTATGCAAGCATTCCTATAGCATGTTCATGAGCTCAAGAGCCTTCAATAGCATTCAAGAGTTAATTATCAAGCATTTTGAAGCTACATTCAAGAATTAAGCATCATTTCAAAGTCTTCATGTATAATGTGTCTTTTTGAGCTAACATTTATGATGTAGGTTTTCATGATTCAATCAAGCATTCAATTCAAGATCCCAGCATTCAATCAAGATTCAAGATCAACATCCATTAGAACCATTTCATACAAGATTTCAGCCTTTGTTACAAGGGTTTGGTGAGTTGTAACATTGCATATTGTTCATTCAAATCATTCCTTCATTACATTTCATTTTATTTCAAGGTTTAACAAACACAAACCCCTATCCACTAATAAATCAAAAAAATTCTCCTCTACATGTGTGATTGTATATCTAGGCATTTTGGATCTTGAATATCCTTTGAAGACAAAGTTGTGAGATTGAAGAAAGTTGTCAAAGTTGTCAAGAATTTGCCATCTTCATGGAAAGCCATCTAAAAAATAGACTTCAAAGTTTCAAACTCAGAGATCAAACAAGAAAGAAGCTATAGAAGATCACAAGAGGATATCAGAGTTTCAAAAAAACCCTAATAATGGGACTAAATCATCACCTTGGGAAGAGGAGTCCTAGTATACCACTTTTTTAGCACTTTCTATAGATCATGATTTACTAGTTGTAGATTCCAGTTTTGGCCCGAAACACTAAACTGGGACTAAATCACCCAGTCTATTGTATGAGTCATAGTTCACATCAAAATTCATAATTTTTGGATTACATGCCTTTTTTTGAGGATCTTTAGTCTTCTAGGTGCACCTTTGTTTATCTCTAATTTATTATTTTGATTTAGAAGTTCATTTTCTAGGTCATATAGTTAGATTTTCATATTACCTTCATTTCCTTCTTTTTAAGCATTTTCTTTGTGGTGAACCCTCTTTAATCACATTGATGGAAACCATCCTAACCCTAGTCCATTCCTCAATCAACTCATTTGGTTGAGAGATCTTCATTTCTTTTATTGAACTGAGACTAAAATAGGGTTCCTTAAGTTGTCCATCTCTTGAAAGGTGGAAAGACCCTATTTCTTATGGTTCAAGAAGATAAATTACAAGTGCTACAACAAGAGATTGAAGAAGATTATTGAAAGTGAAAATTTCAAAGTAGATGAAGACTTACAGAGTAATTCTATGGTGATAGATAGATATGAATCATATGAGTCCTCCTTCATATGAAATGACAAAGATGAAGGTAAAGAGAAATAAGTCGAGATTGAAGAGGAAGAAGCTTTGGAAAAGATCCCTAAGACTCCTAAGTATGTATAAAAGAATAATTCTAAAGATCAGATCATTAGTTACAAAAGTAAAGTTATGTTGAAAAGGAGAAAAGATGCAATGGCTGAAGAATAGGTAAACCTATGTTTACTCTCTAAATTTTAACCTAAAATAGTGATTGAATCATGCAAGGATGAGTATTGGATAAAAGATATGGAAGAACTAATACAAATTGAGAAGAACCAAACTTGGGAACTTATCACAAGACAAGGAAACAAGAATGTAATTAGAACTAAGTGGGTATTTTGGAACAAACTGAATGAGAATGGAGAAGTGAGAAACAAGGCAAAGCTTGTGTTTAAGGGCTACTAACAAGTAGAAGGAATAGAATTTGAGGAGACATTTGCTCTGGTGGAAAGAATGGAAGCTATTAGGATGATTTTGGATTTTGCAGAACATAAAGGTTTTAAGGTTTATTAGATAGATGTGAAGACTAATTTCTTGGATGGTGATTTCTTGGATGGTGAGTTGGAAGAAGAGTTATACATTGAACAACCAAAAGGATTCTAGTTATCAGAAAAACTAGAAATGGTCTGCAGATTAGAAAATAAATTATATGGAATGAAGCAAGCTCCCAGATCTTGGTATGCAAGGTTGGATAGGTACTTGATAGAACAAGGATTCAATAAAGGTATCACAAATAGTAATATTTATTTTAAATTTGGAAAAGCTCAAATCTTGATTGTGGTTGTGTATGTTGATGATATAATTTTTGGAGGAAATGAAGCCGTGTAAGAAATTTGTAGAAGAGATGTAGAAAGAATTTGAGATGTATATGTTTGAAGAGATGAATTTCTTCCTTTGACTCTAAATTAATTATACATAGAAAGGTATATTCATTTCACAATCAAAGTATGTTATGAAATTTTGAAGAAGTTTGGAATGGAAGATTCTAAACCAGTGTGTACTCCTATGATTACTAGTTGCAAGCTAAGTAAGAATGATGAATCTCCTAAGTCTGATTAGAGAAAATATAGATTAATTATTGGAGGATTTCTAATCTAACTACTACTAGATTAGATAACATGCATGCAATTTTTCTTGTGGCTAGATTTCAAGAAGATCCTAGAGAGTCGCATATTACAGCAGTGAAGAGGATATTTGAATACTTGAAGGGCACTCTAGAACATGGCTT
>VDFB02358134.1:75427054-75472934 GCA_007258455.2 Sequoia sempervirens
TGAATTTCATTGCAATCACCATTTGAAAACATGCAACATAGTCTCTGGAATGAGAACTTTATTCTACTGTGTCCATTCCTAATCTACTATATCTATTCTAAAATATGATCTAAAATCTCATCTTTCAATTACAATCGGGAGTACATATTTATACACTAGCATCAGGAAACATATCGCTTCAAATTCATGTCAGCCAACTGTAGTATTCGAGAAAATTTCATGTCAGCTTGCAACGGTATTTTAGCAATTTACATGTCAGCCACAGTGTTTGAATTCTTGTTAATTGCCAATGGAACAGTTGCTGAGACATCCAGAAATTATGCCGAAGGCAATTCAATCGCTAGTCATCCGCCCCATGCTTTATTCACTTTCTCCGTGAATTTCTACCATCGGGGAGAAATCATATCGAATACCTTTATATTTCCCCGAGATCACATTTTTGTTATATTTGTTTCAGTCGCTGAGACACAAGAGTCTTTCTCACCGAGAGGTGATTTTGTTTTCATTCACTGTTGCTGTAACTTAATGGTATCGGAGAGACCTCTTGCAAATTACTTTGTTATACCGAAAGACCCCAACCATCCTTGAGTGTCGCTGAGACAAATCATTTTTTATGCCGATGAGGTCCTTCATTTTCCATCAGGGAGACTGAAGGTCACTCGCCGAGACCACATACCAATATCACTAACTCCTACCGATATGCCCCTTTCATCCTTAGGTTGCAAAGCCAACACCAACCTCTCACCAAAAACCATTCATTAGACTTAGTCGGAAAGACCCAACGGGCTCACCAAGACTTTACATCGAAGCTCATAAGTCATACTGAGATGCATCTATCTGTCTTACTAGCTTTTGCCGTAACCCAATAGAGTTGGAGAGAAGTCACATAGATTACCTTATGTCTCCCCAAGATGTATTCCTTTATTTCACATGTATCGTTGTAACCTTATGATATGGGGGAGACCCTATGTAGATTAGACCATGCCATAATGAAACACCCCGAGCTCACCTTAGATCGCCAAGAGAAAGCAATTCTCACACCAACATAATCCCCATGCACATTATCGGCGAGACATATCAATATCGGGGAGACCTCTTGTAGAATGCTTTGATTCATACCGAAAGTCTTCATCAAAACTGAGTAGCTGAGACAAGGCAATTCTTATGCCGACAAGGACCCTTTTGTTTTCCATCGGTGAGACTGAAGGTCACTCGCCGAGACCTCTTATCGAGAACCTTAACTCATACCAATATCACATCCCTTTAAGCTGTTGATCGGTGAGACACAATTAACCTCTCATCGAAAGCCATTTGAGAGAAACCTTTTATGCTCCCTCGGTGAGACATATACACTTCGCTATGACTACTCACCGAAGACCCTTATTTTTGGCTGAAGAAAAACCCCATATGTGATGTCGGCGAGACTGAAGGTCACTCTCTGAGACCTTATATTGAGAGCAACATGTTTGGCTGAAGAAATCCTTCTATGTGTTGTTCAGTGAGACCACAAGAGTTTTCCATGACCATATATCGACGCTGCAACTCCTACCAAAATAACCTTTTGCACGGGTTGGTGAGACACCACAAAGTTGTTATGACATTTCACTGAAGCAGGAACCTTTGCCGATAAGACATTCAGTACATCAGTCGGTGAGACCACATACCGAATACAACACTTATGCCAATATGAATTATCCCCAGTTGTCGAAACAAAGAAATTGTCATGCCGATAACTGCCAGTGAGTAAACTCCAATCGCCGTGACATAGAAAATGTCTTGCCGGTAGGCAACACAGATGTTTCAAGCAGAAGAATGAATTGGGAAGACCCCGATATTGTCGCGCTAATACAGACCATGATGTGAAAAATGCAGGACCCCATGGAACAATGAGACCATATGGCAAGAAATGGGTGAAATATGCACACAGTAGGACCAATCTAGAAATTTATGAGTGAAATCAACATGTAAAATCATCAAATTTTTACAGTTCCAACACTATCGAAGGTCCAATCCAATTTTTTCTTCCTAGATGGTTGTATGCATGTTCTTTTGTGGCATCACGTCTACCCCAAGGTTTCTTCTTTAATATGTTGGGTGATCCCACAATACTGGTTTACAATTTTTGGCCAAATTGGACACTGATCTAATTTTTTCTAACTAAATCTTCACTTTCGGGCACCTATAGTGGCTAAACCGCAAGGAATTTGAAGATGATGCAAACTAGTGATTTGTGTCATTTTGTTTGTAGAATCTGAATATATTTTTTCCAATTTTTTTGGAATCAAGTTGCACTTCTTTTTCCATCTCCTTTGAAAATTAGTTTTCTTTAGTAAACATCATTTCTAAGGAGTGTCACTCACTGTATAACACATAATTTTTTTTCCATGAAGGATAAAATTCTCTTTTTTAAAAAATTTAGATTTGTAACTACAATATGTAGCACTTCCAATTGGTTTCATAGTGTTTTATTGAATATTTTTTCCTTAATCAAGTTTCAAAGTCAAACCAATTATAATTAAGACATAGGTGGACTATATAAGACATAACTTTTTTTGTATGTATCAAAATTCTTTTTTTTTTGTTGGATCAAGAACTTCAATATCTTTTGCACTCATATTTAAAAAAAATAAAAATTGATAATCTTCTATTTTTCCACATGTACAAAACAAAGAGCTTTATTTTCGATGAAAAACCTACATTCACAAGAAATAAAAAATAAATATAATATTTAAATTAAATTTATTTAAAATTATACTTTTTGGGAAGCTTATAATAAGGACTACATACTTTAAAAAAATAAAATTTAAATGAATTCATTTGATCCCCCAAAAGGTAAATCAAAAGTGGGTTTTTATCAGTATTTTGATAGGTGTAAAGGAGAATCTATTATAGGTATGGTTTAAAACTAGCGGGGTTCTATCAAAGGGGGTTTGATATAAGGTAGTTTAATCAAACCCTCTTCAATTGGAATTCTTTAAATGGAACTTTGTAAGGGTTAAATCATTATATTTTCCAAAAATATGTGATTTTAGCAAAAATCAAAATCTCCCAGAAATTGTAAACCAACTTTGTGGGATCACCTTACTCAACTCCTCAAGGTCCCTAACTATTCTACATGGAAGATGAAGATACAAATTATTATATTGAAAACTCATAATACTAAGAGCGGGGTGAATCAATATTATTTCAAACCACTTAAACATTTAAAAATTCATTCCATATAACATATTCAATTTTTAGTAAGAAAAGAAAGCAGGAAAACATCTATCAAAACCACATAACACATGAACGCCATACTTTTACATCAAAATCCAAAAAAAGGAAAAAACAAATTGAGGATTAGTTCACAATATATTATAAACAATTATAAGATATTACAAAAGTGTTCACTATAGGTGGACTCACTGTCATAGTGGACTCACTTCCCATAGAAAGAATAAAAAATAAAAGAGAGAGGTGGTACAAAGCCAAACATTAACTATTAAAAATACATCTACAACATGCTTTCAAATATAGTTCCACTAAATCTCAATACACAGAGTCAACACACTTCATATCACTCTACTCTAACACTTGGATTTTTTTATAGTTAATCACTTTCACACAATTCATATAAAAAATACTTGTGTTTGAACACCGCGACATTGAAATGAACTTACATATATATTCATCACATTCATAAAAACCTATAGCATCAATTAGTTTGGCCTAATAATATGTATCATGTAAAACAAAAAAATTCAACTACCATTCAAATCATATACACATTGTACCTTAATTCAAAAGCATGTAACACCTCAAATAGGTTAGGGTGGACCCATAATAGTTCCCTTATAATAGATCAATACTTAAACTTCACGCACAACTCAAAACATATTATATCAGCATCGTTGGTGACCTAACATCATAATTCACCAATTGATCAATCACAAGCCAAAATGTGGACCTCCAAACTTCACGTCATTTGGAACATAGGTGTACTTGACACTTGTAAATACCTCCACAAATTTACACGACAACATATTATTCCACGTTGAAGTGCAAAGTCATTGAAGCATACACACTGCACTTGAAACACTGTCATTGGTAAACTAGATATTTTTTTATTCATAACTTCTTCACCAAAAGGAAAAAAATGTAAAAATTTAGATTTAGACTCCTCTAATATACACCAAAATTGTATTAGAACCAAAGACTATAATTTTTCAAGGTGGACCAATGCTAACCAAAAAATTGAATTTCCTATACACTAACCACTACATTTTGAGAGTTAGCCAATTCTTAACTCAATTGTCTGCACCAGATCAAAGATTCTTCCATCTAAGAAAATGTGGATTAACATATTTATGCATTCTCATGCTTCACCAATGTTGAGAAAGACAACTAATAGGGGGGGTGAATTAGTTGTAGCAAAAAATTTCCTTTACAACAGTCACCAGTGATTAATTTAATTATCATTCACAAAACTTTTATTCTACTAATATGATTAATCATTAAGTGCAAATGAAAAATTTGAAAGAAGTAAAAACATAAACACACAACACTAGAATTACATGGAAAACCCAATAAGAGAAAAATGTGTTGAGGATTAGCTCACAATATATAGAATATCAAAACTGAATACAAGGGCTCATTGTCAAAGAAGGCTCACTACCAACACATGACTCACTATCTGAATTAGAATTCACTATCCAACAAGGGTTAACCACCTAGAGGGCTCACTACTACATATATACAAAGAATATAGAAGATATTCGTTATAGAGAGAAGACAATCTAAATACAACAAATATTTCCACCATAATTCACTCACACACTTGTAGACATGCTTGAATGATAGAGTACACCTTCAGCTCACTGCTTCGAGAAAACTCACAATTATGCTTTATGTAGACACCTAAAAATGACCTAGGCCCGCAAGCTTCATTTTACCACTTTCGTCCTAGCATAATTAAGTCATTTAATTATGTCCTTGGTCCACATTCGACTATTGATTAAATAATTCATAATTATTTAATTAATTCATGTCATTTGTTTCTCCTTGATTATTAAATAGATAAATGTTATTTATTTATCTAATACGTCATTAATTATCTAAGTCTTCCTTTAATTAAATAAATTTTCTAATTTATTTAATTTCCCTTTGTCATTTATGTTCTTTAATTAAATAAATTTTATTTATTTAATTACGCCACTAATTAAGTCCTCTTCTTTCTAAAATTAAATAAATTCTTATTTATTTAATTTTTGTCCACTTTCCACTATAATTAAATAATTTTAATTATTCATTAGCCTCTTCTCTCATTAAATTAAATAAATTTTATTTATTTAATTTGGTCCACTCTCTTGAATTTTGAATTAAATCATTATTTAATTCAAAACGATTCTTTTTGTCACATTCCTCTATAATTAAATAATATCTTTATTATTTAATTATTCATTGGTCACCTAAATTAAATAATTTTATTATTTAATTTCTCCAGCAACCTCTTTGTCCGTGCCAGTCTTATCTTCTAAATTAATTCCTATCTTTTGACATCTCATTTAATTTCGACCCTTGATTGAATTATCTTATAATTCAATCATGGCCCTTCATCCTTATCATTGCCCTAATTTTGGCCTAACCCTAATGCACACAACAACATTCAATCTTGATCATTGATCCTAGGGTTTTTGTCATCTTCTCATCTTGGCCACACATTCAAAATTGTAGTTTTTATAAAATGGCAATTTTGTTCTCATTTGGTTCCCCCTTGGTCTCTTAGCTCTCTCTCTTAGCTCTTGGTCTCTCTCATGCTCAGATTTTAACTTAGGCTATTATTATTGTTACAGTCATTGTCACTTACAGTCACTGTCATTTTAGTCCATTGCAAGGTCATTTTATTTTATGCAAATCCTTCAACACTTGCATAGGGCTTAGTCATTTGTCATAGTTGCTCATACAAATCTGAGGGCACATTTTATTTACTGCACGCTAGGAGGTGTAACAAAGGTCAACCATGGAAGGTGGAGACTTAGGGTAACCTTGTCCCTTTTGTCTTCACATTATTTCCTTTGTGCTTTGTTATTTCATAGGAATTTTATGTTATTGTGCTAACCCCTCTAACAAATTTAGAATTTTCCCTTGATCACATTAGTGAACCCGACTCTCTATTTTCTGTCATTTTTTCGTACGGTTGCATGTATTTTTTTGTCAATTTTGCAGGAACAGGTACAGAGCGCCGCAATCGTAGGCTCAAGTGTCCGCAATCGCAAAATTGAGCCGCAACTGCAAAATTGAGCCACAACTGCAAAATTGAGCCGCAACTGCCAAATCGAGCCGCAACTGCCAAATTGAGCCGCAACTGCAAAATTGAGCCGCAACTGCCAAATTGAGCCGCAACTGCTAAATCAAGCCGCAACTAACATATCGAGCTGCAACTGCAAAATTGAGCCGCAACTACAAAATCGAGCCGCTACGACAAATCGAGCCGCAATTGACAAATTGAGCCGCAACTGACAAATCAAGCCGCAACTGACAAATTGAGCCGCAACTGAAAAATCAAGCCGCAACTGTCTGGTAAAATTTTTCTTTCAGTTTTGAGGTTCTGATTTTCGGATTTTTGGGTTTTTCTATTTACTGGTTTTCTGGTTTTCTATTTCTTTTCTGTGTCTTTATTCCTGCAAGTTAACTAGATTAGATTTTTCTTGTATTACTAATCTTTTCTTGTAGCGTGTGGCAATCCTCATTCGTGTGTCCAAGACCATTGCATATGAGACTACTAATATTCATTGTTTGCAGATTCGCATGTCAAAGAAGGAATAACAAAACTTCGTGCTTGTTTTTCATAGATTAGCAAACATTTGATTTCGGTGCATATAAAAAGAACACATGTCTTCTTTGGTTGATTGTGCTTGCAAGATGGTAGGTGAGTATGCTCTCACTTGGTGAAAACCTTGTGATCAGAAAACCAGACCCATCTTTCTTTGTTAATTACCCTTCACGATTCGGTATATTGGAGTATCCTCTCCCCTTGCGCATTCGTGCGATCCTGGGTGTAAGAGAAACGGTTACTGACTCTAGAACTTGGGCCTGTTCTGGTGGGAAAAGTACTCACCCCAGATGACTTTCGCATCAAGAGCACCCTGACACCGAGGGACTTCTAGCTAGTATATAAAAGTGGGTTCTTGGGGAAAGCCCAAGAATCACGAGCATGGTTCCGACGAGATGGATCCGAAAGGGGACTCTCGCCGCATGGATCACGCCCCACGAACGGAATGCCCGAACTAAAAACTCTTGTGTAGTAGTAGTGCTGCACCTTCGGTCGCTAGCGCAGCACTCCAGTTCTGCGTGAAGGTATCCACACTTTCATAGTTTGTGTAGATGGGATCAGCTCGCCATGGGAGTTTCTATGGGGTTGGAAGTTTACACTGAAGAGAGACCGTAGGAGCCTCAGGTACCAAGCTTTTGAATTCACACGCTACAGATATGCGGTTGGGGAAACCCGCACGGAATCTAGTGAATATTGTCATGGCCTAACCTAGGATTGTACTTATTTGATGTGCGATTGGTTACATTCAAAACATTGTGCTTGTCAAGTGCTTGTTGGATTACTCAAACATTATACACAACATTCACAAATCGAGACACAAACAATCGACCTTAGGAAACTCAGACTTTTCAACAAGACATTAGAAGACAATCTCAGTCCTCATTTTGAACTTAGACTTGGCATTGTCCATCATAGTCCTCATTTGGCATCTAGACTTGGCATTGGTCATTTTCCTTAGTCAACATCTTCATTGTCATCTTGGCATTTGACATCCTTTCTTGACAATTTTATCACCTTGCATTAGTCATTTCCCTTGGAAAAATGTCATTATCGCTTTGCATTTAACATCATGACATCCACCACCTTGTCTTCCCTTCACCAACGTCTTGATAGGCTTGCTAGTAAAGTTGAATACCAATTACTCTGTAGAGGTCAATACCAACAAGCCTTAGACGTTAGGAGACAATTCCTCCCAACCGACAATCAATGTCCTTCGTACCAACAATCCATGAGTCCTAGTCCTCCATCCATCTACCCTCACTACCAACATTCACTTAATACCATTCATGACATTAGTCCACAACAAACATCCATTACTCACCCTTATCCTAACTTTGACAAGGGAAGCCAACTGTCCACTTGTCCATTCCAAACCTCCATGTCATATTCTGACCCTTCACCTATCAATCCTGTCCAAGTCTACATCCCTTATCAACCATCTACCAACTCATGTCAAGTCCCCACATCATACCACACCAATCCAGTCGAAGTCTCCACGTCATATCCTTGTCCTTCAATAGTTAATCTAGTCCAAGACTCCATGGCATATCCGGTCAAAGTCCCCATGTCACATCCTATACCATCACATCCTAATCTAGTCCAAGACTCTATGTCATATTCGGTCCAAGACTCCTTGTCATATCTGGTCCAAGTCCCCATGTCATACCCTTATCCTTCACATACTAGTCGAATGCAAGTACCCATGTCATATACTAGTCATATACTAGTCCTTCACATACTAGTCCAGTCCAAGTCCCCACATCCTATCCTAGTCCATCATTCATTAATCCTTTTCAAGTCATCCCCTCACAAGCCACATCCAGTCATGAAAATTCTATCATTGCTCAAAGTCAAATCCCATTGTCTAAACTTGAGGATACATGTCAAAATGAAAGCCCAAAGCATAACCTTATAATGTCACCCTCATGTCAAGAACAAGGTAGTCCATCCCATGACCCTATCTTAAACTCCATTCAGGGATTCCTTCAAGATAATCATGACATCCAAAACACACCTATCTATGACAACCCCATCTTTGAACAAGACCCTACCATTGACCAAGAAGTCCAAATCCATGACAACCCCATCTTTGACCAAGACCCTATTGTTGACCAAGAAGTCCAAAATGATCCACTCCTTGACCTTTATGCCATTCATGATCAAACACTTTCCAATCCTATACAAGCCTCGACTATTGAAAGTTTCCAAAATGAGACACTTGCCTCCATTACACACATAGACGATACTCCTCAAGCACAAGAGTATTCCAATATAGACATATTTGAAAATGATCAAGCTATAGCTGAATTTACTGGACTCTATGACACCGACTATAATGATGGCTTCAACATTTCTTTGGAAGCACCAAGAGAATTATTTGAACCTGACATGTCGCACGATCAGACCAAAGATATCAGTCAGGAATATGTCCAACATGAAAATAAAGCTAAGACACTTTATCAACTAGGGTCATCTATCTTTGTCAGAGCGGGATTTCTTGCAGATGAAAATATTACAAGTGAAAGTGTCCATAGACATCATGATGGGTTAGCATCTTGCTTTCAAAACAACAAATACCCCATTGCAAATAGAATCTGTCAAAGCATGCAATATCAAGGAAAAGGACTAGGCATACGTGAGCAAGGAATTCTAGAACCAATACAACTTCAGGAAAATTACAAACATCAAGGTCTTGGTTATTCCTCAGATAGCAAATCAAATGATGTCAGTGGTACCTCCTTGATACTGGGGGCAACTTTGTCAGATACAAACGTCAAAATGGAGTCCATGAGAAATCTTTGTCATAAGATTGTTGCCAACACCCCCTCCACCCACACCATCAACCGTCATTCCATCATAAATAAAAATTCCCTTTGGAACCAACAAAAAAAAAAGTCTTACATGTCAAAAGATCAAAATCAAATGTCAAAGGCCATTGAATCAAACAAAAGGACAAGTGGACAAATGAAATTAAAATGGATCCCAAAGAAAGATGGATCAAACAAAGACATCAAGTCAAATACAAAAGTCAATCACAATGTGAAGCCACAAGACAAGAGGAATTCCATATAACACATGTCCACCTCCTTCAAAATGGTCATCAATCAAGGCATATAAAAGTGTTGGATTCCAAACACCATTCTCCAAAATTTATCATCCACCATCCCAAAGTAAATGTCATTCATTCAAACTGCCCAAACAACCTTTTCCATGTCTGTAATTATCATTCGTCATAATCCTACATCTCACCTAAAGTCCAAAAATCCCACGTCACAAATCTGTCACATCATGGCAACAACTCTTTACCATAAGGACTCTCATGGCACTCTATTGCGATGTGTGTATTTCGATAAGGCCAACTCTAGTATCAGAAAGGATCACAATGACATTGATCAATTGTATACAAGTGCTACGATCCTGACAAGACAACTCCTTCAGCAAGGTCATTATTGGCATATCATGGCACCAAATGAATGCACCATTAGTGATTCAGAACAAATTGGTTATCTAAAGCATCCGTGCTATCCACAAAATCAAAAATACAAAAAAAAATTGGGGAAAAAATTGTCACCTTGATGAAAACTCAAATAAAGTATCTGGTGACACCAAAAATAAAAATAAGGTAAAGAGAAAATTTCATCCAATGGAAAACCTCGCAAACAAAGTAACTTTGGAGGGTACATGATGAAAATCATAAATTGTGTGTCATTCCAAAATAAATCATCTATGTGAATTTTTACACTTGGGGGCAAGTCGTCTCATTTCCCATGCCTTCCTCATGACATTGACATCCATCTAAGCCCTATCATTTCCATCCATTTTCCCACCTACCTTGGTCTTGACATAAAACTGACACACATAAATCATGCTTTGGGAAAACTCTTGACATGTCTATCCTTTAGTCATACACGATTCACAAAACATCATGTCATTCACCATCATAGTCTTATTGTCCTTATATGACAGTCCTTGAAAACCATATGACATTCCCTTAGTCTCATGTCTCCTGTCCTTTACCAAGGCCACCTTTTGTCCTTTCATGCCTATCACCTATCTTGGCTTTCCCTTGTCAAATGGTCTAAAGCAGATAATTATCATCCCATCTAGTCCTAACCAAGTTGTTCTTCCAAATGTAACGAAGTCTAATCCATGCAAGCATAAAACATTACTAACTTCACTGGCCTCAATAGACTCCTGGACACTTTCGCCACATTATCGCCATTGTCCTCACAAGAGCCCAGATGTGTCCTTCCTAATAAACAATTACACACACATGTCAATTGGTATTTAGCTTGACTAGGAGTACAATCATGTTTGTCCTTGGATTCTCATGTGTAGGCATTAGTCATATGCATTTGTCACGATCCTCTTAAATGTCAAAATCCAAAAAAATCATAAAATGACAAAAAGACAAAAACATCATAAAATGTCTTGAAGAAAGACCAAAAACAACATAAAATGTCCTGAAAAAAGACAAAAAAATCATAAAATGTCCTGAAAAAAGACAAAAAAATCATAAAATGTCCTAAAGAAAGACCTAAAAATCATAAAAGGTCCAGAGAAAAACACAAAAACATTCAAATCAATGTCAAAATCCTAAAAATAGAGTCAAAGTCAGTGATGTCAGTCAGTCCATGTCATTGTCGAACTGTGTTGTCTCTGCGCATTTGCTATGTAGGCAAGGCCATCGGTCGATGAGTCCCCAAGACATTAGGTCAGTCCTTTTAGGTTGGTCCAAATAAAATCATGGCATTTGTCACAATCGTCACATTGGTCAAATACGTCAGACATAGTCAAACTCAGACACAAGATAGTCATTTGAAACATCAATGTCAAAATTGGTCAAAATCAGACAGCACAATCCAATCAATCATACAGTCAACATCAGTCAACTTGCCAAAACATATTAGTCAAAACAATGTCAGTCTCGTCACTCTTTGGTCCTCTTCAAGATGTGTCCTTGGAGTTAGACCTCGTCAAAATGTCCTTTGCCTTTTCAGGATGTGTCCTTCCTGACAATAGGCCCCGTCAAACCGTCAACACCGTCAAATTAACAAAACTCTTAAACTGTCAAATCGACAAGAAATCAATCTTTGGCAAACAAACATTGGCAAATAAAATAAAATGGTTGTTAATCTTTTTGGTCTATCTTCATCTTATCTTTGACTATCTTTGCTATTTTGTCTTTATATTTTTACTGCCTTTGTCTTTTGGCTGGCAGTACAATAAAGGCTCCTCAAGGATGTCCCACAGAAGGATTTTAGAGGTGCTGCATGACGCCTCCGCCTATTTTATTTTCTTTGACTGGGCTGTCAGGCATCTTGACAAAGACTGGGGCAATCTCGGGCCTAGTATGAGTTAGGACATTCCTATCTATGACTGCCTATTTTTCAAGTGATGACCTTGCACACCTGGTTCACGCCATACCATGTGTTTGTTGTTCCACATTTGTATTTTTACTGCCCAATGATGATTACATGAGCACAACATAGTCCCATGGCAATGTTTTGGAAAGATTTGGTCTTAGGAACCAACATGCATCTCTTTAGTAGATGTCATCTTCTTCTCACTGCCCCAGCGTAGGCATTGCATCCATCTCATCATCCATATCATTTTCATTAACATTTCTTTGTCTCTTCATATTCTAGTTCCATTTCTGAGAGCACACCCATGTTCTTCTTGGAACCTGTCTCATTCTCGAGGCATACTATAAACCCTCCTCATTCTTCCTCATCTTATTTTAATCGGGGCATATTTTTGACTATTTTCTTGTCACAATGCTGACATGCTAAGCATTATGACAAAGAGGGAAAAATGTAGACACATAAAATTGTCCTAGGCTTGCAACCTGATTATTCAACATTGCCCTTTCATTCATAATAATTAAATAACTTTTAATTATTTAATTATTTTCTTAAAGTCTATAATTCTTCTATTAATTAAATAATTTAATTATTTTAATTAATTCATTTCTATCTTTATTCTTCTCTCTCATTAATTAAATAAATTTATTTATTTATGTCACTAATTAGGTCCCTCTTTTCTTTTCCAAAAATTAAATAAATTTAATTCTATTTAATTTTTATCCACTTTCTCCACCAGAATTAAATAATTATTTCATCTTATTTAATTATTCATTAGCCTTTTCTCTCATGAAAATAAATAAATTTGATTTATTTAATTTAGTCGATTCTCTTGAGTTTTGAATTAAATCATTATTTAATTCAAAATGATTCCTTTTGTCATATTCCTCCATAATTAAATAATATCTTTATTATTTAATTATTTACTAGTCACCTGGAGTAAATAAATTTTATTATTTAATTTCTCCAGCAACCTCTTTGTCCGTGCCAGCCTTATCTTCCAATTTAATTCTTGACTTTTGACTTCTCATTTAATTTCGACCGTTGATTGAATTATTTCATAATTCAATCTCCACCCTTCATTCTTACCTGTTGCCCTAATTTTGACCTAACCCTAATGCACACATCAACATTCAATCTTAAGCATTGATCTTAGGGTTCTTGTCATCTTTTCATCCTGGCCACACATTCAAAATTGCAATTTTCATAAAAGGGCAATTTTGACCTCATTTGCATCTCTCAGTCTATAGCTCATTTGACTTTTGGCACTTTTAGTCTATGTCATCTTGCTGTCAACTTAGGGTCATAGTCATTAACAGTCATAGTCATTTTAGCTCATTGTAGGGTTATTTTTATTTTCTGCAAATCCTTCAACACTTGCATAGGGCTTAGTCTTTAGTTATAGTTGCTCACATAAATCTGAGGGCATTTTTAGTTATCTGCAAGCTAGGAGGTGTAACAAAGGTCAATCATGGAAGGTGGAGACATAGGGTAACACTATCCCTTTGGTCTTCACATCACTTCCTTTGTACTTTGTTATTTTCATAGGAATTTATTGTTATTTTGCTAACCCACTTAATAATTTTAGAATTTTCCCTTGATCACATATACCTCTTTCATCAATTTCTCATCCTATATTTATACCATCTTCAACTTTGAAATATCTAAAGTTGTCTATACCTCTTTTGTATTTACAAATGCAAATTAGGCCACTACCAAAAGATTCTAGGGTGGAATTAGAATGAGGGTGATGCTAATAAACTTAATTAGGACCTAAATAAATCCCAACACACCTTCACACACTTCCATGAATTTTTAAGGTAGTGTTAAACACAAGGTCAACCAAATCAATTTAAAACACATAGAACAATTAAGCACATACAATATTAGCATGATCCAATCCTTCCAAATAGAAATATTATCTGTAACACAATCATATCAGTTTATTTTTAGAACTGCAAGTCATAGAACTTCAACAAGAAGGAATCTGAAGCAACAACATTTATCCTAGTTCTCAATTGAAGACATTAAGGAACACAGTTCACGACTAGTGAACATAACTTGCACTATACAACAATCCAAAACCCCAAAATATAGATATAACAACTTTCAAAAACCATGATCAACATATCTAGGCCACAAAAATATAGGATCAAATTCCAGAGAAAAACCCGAAGAAAACACTAAATACTTGTGACCTTTCTTCATTACAATTTTCTCAATATCCTCGACATATATAGCCACTAACCTACATGTATGATAATAATGACAACAACAACTATTTGAGAACTAGTTAACCAGTTGACATCAATGACAACACCTTCATACTTGCAACAATCTCCCCCTTTTTCATTAATGGCAACACATGATGTGAAAAATCATCAAAGATAGTACAACAACTCTAAACACACTTTTCATGATTTCTTTTTTCTTTCTTCCACAATAGATAATTTTTTTCACAAGATACTTTCTTCCTTCATGCTTTTTCTTTTCTTTCTCCCACTTAGTAGATAAAATTTTTAACAAGATACATTCTTCCTTTTCACATATTTCTCTCCCTCTTTGACATCAATGGAAAAGGCTAAGGATTTTTTACATTTATTTCCCCTTTGACATTAAGAACAAAATACTCTTTCATTGACAACACTTGAAACTACCTATTCCCCCTGAGAGGTAGCCACAAAAATATCAGTCTAGAAGAAAGATAGATCCATAGATCCACCAGGGTGATGCATCTTCATATGCATCTAGTTCAACATAGGAGAGGAAATAACCCCTAACTTCTCCCAAGGATACTCAAAAGTATCTTAAGGAAGAGCCTTTGTAAATATGTTAGCAACATATTCCTTCATAGGTGCATACTCAAAATTTAATTCATTCTCCATAATCTTCTCTCTTAAAAAGTGATACCTAATAGATATATGCTTTGTACTTGAGTGCATCACTAGATTCTTTGAAATGTTAATTTCACTTGTGTTATTGTAGAAGATAAAAATATGATCATCAAATATTATGTTGATATCTTTCAATTTCTATTTAGTCCACAAAACTTGTGTGCAACAACATGCTGTGAAGATATACTCAGCTTTAGCAATAGATAAGGAAACTAAATATTTCTCTTTTCTCAACTAGGCCACCAATCTACAACCCAGAAAGAATGCACCACCACTTGTACATTTTCTATCATCTACACAACCTACCCAATCTTCATCTTTAAAAGAAATTAGTATAAAATCAATACCCCTAAGATACCACAAGCCATAATCCAGAGTGCCATTGAAATATCTAAATATTATTTTAACAACAAAAACATGTGTATCCTTAGGGTCTTCTTGAAATCTAGCCATAAGACAAAATGCATGCATAATATCTGGTCTAATAGTAGTCAAATACAATAGTCTTCCAATCATATATCTATACTTTCTCTAATAATTATTTGCTGAGTTATCATCCTTACCCAGTTTACAAATAGTCACCATAGGAGTGGATACCAATTTGGAACCATCCATCCCAAACTTATTCATCATTTCTATCAAATATTTCTCTATGAAATAAAGATTCTTTATTTTGTTTGATTAATTTGCAACCCAAGAAATAAATTCATCTCACCATACATAGAAATCTCAAAGTCCTTGGGTATGTGTAGGATCATCATGGAAAAAACATGCCCTTAAGTGGCAAAAAAATCAGAAAAATTAGAGTTAGGAAAATTGACATAAAAATTTGAATAAGTTATCTATATTATTTCAAAAATATGTGAGAATAGAATCTGTGGAAAATTGAATTCAGTTTCTAAACTATTAGGTTTGTTTGAAGAAAAAAGAAATCTATCTGGTGAAAATTTGAAATTTCAATGCAATAGAACTTAAATTTCAGGGAAAAAATAAGAAGTAGGTGTCTGTTTGACCACCCTAACCACAATAAAATGATAATATTTTTTTATAATATTTTAGATATAAGTAGAGGACTCAAGTCCCAATGTGATGCATATTTTTGTAATTTTTTCCAAGTAAAATAATTAATTATGAATTTTTACAACTTTTAAAAATATAAAAAAAAAAAAAATGGTAATGTCGACCACATAGCAGGTCAAAACTTCATGAAATTCAATTTTTCTTTTTTCTAATCCTATAGTATGCAAAGCATAGAATGTGATGCATGTTTTGGATTCAAAAATATGATACCGTTTAGAAAGCTATAGATGTTTTCAATGGAGTCTATCAAACAGGACTTTAGTCATAATTTGAATAGAAAATGAATAATAGTTACTTATTAAAGTCAAAGTAAAGAATAATTTATATTGGTGGAAATATGAGAATCTCCTCTAAAAACCCTTTTCATTTCATCAATTTTGGGTAAAAAAAAGTCAGAAGCCACATACCCATCATATTGCCACTTTTTGGCCCATCATGATCCTGTACATACCCCATTTTTCATTTCTTCAATAAAAAATTTGCACATATTTTTTTTCTTTTGAAGATAATATCATCAACATATACAACTACAATTAGGATATTGTCATTTTCAATCTTAAAGTACAAATTGCTATATGTCATGCCTTTATTGAAACCTTACTGAATCAAGTATCTATCTAACTTTGCTACCAAGCTCTAGGGGCTTGCTTTAGTCCATATAAAGCATTTTTCAATCTACAAACCATATTTGGTTGATCTGATAATGGAAATCCTTTTGATTGTTCCATGTAGACTTCCTCTTCCAATTCACCATTCTGAAATGCAAACTTCATATCCATCTAATAGAAATTGAATCTTTTATGAGCAACAAATACTAAAAACATTTTGATAAATTCCATTCTTACCACTAGAGAAAAATTATCCTAAAATTATATACCTTCTAATTGTGAGTATCCCTTACACATAAGTCTTGCTTTGTTTCTAACTAATTCATTCTCATCCAACTTGTTTCTAAATACCCACTTTGATCCTTTTATATTTTTATCTACCGGTCTAGGAACCAATTCCCAAGTTTGATTCTTCTCATTTTGCATAAGTTCTTCTTTCATATCTTTCATCCAATGCTCATCATTACATGATTCACTTATAGTCTTTCGTGCTAGTATGTGGCAGTTGATCATGCAAATAATATGCACTCGTAACATATGCTCACTAGGGTTCACGTTTGGGTTGGGCCCTAAGCAGGTGTTTGGGGGTGAAAACCCTCAATAGCAGGGGTTCTAGGGTGGAAACCGCAGATAGTAGGGGTTCGGGGGCATAGCCCCCAATTTTATTTTCCATTAACATGTCAAGGTTTTCCCGGTAACACGTAAAATGAAAATTGACTTTGTAAAACCCTAATTTTTGAAGCTTCCAAAAATCTTGTTATAAGTGGTTGGGATGTAATTTTTAGTGTCTAATTCATGATATTGTAATATGTTTTGCATTGGATAATAAAATCATTGGGTGGCTGAGTTTTTGTGGATGTAGCCAATATTGGGTGAACCACATTAAATTTCTATGCTGATCTCTTTCGTGTTATTCTTCATTGTTATTTCTATGTTACTTAACCTGGATATAATCATTAATGTTTATTGATACAATCTTCCTAAATCCTAACATTTGGTTCAACCTTAGAAAGTAAACACAGATTTATCTCACTACTAGTAGCAACTTTGCTTCTTGTCAATACTCATTTTCTCTTGTCTCCAATGATTTGATCTTTTGAATTGTTCTTTTTTACATATTTATTTGTCTTTAGGGACACCACTAGATCTTCTTCTTCTCCATTTTTCCTTTCATGTTCTTCCACAACTTCTTCAACTTCTATACAATCAGTTTCACTAGATACATATCAATCAACTTCAATTAAATTCTTCACTATTTCATCAACCTTGACATTTTAGCTTTCTACAATATTTCTCAGTCTTTTATTGAAGCATCTGTAAGCTTTACCTCTAGTAGAATATCCAAGGAAGATACTTTCATCACATCTAGCATCAAATTTCCCTAAATTTTCTTCATCCCATTTAATATAACATTTTCTTCCAAATACCTTGAAATATTTGGCAATAGGAATTCTTCCACACCATAGCTCATAGGGAGTCTTAGAGCTATTATATTTTTCTTGAAATTGATTGAACACATAAATAGTAGTGTGGATAGCTTCTCTCCAATAAAATTTTGATAGACCAGCTTCAATGATCATTGATCTAGCAACTTCTTGAATTGTTCTATTTTTCCTTTCAACAACTCCATTTTGCTGAGGAGTTTTAGGAGTAGATAACTATCTTTTTATTCCGTGAACTTCACAAAAAATATTAAACTCATGGGAGGTGAATTCTCCACCTTTGTCAAAAATTAAGCATTTCATTCTCAAATTTACTTCATTATCTACCATAGCTTTAAATTCCTTGAATTTATCTAATGCATCATATTTCTCTCTAAGAAAAGTAACCCATGTATATCTAGAGTAATCATCAATTAGAAGCATAAAGTACCTCTCACCTTTTATACTTCTCACTCTTGTAGGACCACAAAGATCTATATGAATCAAATAAAATAGTCTAGTAGTAGATTGTTCCGTTGATCTAAAGAAGTTTCTAACTTGCTTTCCAAACTGACAATTCTTGCAAATAGCATTAACAGGCTTTGTAATCCTTGAGAAATCTATCACAACATGCACAACATTGAATCTTTCCAAGTTGTCAAAATTCATATGACACATTCTCTGATGCCATAACCAATTGTCATTAATCTGAAACATAAATCATTGTCCATCAACACCCTTAAGTTGATAAATATTTCCTTCAGACTTATTTCCTGCAACAATCACTATTCCAAATCCTTTCCTAATTTCACATCTCTCATCCTCAAATACAAGGTTATACCCTTTACTACAAAATTTTACAACACTCAAGATATTGTTCCTTAAACCCTTAACATAGTAGACATCATTAGTACTATTCTTTCCATCAAAACTTACAAAACCTGTCCCACAAATCTTAGCACTAGTATCATCTCCAAATTTAACTAGGCCTCCATCATACTTTTCAAGTTTAACAAACTTACACTTGTCACCAGTCATGTGATGTGAACAACCACTGCTAACAACCTAGTAATTCTTTTCTTGTTTAGCATGGAGAGTAGAAATTACATTATCTTCAATTTTCTCTAGAGCACTTTTCTTTACCTATTTTTCAATAATAGCAGAAATAGATTCATCTTTTATAGAAAATAATAAGCATTCATTGTCATCAAAATCTCCATAATCAAATTCTTCATAAAAAATTATCACATCCTCATTTACATAGTATGCTCTATTGATCTTCTTACCTTTCTTCTTACCTTTTCTTAATCTAAGTTGTTTATTTTTTTTAGCTCTTTTTGGACATCTTGAAGCATAATGACCTATTCCTCCACAATTGAAGCATTTAAAGGGTAACTTACCTTCATACTTACTAGATCCTTTCTTCATCCTTCTCACAAAGTTATCTTTTACTTCATCGAGGTTAGATCTTCATCGAGATCTTCAACTCTTGTATCTTTAAAATAAATTTCTATCTTCAATACATTTCTCAATCTAGGCTTTCTCATTTGATAAGATACTAGAGTTCCCAATAAATGATCTTTAGTATAAGTCTTATAATCTATTAATTCCTCAATAACAAATACCTTTTCTTTGTATGCATCAGGGAGATTTCTATGAATCTTCTTCACAACCCTAGGTTCTTATGTTGTAGCACCAAGTCCTCACATTCCACATACCATCTCATCCAATCTTCGTACATAGGATTTAATGTTCTCATCTTCAGACATATGCAGGATCTCAAATTGTACCTCCAAATTTTGCAACTTTACTTTGAATTTTTCATCTCCTTCATGTATCTTCTCTAAAGCATGCCAAAATTCTTTAATAGTCTTCAAATTCTAAAATTTAATCAACTTGCAATGTGAAAGACTATTCTTTAGAATGAAATTTTCCATGTTGTTTGCTTCATGCACCTTAATTTCATTAGTTGTGCTTAGACCATTAGACAAAGGAGTGCAATTAGTCTTACAAGCTTTCTCAACATCATATCCATAGTACTCTAGATACCCTTCCAACTATATTTTCCAAATAGCGTAATTAGTTCCATCAAACCTAGGATAGGGTATGTACAGTATCATCATGGAAAAAATAGGCCCTTAAGTGGAAAAAAATTGAGAAACATCAGAGTTAGGAAACTTGACGTAAAAATTTGAATAAGTTATCTATATTATTTCGAAAATATGTAAGAATAGAATATATAGAAAATTGAATGTTGTTTCTAAACTACTAGGTTTATTTAAAAAAGAAATCTATTTGGTGCAAATTTGAAATTTCAATGTAGTAGCACTTAAATTTCAGGGAAAAAATAAGAAGTAGGTGTCTTTCTGACCACCCTAACCATAATAAAATGATAATATTTTCTTATAAGATTTTAGATATAAGTAGAGGACTCATGTCCTGATATGATGCATATTCTTTTGTAATTTTTTTCCAAGTAAATAATTAATTATGAATTTTTTATTACAAATTTTTAAAAAATTTAAAAGCCATGTAGGCCACCTTAACTTGGTCAAAATTTATGATTTTTTTATTTTTTTAATCCTATAGTATGCAAATCATAGAATGTGACACATGTTTTGGATTCAAAAATGTGATATTAAAAGCTTTAGAGGTTTTCAATCAACCTATCAATAGGACTTTAGTAGTCGTAATTCAAATTGAAAAATGAATAATAATTATTTATTAAATTCAAAGTAAAGCATAAATTTATATTGGTGGAAAGCTGAGAATCTCCTTTAAAAACCCTTTCCATTTCATCAATTTTGGGTTAAAAAAAAGTCATCAGCTACATAACTACACATACCCATCATATCGCCACTTTTTGGCCCATCATGATCCTGTACATACCCAATACTCAAAAGTTATCTTACTTTCCATCCCAAACCTTCGTTAAGTAGTTAAGCTCATCTCCAAGGAACCAAGCTTTGATACCAATTTTTGAACAATACAACTGAGAGGGGGGGGTGAATCGGTTATAACAAATTAATCCTTTAAAAACTTCCACAATCACAGATCCTTTACTTTACTAATATAATTAATCATTACATTCAAAAGAAAAAATAAAAAGAAACACACACACAATAACACCGGAGTTACGTGGAAAACCCAATAGGGGAAAAACCATGGTGAGGATTAGCTCATAATATTGAGAATATCAAAACTTACTACAAAGGCTCACTGTCAAAGAAGGTTGTAGTGTAGAAAAATGGATCTTTGGACATTTTCACACTCATTTGGGTCCTTTTTATGGATTTTAGTTTAGATTTTCCTTGATTTAGTGTTGTAATGTGAATAACACAATCACATTAGGTCTTGGGCCCTTGTAAACTAAATAAAATACATGATTTATAAAGGTGTTATAAAGTGTTGTAAATGACTTTCACACTTTTCAAGACTTTTATTAAGTATTTAAGTCTAATGGACCTATTTTCCCCTTAATTCAATATTTTAATTTTTTTTAATTGTATTCTAACTTTAATCTAGAAGGCTTGTAAATTAAACCTGGTTTTAATCTAGTGTTTTAGTGTGTTTTACACATTCACATTGGATCTTGTTCCTTTCTAGGCTATGTGGACCTCATTTTAATGTTGTAAACTTTATTTAATCACACTTTCACATTGAAATTTGTGTCCCTATCCATAATTACCCTTTACATCATCATTAATAGGCCCCTATGACACCATATTGTGCATCCCTTGTGCATCCTAAAGCTTATTTTGATCAAAGACCTCACGAAATAAAAATATAAACCTAATTTCTTCACTCCTTGACATCCCATTTGGTAAAAGATCTCCTATGGGACCCATTTGCCACTTTGGGTGAATGAGTCCCATCTAGGTGGGCCATTTTCCTAGGATGTCGCATAAATCCCATTTGGGCTATTTTTGAGGTTTGAGCAGGAAAAATTGGGTTTTAAGTTAATTTTCTTCAATGTCAACCTTAGGGATCAAATTAATGGGAATTTGAATGGATTTCCTATATTAATTAGTTCCCCAATCATTATTTAATAATACATGCATATTATCAATTCAAGAAAGCTAGGGATAAGGATTTCAAGACTTCACAAGATCAATTTTAAGGAATTCAAGGGCAAATTCTTCATCCATTGTTGCAAAAGTTCAAGATCCATCATCATGGCAAGTTTCTAATTGCATCATTTCATGTTCATGCTTCATTATCTTGTTTCCTCATTTTTGGTTTAATTACGTAAAAGGGGTTTGACCAAGGGAAACCCTTATCTTGTAACAATCAACAAGTTTTCCCCTCCTTAATGTGTGATTGAAAGTTTGCAAATTGAAGAAAATTGCCAAAATGATGAAGTTACAAATGTTGTCAAAGTTGTCATGAAATTTTTTCAAGACTCACAGAAAATCAAATCGAGAGAAAAATATCCATCCAATCTACATGAAATTAGTGGGAAAGTGCTTATTTCATCCATCTAGGGAGGATTGCAAAGTTTCAGTTTGAGATTATGCTCTTGGACACTTTTCGACAAAATGGGACTCATCCCCCAATAGTGGTAAATGAGTCCCACTGTAGGTTTTCTTCAAATATCTTTGCAGATTCAGAAACCCTTTTGGTTGAAATTTGTTTGAAGACAATTTTCCATAACTGGGATTAATTCACCTAGAATGGCGAATGAGTCCCACCAGGTCTAAAAAGCAAAAAATTTAGAATTTCTGAGATATTTGCAGTCTTCAACACATTTCCAGGTACACACCATTTACTTTTATATTTTATTGTTCTATTTTGATTACATCTTCAAAGCATTTGATATGTCATTTAGGTCTTTTCACATTTCATACCGCGTTTTTCAGACATCTTGCATTTCCCAAGTTTCCACTTGGTGGTGAACCCTCATTTGCTATTATTATTTCCCTTGAACCTTCCCTTTGTCAAATTTCAATCTCCTTTGCATTAAAATATTAAGCGTTTGTTCTTGAGTGAAAGATTGAAAATAGCCTCTCTTTGTTTAGGTCCAAAACCCTAGAAGCGAAAAGAGAGACTCCTATTTTCAGGTATGTGCAGGATCATGATGGGCCAAAAAGTGGCGATATGATGGGTATGTGTTAGGTATGTAGCTAAAGAATTTTTTTAACCCAAAATTGATGAAACAAAAATGGTTTTTAAAGGAGATTCTCAACTTTACTTTGAATTTAATAAATAATTATTATTCATTTTCTATTTGAATTACGACTAAAGTCTTAATTGATAGGTTGATTGAAAAACATCTATAGCTTTCAAATGGTATCAGATTTTTTAAATCCAAAACATGTGTCACATTCTATGCTTCACATACTATAGGATTAAAAAAATATTGAATTTCTTGAAGTTTTGACCAAGTTGAGGTGGTCAGACATACAAGTTTTAATATTTTTTAAAAGATGTAATAAAAAATTCATAATTAATTATTTAATTGGAAAAAAATTAGAAAAAAGTATGCATCACATTGGGACATGAGTCCTCTACTTATATGTAAAAGATTATAAGAAAATATTATCAATTTATTGTGGTTAGGGTGGTCAAACATACACCTACTTATTTTTTCCCTGAAATTTAAGTACTGCATTGAAATTTCAAATTTCACCAAATAGATTTTTTCTTTTCTTAAAAAACCTAGTAGTTTAGAAACTACATTAAATTTTCTATAGATTCTATTCTTACATATTTTTGAAATAATATAGATAACTTATTCAATTTTTTACATCAAGTTGCCTAACTCTAATTTTTCTAGTTTTTTTGCCACTTAAGGGCCTATTTTTTCCATGATGATGTTGTGCATACCCTTTCTATGTTTCATTTTAGTGAACCTGCTTTTAGAATACCCTTTTTTCTAGTTTGGAGTCTATTTACATCCTATATTTAGCTTACTTTAACTTTGCATTGGTTAATCTGCATCAAGGGTTTCTAAATTTTTCCATTAGTGAAAGTGTATATAGGTTACATTTTTGCATCTCAAATAATTGAGAATCATCAAAAAAATGTATTTGCATTTAGGATACACATCATACAAACTAAAAAGTATAAAAATCACTAGGAAATTTTTTGAAATTTTTGAAAAAAATCCATACTAGGACTCATTTGCAATCTTGTGTGAATCAATCCCAGAATAGATCTGAAACAACCTTTTACAACACTAAAAACCCTATTTTTCAGTTTTTTTTTGTTGCCATTAACTATTTGTATAAGTTGGCTGAGTTTGTGCAACATGCATTTCATTAGATATAGCTTATATTAGCTCATTTCATGTATTGCTCAAATTCAATTTTTCATTTACAACATTTCATTTTTAGATCATTACACAGTGTAACTAGCAAATTATCTTGTTTCAAAACTGAAAATTTCATTTCATTTTACATCCTTACATTGCATTTTAAGTTTTCATACAATACTTTTCACAACTATTGGTTTAGATCTTCTCCAAGTTTGCAAAGAAAAAGTTAGTCAATAAGAATGTTAATCATTCATTTAATGCATTCTGTAGTTATGAGTCTCTTAGTGTGTGTGAGAGAAAATGTCAATGTTTTCCTTAAACTTACACCCCCTCCTATCTCTCCTATTTGTGAGGATGATGTGATAGAAGAGAATATAAACATGAATAACCATGATGATTATAATTTTACTTCTCCTGATACCTCTCCTTTTAGTGACAAAGGTATCTTGGCAAAAGAAGGTACAATCATTGTGAATCATGAAGATATTGTTTTTCCTTCTCCTCATTCTGCTTAGGAAGATAGTATAACAATAGAAGATGAATTCATTACCAATACTCTACATAGTCTCCATTCATCTCCCAACACCTCTCCTATTTGTGAAATTGCTTTAGTGAATAAGGATATAATCATGAAAAATCATGAAAGACATAATTTTTAGGAGGATGCATGAGAACCAATCATTGAGAGTTATACCATTATTTCTCTGCTTCCTAATGTTCCTAACATTTGGAAGGGTCTATTTCAATAAGAGGATCCACTCATTGGCACACATGATGCATCCCCTACTAGTGATGAAGCTACTTTACAAAATCTAACTATGGAATGCGATGAAAATCTTACAAGCTCTCCTACTAGGGCAGATACTATGGCACATGAGAATGATACCTTAAAGAAAGAAAACAATCAAATAGATCCTTCTCCTAATATCCCCACTATTGATAATCAAGAAAATATAACCATTGATCATCCCCCTATTTGTGATGAAGTCATTTTAGATGAACCAATCCTTGAATGTCAAGAACATTTGGTTTATTGTTCTCCTAAAAACTCCCCTCCTAGGGAGGATATCATCATGCAAGCAAAAGATAACATCAACAATAACATAGTAAAACATGATGAGACAACATTATACTCTACTTCACTAAGGGATGTTAATATTATTCAACCTCAACTCATCTTTTACCCTCCTTCACACAAACCAAAAACTCAAAACAAACCTAAACTTATCCTCTACCCACCTAAGAATAATTTTTTGTAGAAACCGAGTCATAATACCATTTCTCATACATATAACACTAGAAAAAATCTACAACTACAAAAACCAACTCTGATACCCTTACCTTTTCCTAATCCTATCCTACCTAATCATATCTTACTAGGTCCTCCACATGGAAAGGAGTATGATCTTGTTGAGAAACTTAAGAAACTCTTGCTAAGATATCATTGTGGGACCTTATTCAAGCATCCCCTCACTACCACAACATGATTCAAATACCCTTACAAAAAATTCATATCCCTTCTAATGCGCAAACAAATGACATAGTAGCCATGATCCAAGGAATTAATGCTGACATTGTTTTCCACCAAAGTGAACTCCCCCCTTTGGAAGTGAAAAAACAAAATGAAGCTTTCATAATAATATCTCAATACAAAAGAAAAGGGATAAAGAGAAATCTTGTAGATATTGTATCTTCCCTTAATGTGTGTAATGTGAGCCTTCTAGATAGGCTTGTTGCTGATAAATCAAACATTCAATCTGATTCTTTATCTATTAAGGTGTTTTACAATGTGAAGAAAAAACCACTCAGTGTGATTACTTTACCAATTTCAGTTGGGAAGGCCACATTGGAAACACAAATCCATTTTATGCCTCATGAACTTTCATATAATATTCTCTTAGGCAGACCGTGGATTCATGCAATGAATGGGGTTCCTTCTACTCTTCAATGTAAAATGAAATAAATCTACAACAACAAAGTGTACACACTTGAAAGTGATCCCGAGCCTTATAGTGTCTTACAACTTGAAAAAAACAAAGAAAAACCTTGAAACACATTAACACCAACCACACAAGTGGGACACGTACAATAGCAAGACAAATAAAAACACATTGAAGAAGTCACAAAGCTATTAGAAGATGATTGGGGTTCCTTGTATTTCGAACATACATTCATGGGAGAATACAAGATCATAAAAAAGTATTCAAATAGGGGACATGAAAAAAAAAAGTCGTGCCAACACATAATTTGGATGACCCTTTGAAAGTATCCACCAAAACCACTGTAGAAGAAATGGAAAATTACACAACAAACTTTGACAAATTTAATCATGAACAACCACCAGATCCAAAAGCAATGAGAAAACTTGATGGAAAATGTTATGAGCTTATGAAACAACTTGGATATAGTGGAAAAGTATGTGGTTCTAGAGAACAAGGTATCTATGTCCCCATTGAGCCTAACATGCAAGAAACAACTGATGGTATTGGTTATTATCCTTTGATAGAAATCAACAAGTCTTCACTTAAAATCCACACTTACACAAACAATTCTTCTAATAAAACCTTAATAGTAGTACATCTTGAACTGATAGACACTACTAGTCTTGGCTATTATCCTTTCCTTGAAATGAAACAAACAAAGAAATATTCACTTAATGTCAATGTCATCTCACAAAACACTAATGATTTGGGTTCGTTAGAATTGACACCCTCCTATAAAGGAGAGAACAAAATCTCACAATCTAAATAGTCTTGTGTAAGTATGAAATCTTGTACTAAGCAAGAAATATCTTTGCTGCAAACTACAAGAACACCTTCTACCATTTATCAATAGGGTATCTTGTTGATACTCCTCCAAGATCACCTGATATCCCTTCCTCCAAGAAAAAAAAAATTATACTATAAATATTCATTTTATGCATATCACTGAGTTTGCGGTCATTCTACTAATGAATGTAAGGCTTTGAGTAGTAAAATCCAACATCTTAAGGAGTTTTGTGCTCTTCCTTATGTGGGGGCACCTCATTCCTCTAATTGATACTAATTTTCACTCTAGCATGTTTCTCATCAATCATTTCAGGTCACCCTTGTTTGACACTAAGTGGGGACAAGGGGTTAGTGAGCCTTCCCCTCACATTGCACTTGTTGTCTCTTTCAACTAGTTGATCACCTTTCATGAACATTTTAGAGCAAGCTTGGGATGTGGACAACATGACTTAAGTTGGTTCAAATATGACATATTTCCTTTTTCATTATGTTTCTGATCGGAAACATATGACTTGGCATAGGGATTTTTGAGAAAGCTCTTATTTCTTCTTCTACTTTCAAGCAATTGCTCACATCAATGGTGTATTCAACTACTTTAAAGTGGGGGCATACATTTTTCATTGTGCGATTTTCCTTTTCTTGCGATTGAATCCTCTCTTGAAAACATTAGGTACAATGTTGCCTATGATGAGACCTTGCACTGGTCCTCTCTTAGAGACATTAAGCATGATGTTACCTAAGATGAGACCTTGCACGAACTAAGCAAAATCCATTTGAACATTCCTTGCACTATTTTGCATTTACAATTTCGATGGGTTTCAAGCATAAGAAGTTTTCCTTGCTTCATAGAGCTCGAAGATCATTTTTGTGTGGTTTCGTATTAAAGTTATCAGGAGGTATAATTTTGGTATGGTTGAGCAGGAAGCCAAATATGAGGCATGAGTTTCCCCATAGCCACTTGCATGTGTGTGAGTGCATACCATCCATGAGTGTATGTTTCTCACCTTTTTAGGATTTCTCACCTGGCAGACAACAAAGAGTCTTGTTGCCTCAGAGTGAGTATGCATTTTTGGACAAACAACCTAGATCTGATCGACATCGTGTTGGAAAAATGTTTGAAGCTTGATCCACCTTTTTTTTTTTTCTCATTTGTACTTCTCTCTCTTCTATTCATTTCCATTGAATGATCACGTATCTTGTTCTACTACAAAATCATTCACATTATGCATGTCCTTTTGTGCTCATGTTGGTTCGACTTAGGATCTTGGATCGTATGAACTTGACCACGTCCTTCATCTTTATTATCCTATACCATCTGCATTGGTACGATTGGACCCCTCTTGAATGTCTACTTTAGTGTGAGGTTGAAGCAAGTCCATCCTCTCACTAAAGTGGGGGCTAAATGTAGCATAGAAAAATAGATCTTTGGAAATTTTCACACTCATTTGGGTCCTTTTTGTGGATTTTGGTTTAGTTTTTCCTTGATTTAGGGTTGTAATTTGACTAACACAATCACATTAGGTCTTGGGACCTTATAAAAGTAATAAAATACATGTCTTGTAAATGTGTTGTAAAGTGTTGTAAATGACTTTCACACTTTTCTAGACTTTTATTAAGTATTTAAGTCTAATGGACCTATTTTCCCTTTAATTAAATATTGTAAAATGTATTTAATTGCATTCTCACATTAATTTAGAAGGCTTGTAAATTAAACCCAGTTTTAATCTAGTGTTGTAATATGTTTTACACATTCACATTGGATCTTGTGCCTTTCTTGGTTGTGTGGACCTCATTTTAATGTTGCAAAGTGTATTTAATCACACTTTCACATTTAAATTTGTATCACTAACCCTAATTACCCTTTACATCATCATTAATAGGATCCTATGACCCCATATTATGCATCCCAATGCTTATTTTGATCAAAGACCTCATGAAATCAACATCTAAACCTAATTTCTTCACTCCTCAACATCTTGGCTGGCAAAAGATCCCTCAATGGAACCATTCACCACTTTAGGTGAATGAGTCCCATCAAGGTAGAACCCATTCACCCAGGATGTCAAATGAGTCTCATTTGGGCTATTTTTGAGGTTTGAGTGGGAAAAATTGGGTTTTAAGTTTAATTTTCTTCAATGTTGGCCTTGGGGATCAAATTAATGGGAATTTAAATGGATTTCCTATATAAATGAGCTCTCAAATCATTATTTAATAATTCACTCATATTATCAAGTCATGCAAGCTAGGATTAAGCATTTCAAGACTTCACAAGATCAATTCTAAGGCATTCAAGGGAAGATTCTTCATCCATTGTTGCAGAAGTTCAAAATCCATCATCATGGAAAGTTTCCAATTGTATTGTTTCATGTTCATGCTTCATTATCTTATCTCATCCTTTTGGTTTAATTACCTTGAAGGGTTTTGACCAAGGCAAACCCATATCCTATAACAATCAACAAGTTTTCTCGTCTTTAATGTGTGATTGCAGGTATGCAGATTCAAGAAAAATGCCAAAATGATGAAGTTGCAAATGTTGTCAAAGTTTTCAAGACTCAAAAAAACTTGGATCTAGGAAAAAATATCCATCCAATCTGCATGGAATCAGTGGGAAAGTTTTTATTTCATCCATCTTCAAAGGCTTGCAAACTTTTAGTTTGAGAGTCTACTCTTGGGACACTTTTCAACAAAATGAGACTCATCCTCTAGTAGTGGAGAATGATGGTGAATGAGTCCCACTGTAGGTGTTTTTTGAAGATCTTTGTGGATTCAAATACCCTTTTGGTTGAAACTTGTTCCAGGACGGTTTTCCAAAAATAAGACTAATTCACCTAGAATGGTGAATGAGTCCCACGAGGTCTAAAAAGCAGCAATTTCAAATTTTCAGAGATATTTCATGTCTTCAACATATTTTCAGATGCACACCATTTACTTTTATACATTCTTGTTCTATTTTGATTACATTTTCAAAGAATTTGATAGGTCATTTAGGTCATTTTGCATTTCATATTTTGTTTTCTGACATCTTGCATTTCCCAAGTTTCCACTTGGTGGTAAACCCTCATTTGTTGTTATTATTTCCCTTAAACCCCCCCTTTGTCAAATTTCAATCTCCTTTGCATTGAAATATCAAGGGTTTGTTCTTGAGTGAAAGATTGAAAATAACCTCTCTCCTTTTAGGTTCAAAACCCTAGAAGCGAAAAGAAAAACTCCTATTTTCTATGTTTCAAAGGCTTGCTACCAAAACAACACTCAATGTATGGATCAAGACTCACTTTCAAACAAGGGTTAACCACCCGGAGAGCTCACTACCATATAATTACAAATAAGATAGAAGAGATTAGTTAAGAGAGAGGAAACTCTCAATGAAACATAGATTTCCACCATAATTCACTTGCAAACATGCTTGAATGATAGAGTACACCATCAACTCACTATATTCAAAAAATCACTACTAATATTTCACACTGATCTACTCAACCACACACTCTATTTTGCATCTATCATGCTCTATTGCTTTACATTCATCTATACCTCTTTCACCAATATCTCATCCTATATTTATACCATCTTCAAATTTGTATATCCAAAGTCAGCTATACATCTTTTCTATTTACAAATTCGAATTAGGTCAGTGCCAAAACATTCTAGGGTTGAATTAGAATGAGGGTGACCCAAACATAGTTAATTAGGACCTAAATAAGTCCCAACATGCCTCCACATGCTTCCATTAATTTTAAGGTAATGCTAAACATAAGGTTGACCAAACCAATGTAAAACATAGAACAATTAAGAACATGCAACCTTAACACAATCCAATCCTTCCAAATAGAATTTTTTTGTTTAACATAATCATATTAAAGTTTATTTCCATAATTTCAAGTCATAGAACTTGATCAAGAAGAAATCATGAGTAACAACATTTCTCTTGGACCTCAACCAAAGACACTAAGAAACATAGTTCATGACTGGTGAACATAACTCACTGTGTAAATCCAAAACCCCGAAACCTAGATATAGCAACTTCCAAAAACCATGACCAACATATCTAAGCTAAATAAATATATGATCAAATATGGGAGAAAAAATTGGAGCAAATAGTGAATACCTATAACCTTTCTCCATTACACTTTTCTAAATTTCCTTGACATATACAACCAATAACCTCCATCCATGATACTAATGGAAACAACAACCAGTTGAGAACTAGCTAACTAGTTGACATCAATGACAACACTTTCATACTTGCAAGAACATCTTCATACTTTCAACATGATCATGTTATTTAATATCAAAATATTACCACTTATCAATATTCTATTTTACCTATAATGAATACTACTACAAAAAAATATTGAATATCAATTATTTCCTTTATATATTCACTTACTCACACTCATAATATAAATCATCTAACATGATAAAATCCATTAATATACATAATGATATTACCAATAATGAAACCTCTCAATCGTTACATATGTAGATAGGGAATAGACCTCATTTGGCTATCACACAAAATCACAACCACCAGTTAGTTAGTTAACAATAAAAAATATAAACATCTTGATGTATAGGAACAATAATCAATAATATATATTTCTCAAAAAAAAAGAACATAAAATATAGGACATATACCATTGATGACTAATAAGATTAACAATGCCACAAGGGCGGGGTCTTACTATTTTTAGCAATTTCATTAAATTGGGGGCATACATTAGTATTATTCTTTTGTATTATACAACTCATGCTTCATTGTGTGGTCTTCTTAATTTATGTGATACATCTTTCTCTTTGTGGTGACATTGGGTGTAATGTCCTTCAAGAGAGTTATCTCTCTTAGCATATTATATTCCTCTTAGTGGCTTGATGTGACACACTACATCCCTTAAGTTGTGAATCATCTATTCTTTGATTGGTCCTCTCTTGGAAACATTAGGCATGATTTCCCCTAAGTTAAGACCTTACATGAACTAAGAAAACTCTTTTGAACATACCTTACACTATTTTTCATTTACAATAATTGTTATATGGCCACTTTGCATAACAACTTTGCTTACTTGTGGAGCCATCTTGTTTGTTCATGGGTGTTAGCATGCAAAGTGTTTCTTGCCTCATGAATCTTACAATTCATGTTGTGTGGTGCCTTATCAAATTCATAAGGAGTATAGCTTTGGTATGGTTACTATATGCGAGTTGAACTTAGGCATGACTTTCCCATAACCACTTGCTTGTGTGTGTGAGTGCATACTGATTGCATGCATATGTGTCTCACCTTTTTAGGGGATCATGTAGTGAATGACCTAAGGTTTCGCTAGCCCTTTTAAGAGTGTGTTTTATTTTCATATTGGACATCATGTTCCATTTGTAAATTTTTTTTGGAAAAATATCTTAGATCTTATCTATATTGCCTTGGACAAATGGTCGAGGCTTGATCCACCCTTTTCTTTTTCTTCTTTCTTCTTTATGTCTTTGGTAGTGTATGCTTGTATCTTGTTATTGCTTCATACATATTTTACCTACATGTTCTTTTTCCTATGTTGGTTTTCCATAAGATCTTGATCTTGGGGCTCGATCATCCCTCTTGATTGTTGTCATCCTATTTCACCAATATTGGTACATTTGGACACCTCTTGATGTGTATTTGTCTACTTTAGTGTGATTTTGAAGAAAGTTCCTCCTCTCACTAAAGTGGGGGCTAAATGTAGTGTAGAAAAATGTATCCCTTTACATTTTCACACTTTTTTGGGCCCCCTACTAAAATTAGGCTTATTTATGCCTTATTTAATGTATTTTTTTGAGTATAATCCCAAAACTTATCTAGTGATCAATCATAATTTAATGATTTTTGGTTGTGTCCCAAATTTAGTAATCAGGGAATCATACACCACGTTGGTCATATGGGTCCCACCTAAGTCTCAAGGCCTGATCTTGAATTTGACATTAAACTTAACCTTTCTAGAAATTTATGTCTCAAGCCTAAGCTATTGGGACTCATATGCCCCAACTGGAATATAAGTCCCGCTTTAGCTTGGACCTATTTTGAATTCAATTCTTGGTGAGATTTTATTCTCCTAGATCTGATGTCGGCTTGTAGTGTTGTAATTTTGCGAAATTTGGCATAAAAAAATATAAATGCAAGGTCATTTCACATATTTTCTCCTATAATTTTTATGCAAGCATTCCTATAGCATGTTCATGAGTTCAAGAGCCTTCAAGAGCATTCAAGAGTTAATTATCAAGCATTTTGAAGCTACATTCAAGAATTAAGCATCATTTCAAAGTCTTCATGTATAATGTGTCTTTTTGAGCTAACATTTATGATGTAGGTTTTCATGATTCAATCAAGCATTCAAGTCAAGATCCCAGCATTCAATCAAGATTCAAGATCAACCTCCATTAGAACCATTTCAAACAAGATTTCAGCCTTTGTTACAAGGGTTTGGTGAGTTGTAACATTGCATATTGTTCATTCAAATCATTCCTTCATTACATTTCATTTTATTTCAAGGTTTAACAAACCCAAACCCCTATCCACTAATAAATCAAAAAAAATCTCCTCTACATGTGTGATTGTATATCTAGGAATTTTGGATCTTGAATATCCTTTGAAGACAAAGTTGTGATATTGAAGAAAGTTGTCAAATTTGTCAAGAATTTGCCATCTTCATGGAAAGCCATCTACAAAATAGACTTCAAAGTTTCAAACTCAGAGATCAAACAAGAAAGAAGCTATAGAAGATCACAAGAGGATATCAGAGTTTCAAAAAAACCCTAATAATGGGACTAAATCATCACCTTGGGAAGAGGAGTCCTAGTATATAACTTTTTTAGCACTTTCTATAGATCATGATTTACTAGTTGTAGATTCCAGTTTTGGCCCGAAACACTAAACTGGGACTAAATCACCCAGTCTATTGTATGAGACATAGTTCACATCAAAATTCATAATTTTGGGATTACATGCCTTTTTTTGAGGATCTTTAGTCTTCTAGGTGCACCTTTGTTTATCTCTAGTTTATTATTTTGATTTAGAAGTTCATTTTCTAGGTCATATAGTTAGATTTTCATATTACCTTCATTTCCTTCTTTTTAAGCATTTTCTTTGTGGTGAACCCTCTTTAATCACATTGATGGAAACCATCCTAACCCTAGTCCATTCCTCAATCAACCCATTTGGTTGAGAGATCTTCATTTCTTTTATTGAACTGAGACTAAAATAGGGTTCCTTAAGTTGTCCATCTCTTGAAAGGTGGAAAGACCCTATTTCTTATGGTTCAAGAAGATAAATTACAAGTGCTACAACAAGAGATTGAAGAAGATTATTGAAAGTGAAAATTTCAAAGTAGATGAAGACTTACAGAGTAATTCTATGGTGATAGATAGATATGAATCATATGAGTCCTCCTTCATATGAAATGACAAAGATGAAGGTAAAGAGAAAGAAGTTGAGATTGAAGAGGAAGAAGCTTTGGAAAAGATCCCTAAGACTCCTAAGTATGTATAAAAGAATAATTCTAAAGATCAGATCATTAGTGACAAAAGTAAAGTTATGTTGAAAAAGAGAAAAGATGCAATGGCTGAAGAATAGGTAAACCTATGTTTACTCTCTAAATTTTAACCTAAAATAGTGATTGAATCATGCAAGGATGAGTATTGGATAAAAGATATGGAAGAACTAATACAAATTGAGAAGAACCAAACTTTGGAACTTATCACAAGACAAGGAAACAAGAATGTAATTAGAACTAAGTGGGTATTTTGGAACAAACTGAATGAGAATGGAGAAGTGAGAAACAAGGCAAAGCTTGTGTTTAAGGGCTACTAACAAGTAGAAGGAATAGAATTTGAGGAGACATTTGCTCTGGTGGAAAGAATGGAAGCTATTAGGATGATTTTGGCTTTTGCAGAACATAAAGGTTTCAAGGTTTATTAGATAGATGTGAAGACTAATTTCTTGGATGGTGAGTTGGAAGAAGAGTTATACATTGAACAACCAAAAGGATTCCAGTTATAAAAAAAACTAGAAATGGTCTGTAGATTAGAAAATAAATTATATGGAATGAAGCAAGCTCCCAGATCTTGGTATGCAAGGTTGGATAGGTACTTGATAGAACAAGGATTCAATAAAGGTATCACAAATAGTAATATTTATTTTAAATTTGGAAAAGCTCAAATCTTGATTGTGGTTGTGTATGTTGATGATATAATTTTTGGAGGAAATGAAGCCGTGTAAGAAATTTGTAGAAGAGATGTAGAAAGAATTTGAGATGTATATGTTTGAAGAGATGAATTTCTTCCTTTGACTCTAAATTAATTATACATAGAAAGGTATATTCATTTCACAATCAAAGTATGTTATGAAATTTTGAAGAAGTTTGGAATGGAAGATTCTAAACCAGTGTGTACTCCTATGATTACTAGTTGCAAGCTAAGTAAGAATGATGAATCTCCTAAGTCTGATTAGAGAAAATATAGATTAATTATTGGAGGATTTCTAATCTAACTACTACTAGATTAGATAACATGCATGCAATTTTTCTTGTGGCTAGATTTCAAGAAGATCCTAGAGAGTCGCATATTACAGCAGTGAAGAGGATATTTGAATACTTGAAGGGCACTCTAGAACATGGCTTGTGGTATCCAAAGGGTATTGATTTCTCTCTAAGTTCTTATATAGATATATATTGGGTAGGATGTGTTGATGAAAAAAATTTAAAATGTTAGTGCATTATTTCTTGGATGCATATTGGTGTCTTGGTTGAGTAAGAATCAAGATTCAGTATCTTTATCTTCTTTAGATGTAGAATATATTAAAACATCTTTTTCCATACAAGTGTTGTGGATGAGGATAATATTTAAGTACATTAGAGTTGTATATGATTAACTAATTTCTATCTTTTGTGACAATATAACTACCATTAATAATTCAATGAATCTGGCAATGCACTCAAGGACAAAATATATCTTCATAAGGTATCACTTTTTTGAGGAGAAGGTTGCAAAGAATGAAGTGAAGGTTAAGTATGTTCCTACAAAGGATTAGGTTGTTGATATATTCACTAAGGCTCTTCATAAGGATACTTTTTAGTATCTCCAACAAAAGTTAGGGGTTATTAGCCCTCCTTATTTGAACTAGATGCATAAGGATATCAATCAATCTAGTGGATTTTAAGATTCATTCCTTGTTCTAGACTGGTGTTAGAGGTGACCTCTTAAGGGGAGTAGGTGTATTTTAGTGGTTGTTGTAGTCATGGGGAGTTATTTTTGGTGTAGGTTGGTTTTTTCCTTTATTACCTATGTCAAAGGATATGTGAAGTGGTTGCTAGTTGGTAAAGTTTGTTGTGTGCTCCTAAGGGGAAAGAGATGCAAGCATGTTTCCCTTTTTCCATTGATCTCAAAGGGGGAGAGAAAAATAATGTGAAAAAAAAATTAGTTTTAAAAAGGGGAGAGAATAATGTGGAAAAGGAGAGTATGATGTAAGGGAGATAAATAAAGAGAAAGAGTTGATATGGAGCAGTATGTTGGTGATCAGAGTTGTTTGTTGTTGATGGATTTTCACATCATATGTTTCTATCAATGAAAAGGGGGGAGATAGAAGTAGAATGTATGAGTATTTGGTGTTATCATTGATTTAAATAGGATTATTTTTAATATCATTGATGATTGGTAATGGTTGAGAAGTTGTGATGATGCTTTGATTAATTGCATTACGTTGTCATTAGTAAGAGCTACTAGTATCAAACTCTAGCATTTTTTTGATAAGTTTCTATTTGTGGATGTTGTTGTTTTATTAATGATAAGGAAGTACTAAATATGATGCGTATGTGGCTCTAGTCCTTGGTTTCCAAGTGCTTTTGAGAAAATTTGAATAAAGGAGGAAATAATGTGTTACAAAGGTGTTCTGGTATACTGTGATGTGTTCTTGTTTTGATTCACATTTATTTTATGATGAAGATCTGCTTGTACACTTTAGTTATGTCAATTAGAGGTGTTCAAAGGTTATATATCCAAAATTTCTTAGTATGGATCATTGTGCAGAAGAATTTTTTTTCACCAATGTGTGAACTACATTATAATGTTGTCTAGGAGAAATGGTTTTGCTCCACATTTCTCAATGGTTTGGTTTCTAGTCTGGTGGTGATAGAAGCATGTTGATAAGGTTCATATATACCTTTAATTGAATTTCTTCATGTTTTGGTTCTATGCAAGTTGATTTCTTTAGTTACAATGGGGTGATCCCGTAATAAAGATTTACAATTTCTTGGAGATCTTGATTTTTGCTAAAATCACATATTTGTAGAAAATATAATGATTTAAGCCTTTAAAATTTCCATTTAAAGGATTCCAATTTAAGAGGGTTTGATCAAACCCCCTTGGATAGAACCCCACTAGTTTTAAACCATACCTATATAATAGAGTCTCCTTTACACCTATCGAAATGCTGATAAAAATCACTTTTGATTTACCTTTTGGGGGATCAGATGAATTCATTTAATTTAATTTTTGTAAGTGTGTAGTCCTTATTATAAGCTTCCCAAAAATTATAATTTTAAATAAATTTAATTTTATTATTATATTTATTTTATATTTCTTGTGAATGTAGGTTTTTCACTAAAAATCAAGCTCTTTGTTCTACATATGTGGAAAAATAGTAGATTATCATTTTTTTTAAAATATCAATGCACTAGATATTGATGTTCCTGATTCAACCAAAAAAAAAATTTAATAGATACAAAAAATGTTATGTTTTAGGTAGTAAATCATGTATAAACTATAATTGGTTTGACTTTGAAAATTAATTAAGAAAAAAATATTCAATGAAATGCTATGAAACCAATTCCATGCACTAGATATCATAGTTATAAATCTAAATTTGAAAAAAATAGAATTTTATCCTTCATAGAAAAAAAATTATGTGTTAGCTAGTAACATCACTCTTTAAAAATGGTGTTTACTATTAAAAAACAACTTTTTGAAGGAGATGGAAAAATAAGTGCAATCTGATTCCAAAAATTTTGAAAAAAAATATTTAGAATCTATAGAAAAAATTTCACAAATCACTAGTTTGCATCATCTTTAAATTCCTCATAGTTTAGCTGCTATAGGTGTTCGAAAGTGAAGATTTAGTTTAAAAATTTGAGTTCAATGTCCAATTTTTCCAAAAAATATTAAATCAGTATTGTGGGATCACCCAATGTATGTAAGGTTGTCTAAGTATACTAGGTATGTACATTCTTCAAGTGAAAGTTGTTGTAAAGGAAATTGTTGGATTTCAGGGTGTTTGTGGAATATTCAAGATTGTATTGAAGTGTTATGTGTGTTATGTGAGTCATCTCTCAATTTGAGGAAGCATGTACTTAAATGTTAATGGTGTTTACACATCTTTGTTTGAACTTGGATGTTTACACCAATTATGGATTTTATTTGGTGATTGTGGAAGTGTGGTGTGATGTATATATATGTTTTTGGTCTAAGTTAAGATGTGGTGTGGTTCAATTTCATTCCTTTCCATTGTAGGAATGCTTAGTGATAACCTAATTTAAATTTGCATGATTGAGGTGTATGGAAAACCTTGGAGAATTTTTTCAATGTTGAAGAAGGTATAAATAAGTATTATGTTGATGGATAATTGTGGTGTGTAAGTGTGTGATTTGAATTGTAGAGTTTTGAAGTGTGAATTTGTAAAATGAGTGTGAGCTTATTGAGTTATACCACTAGAAGAAATGAGAAGAAGGTGTCTACAATATCTACAATCTTCAAAGAGGTTTTGAATGTGTTGGTGATGGACTTCTTTGTTGCATTTAGATGGATTTCTCACAATAACATTCTTCTTTTATTCCTTTTTGTAATCTAGCAATGAGCCCTTCTTTCTTTTTGGAAATGAACCCTCTTGCAGTGAGCCTTTTTTATTCATTGTTGCAATTACTTTATATTATAAGCTAATCCTCACCATGGTTTTTCCATTCTATGGTTTTCCATTTAAATTTGGTGTTATATTATGCATGGTGTTGATGTGTTTTAGTTCCTACTACTTTCTTTCATGCTAAATCAATATAATATATTAAGAGTTAATTATGTTGATGTGATCCCAAGTGTTTATGATGGTTTTGGATGTTTTAATGTATAACTGATTCACCCCCCTCTCAGTCTTCTTGTGTGCATTCAACACAAGACACCATAGTTATTTATTATTAGTTATGATTCAACATCAATTATTTTATGTATCTAGAACCTTGTATTTTAGTTTCATTTATTATTGGTCACCACACCTATGTTATTCACTTGAGGAATTTACATGAAGCATGAACTATGTATTCATTGTTTAGTCATTACTTGTTTGACATATGAAGTAAGTATTTAAATCTTACATCCATTTTTAACATTAACTACATCTCTATATGTCTTTGCAAGGATTATACATGCTACCACATATAGTTTAGAAAATCCTAGCTCAATGCACATAGTAGTATATGCTCCTAATGAACCTAAATGATAAGTCAATATGGTGCAATAATTTCAAAGGTAAAGAATTAGTGAATAATAAATTTAATGATAATGAAATTTATCACATTTCTCTATATCTATAGATCATGGTAATAACCATCACATTAACCTATAAATAGGATAATTTTTCTTTTAATTTTAGGGCATATCTATTATAGTAGAGAAAGAGGAAAAAGGGTAGAAGATAAATATTAGAGAAGAAATTAATTGAGATTCTAGGAGGTAAGAAATACACTAAGTGAGAGCATAATACATCACATGATCTAGTATAATCTATGGATATGAATAGAACTTGTAATATAGCTCTTTTTATCAATAAAAAGAGTATTGATATGTAAAATTAATTCATTTTGTTAGTTCAATTAACTAAGATTTACATCAAATAGATCATATTTGGTTACAATTATATATAGCACTTAATCGGTGTCTCTAACCTTTAGCATTAGATGGTATTAGAGTAGGTTTTAATTTTTGTAATTATTTGAAGTTGGTAAATTAAGGAATATATAGAGAAGACAACCTGTTATGAATCTTCCAAAAAGAGAATGTTGGGTAGAAGATTCTTGATAGTTGAATTAGTTGTGTATAGATTGTAAAATTTTGATGTACTTCACCCTAGCTAAGACAATTCCACCTAGAAGAAAGAATATAGGTCAAAGGCATGTTTCACAAATAATTGATGAAAATTTTCTATGATGAGAAAAAACATGCCTGGTTGAATGTGATAGAAGGGGATACAAAATAACTTATTCAAAACCTTTCAATATTTAATAGTGTAGTGTAGAAAATTGTACTACCTTCTTAGAGATGGTACAATTTCACACTTAATTTGGACCTATTTTAGAACCCTTACATTCATGAACCCTTTAAATAATCATTAATAGGCCCCTAAGACCCTTTATTTTGGATCCCAAGGATTATTTCAATTGAAATGTTGATAAAATCAACAAATTCATTTAATTTTCTAACACCTCAATATTTTGTCACCCCAAAAAGATAAGATGGAACTCATATTCTACCTTGGGCATATGAGCCCCCCTAGGTGGGACCCATATGCTGCCTTGGGTGTATGAGTCTCGTGTGGCCCCTTTTTAGGGTTTGAGCCAGAAATTAAGGTTCCTAATTCAAATTTTTGGCTAATTTCAGCATTTAGGGTCTAATAAATGGTAAATTATATGAGATTACTTTAAACCTAAGGTTTCAAATCATTATTTCACCTAGTAAATTAATTCAAGATCTAAGCAATCCTAGTTGATCCCACAATAGTGGTCTACACTTTTTGGGACATCCTATTTTTTTTACTGAAACCACATATTTTTAGAAAATATAATGATTTAAGCCTTCAAAAGTTTCATTTAAAGGATTCTAATTAAAGATTATTTGATCAAACCACCTTAGATCAAACCCTTTTGGATAGAACCTTGCTAGTTTTAAACCATACCTATAATGGAGTCTCCTTTACACCTATCAAAATGTTAATAAAAAACCACTTTTCATTTACATTTTGGGTGATCAAATTAATTCATTTAAAACTTATTGTTTGTAAGCATGTATTCCTTATTATAAGCTACCCAAAAAGTATAATTTTAAATATATCTAATTTGATTATTATATTTATTTTTTATTTCTTGTGAATGTGGGGTTTTCACTGAAAATCAAGCTATTTATTCTACACATGTAAAAAAATAGTAAATTAACAATCTATATATTTTTTTTCTAGGTATTGATGTCCTTGATCTAGTAAAAAAAGAAAAAATGAATTTTGATATATACAAAAAAAGTTATGTTGTTTATGGTCTGCCTATGTCTAAATTGTAATTGGTTTGACTTCAAAACTTGATTAAAAAAAATAAATCAATAAAATATTATGAAAAACAATGAACATGCTAGATATCATAGTTACAAAGCTAACTTCGAAACAATTATAATTTTATCCTTCATAGAAAAATAGTTATGTTGTTTACAGTGAGCATCACTCTTTAAATAAGGCATTTATTGCTAAAAACTAGTTTTTGAGGGAGATCGAAAAAGAAATGCAATATGATTCAAAAAATTTAAAAATATATATTTAGAATCTACATAAAAAATTTCACAAATCACTAATTTGCATCATCTTTAAATTCATCATGGTTTAGTAGCTATAGGTGCTCGAAAGTGAAGATTTCATTAAAAAAATTTAGTTCAATGTCCAATTTGGCCAAAAATTGTAAACAAATATTGGGGGATCACCCTCACTAGAACTTTCAAGCAAGAGCATTAAAGAGAAATTTTCAAGCATTCAAGAACAATGAGCAAGTAAATATGAAGTCTTGGACTAGTATTATAGTGTTTTTACAAGTCTTCAAGCTCACTTTCAATTCAAGATCTAGCATTGTCAAGGATTGATGATGGTAGCCTATGGAGAATCATCATGGATTCTAGGTTGGGGAGATGAAACTAGGCATTGAACTAAGCCTAATGAATTTTTTCCTAAGTTATCCCATCCTCCATTATCATTCTACTTTCTACCTAAAGGAAGGTGCATGCATCATTGTGGCCTACGAGGGTGATTAGAGATTTCCCAAAGTGAGTCATCATCTTTATGTTTCATTCATGCATCCTATTCTAGCACATTAGAGTAGGGTTTCATTGCAATCTAGATATCCTAATCTTCGATGCACTTAATATTATGGCTTTCACACACATTTACATTCAAGATCTATTATCTCTTTCAAGGTTTAATTACCAATCTAGGGGTTTGATCAAGGAAAACCCCCCATAAGAAAATAAATATTATACTTTATTTTGCAGGTTTTAATAGGTTCAAATGTGGAAGAAAGGTTTGGAAAAAAAGGAAGGAAGTGAAGATATAGGATAATAGATCTAGATCTTGACTTTTTGAAAAATAAGAACAAGAATAAATCACCACTTGTGGCATATGAGTCTTGGTATAGCCTTTTTTCCAAGTTCTAGTACATTCAGAATTATCAATTGTATGAAATTCTAGTTTCTACCCAGAAACCCTAAACTATGACTAAATCACCTAGACTAGCATATGAGTCCTAGAATGCATTAAAAATCATATTTTTAGGAGTGTAGACCTTGTTTCAAGCATCTTTAGTTTTCTAGGTTCCCCTCTATTCACTCTCAATTTATCGTTCTAATTTTTAGTTTCATATTCTAGGTTACATAGTTAAATTTGCACATTGCATTCATCACTTTCTTTCTAAGCCTTCACTTAGTGGTGAACCCCCTTTATTATTTAATCACACCCTAGGAAACCATCCTAACCCTAGCCCATAGCTCAATCAAGTCAATTGGTTGAGGGATCTTGGTTTCCTTTAATGAACTAGAGAAAAATAGGGTCCCCCCTTGTGTGTTGTTCCATATCTCCTAAAATGTGGAGCAACCCCCTATTTCCTTTATTTCAATTTGGTGAACCTAGCCTTTGGACACATTATTTTCTAATTTGGAGTGCATTTGTCTTAGATCTAGATCTAGCACTTACTATTAACTTTGCATTAGTGAAAGTTCATATAGGTTGCATTTTTTCATCTTGCATAATTGAGTTTCATTAAAAATCTATAATTGCACTTATTCAATACATCAATACAAACAAAAAACTCTAACATTCACTAAAAATTTACTAATTTAGTGCAAAATCCCTAATCTAGGACTCATATGCCCCTCTAGGTGATTTAGTCCCAGTACAAGTTTTTCCTGATTTCTAGGAATTCTGTGTTGATTTTTTTCCAATAATTGAACCCTTCAAAAACCATAAGTGGGACTCATACACCCTTCTTAGCAACTTAGTCCCATGCTAGATTTGAAACTACATTTTATGGCATTAAAAACCCTATTTTTATGCTTATGTTTGTTGTTAAATTTTTGTTTTAGTTTACTAAGTTTATGTTTCAAGAATTTCATTAGATTGAGTTTAATTTTGTTTCATTTCAATTATGGATAGAATTATGGGTATGTGTAGGGTCATGATGGGCCAAAAAGTGGTGATATGATGGGTATGTGTAGGGTATGTCACTGACAACTTTTCTTTTACCCAAAATTGATGAAATGAAAAGGGTTTTTAAAGCAGATTCTCAGCTTTCCACCAATATAAATTATTCTTTACTTTGAATTTAATAAATAATAATTATTCATTTTCTATTTGAATTATGAAAAATTCCTAATTGATAGGTTGATTGAAAAATATCTATAGATTTCAAATGATATCACACTTTTTGAATCTAAAAAATGTGTCACATTCTATGCTTTGCATACTATACAATTAAAAAAAATAAAATTGAATTTCATGAAGTCCTGACCAAGTAAGGTGGTTAGACATACAAGTTATTATATTTATAAAAATTTCTAATAAAAAATTCATAAATAATTATTTACTAGAAAAAATTACAAAAGAATATGCATCACATCAGGAGCATGAGTCCTCTAATTATATATAAAATATTATAAAAAATTATTATCATTTATATTGGTTAGGGTGGTCAGATAGACACCTATTTCTTATTTTTTCCTAAAATTTAAGTACTACTACATTGAAATTTTAAATTTTTACCAAATATTATTTTTTTTAAAACCTAGTACTTTAGAAACTACATTCAATTTGCTATAGATTCTATTCTTACATATTTTTGAAATAATATTGATAACTTATTCAATTTTTTATGTCAAGTTGGCTAACTCTATTTTTTTGAATTTTTCGCCACTTAAGGGCCTATTTTTTCCATGATGATCCTGCACAAACCCTTATATTACTACACTTTTCATTGCTTGCATTAGTTCATATTTTTTAAAGATTAGATTACATTTGGAATTCATAAACTGATGAACCCCTTGGAGAAATCATAGTTATTTGAGTATATCAAATCTCTTTTTCTAAGTTAACCTAACACTCAATCCTTTTAGTAGTGATGACTTTGACATGTTAGATGAATCCCTTGAGGACTTCATCTCACAAGATTCATCCACTAAGGCTTGTTACAAAAAACTGAAACAAAGATAAGTTAATGTGATTCAACCTCATCTCATCCTAAACCCACCTTCAAACCAACCTAGAACTCAAAACAAACCTAGTTTCATCCTTGAACCACCTAAGAATAATGTTTCACAACAATCATGTTATAATACCATTTCTCATGCATATAACACTAGAAACAATCCACAACCAAAAAAAATAGCTTCAACATCCTTACCCTTGCCTCAACCCATCTTGCCTAGTGCTCCTCGTTTTCCTTAACATAGTGGGAAGGAGTGTGATATTTTTGAACAAATTAAGAATACTTCTATAATGATATCTCTATGGGACCTAATTCAAAATTCCCTGAATTATCATAATATTCTTCAAACAACCTTGCAACAAGTTGTGGTCCCCTCTTGTGCAAACACAAGTGATGTAGTGGCTCTAATTCAAGGAATGAATATGGTTAAAATAGACATTAATTTTCATCAACATAAGCTACCTCCCTTGGAGATGATAATAAAAATGATTCCTTCAAGATAATAGCTATCTTCAATAGGACATGAATAAAAATGAATCTTGTTGACAATGGCTCCACCATTAATGTGTGTAGTGTGACCTTCTGGATAGACTTGGGCATGCATAGATCAAGAATCCAACCTAATTCCCTATCAAGTCAAGCATTTGACAATGTAGGAAAGAAACCACTTGGTGTGATTACTTTTCCTATTACAGTTAGAAAGGTTACATTACAAACTCCTATTCATGTTATGCCTCAGGATCTTTCATACAATCTTATTTTAGGAAGACCTTGGATTCATGAGATGCATGTGGTGCCTTTGAATCTTCAGCATATCATGAATTATATCTATAACAGTAAAGTGTACAAAGTTGAAATATACCCTGAGCTTGAAAGTTTCTTACAAGTTGAAAAAGGAATGACAAGTCCTCTAAACACATTAATTCCAACTTCGAACATAGAACCTAGGAAAGATGAGAAGCAAGAGATAAACAAAGTGTTGAAGTTATTATAAGATGATTGGGGTTTTCTATACTTCACAACAACATTTAAGGGAGAATACAAAATCACAACAAAAGAAACTTAAAAAAAAAAGCAACCAATAGTAATGTCACTACAGGATTTGACACCATTTTCCGACAGTCGTTCATCGGTCGTTCGACAAATCTCTGTCGGAAGAGCGACGCAATGGAAAAAAA